>CM021101.1:98066170-98505466 GCA_007115665.2 Sequoiadendron giganteum
AGTGGTCTGTTTGAAAAAATGGGTCCAAGAAATGGGGTCCATCACCGAGAGACCCCATTTTTTCAAATAGGCAAGTTAGGTTGCCAATTTCACTGAATTGCCAAGCTAGTGGGCCAACTGGCTTGCCAATTCAATGAAATTGGCAATGTAGTGGCATGTTTGAAAAAAATGGGTCCAAGAAATGGGGTCTCTCGGTGATGGAAATCACCAAAAGACCCCATTTCTTGACCCATTTTTTCAAACAGGACAAGTTAGGTTGCCAATTTCACCAAATTGGAAAGCTAGTGGGCCCACTAGCTTGCCAATTTAGTGAAATTGGAAATGTAGTGGCTTGTTTGAAAAAATGGGTCCAAGAAATGGGGTCTCTCGATGACGTAAATCACTGAGAGACCTCATTTCTTGGACCCATTTTTTTTAAATAGGGAAAGTTAGGTTGCCAATTTCACCAATTTGGCAAGCTAGTGGACCCACTAGCTTGCTAATTCGGTGAAATTGGCAATATAGTTGCCAATTTCACCCTCTCTCAGCTCTCTCTCTCTCTCTCTCCCCTAAACCCTAGTCCCTATACCCTATAAACTTAACCTTAAACCTTCAACCCAATGCCATCAACTCTATACCTAATATCCTAAACCCTAATCCCTATACCCTATAAACTTAACCTTATACCTTCAACCCTATACCTTAAACCATAAACCCTACACTCTCAATTCTTATCCCTATACCCTATACCCTAAAACCTAAACATTATCCCTAAGCCTTGAACCCTATATTTAAACACTAAATCCTACATTAAACCTTGTACCCTAAACCTTAAACCCTCAACCCTCAACCCAATACCCTCAACCCTATACCGAATATTCTAATCCCTAATCCCTATACTCTATACAGTTAACCCTACACCCCCAACCTTGAACACTATACCTCAAACCTACACGTTCAACCCTCATCCTTATACCCTATACATTCAACCTTATAACCTAAGCCGTGAACATCATCCCCCAACCCTATAAATAAACCCTAAACCTCAATCTGAAACCCAATACCCTGAACCCTATACCCATTATTCTAAACCCTAATCCATATATCCTATACACTTAGCCCTATACCCTCAACCCTAATCCCTATACCCTATACACTTAGCCATATACCCTCAACCTTGAACACTGTCCCTCAACCATCAAGCCTCATCTCTTTACCCTACATCCTCAACCTTATACCATAAACCATAAACATTATCCCTCAACCCTATACTTAAACAGAAAACCCTACTATCTCAAGTCTTAACCCTACAACCTAAACCCTAATCCCTATACCCTATACACTTAACCTCATACCCTTAACCCTGAACATTATACCTCAACCCTCAACCCTTAAACTTGTACATAAATCCTAAAACCTAAACCATCAACCCTAAACCTAATATCCTCAACCCAATACCCTCAACTATATACCCAATATCCTAAACCATAATCCATATACCCTATACACTTAACCTTATACCCTCAACCCTATACCTTAAACCCTAAACCCTCATCCATCATCCCTATACCATATACCCTCAACTTTATACCTAATATCCTAAACCCTAAACCTTATTCCCTATACAATTAACCCTATAACCTCAATCCTATACCTTAAACACTAAACCTTACACTCTCAACCCTCATAGGGGGAGAGAGAAATAGGGGGAGGGAGGGATTGGGAAGAGAGAGAGAGGTTGGGAGAGGTAGAGATACATGAGAGATAAAGAGTAGATAAGTAAGTATAGATGGAGGGAGAGAGAGGGAGGTGAGAGAGAGGTGAGATAGAGAGAAGTAGAGAGAGATAAAGGGAAGGAGGGAGGGTGGGCGAGAGAGGGGGGGAAGTGAGAGGTAAAGAGGGATATGTGAGATAAAGATAAGTAGAGAGAGAATGGTGACATATAGAGGAGAGATTTATAGAGAGGGAAGGAGAGAATGGTGAGATAGAGAGGAGAGAGTGAGAGAGAAAGAGGGTGAGGGAGGAGTGAGAGAGATTGAGAGAGAGAGGTAGAGGGTGAGGGAGGAGTGAGAGAGAGTGAGAGAGAGAGGTAGAGGGGGAGAGAGGAGAGATAGAGAGTAGATAGGGGAAAAGGTAGGGAGAGAGAGGGCTCAGGGAGATAAAGATAATTAGAGAAAGACAAAGAGGTAGAGAGAAGTAGAGAGAGAATAAGGGATGGAGAGAATTGATATAGAGAGGTATAGAGAGAGTGGTGGGGAGTGATGGATAGAGAGGTAGGTAGAGAGGTATTAGGGAGATAGAGAGTAGAGAGGGAAGTAGAGGGAGAGGTATGGAGGGGGAGAGAGGGAGGTGAGAGAGAGGTGAGATAGAGAGAAATAGAGAGAGTGTGGTAGGGAGTGATGGAGGGATATGCAGCTAGAGAGGGATAGGTGAGATAGAGAGAAGTAGAGAGCGATAGAGATAGAGGGAAGGAGGGAGGGTGGGTGAGAGAGGGGAGGAAGGGAGAGGTAAAGAGGGACAGGTGAGATAAAGATATGTAGAGAGAATGGTGACATATAGATAAGTGGAGAGTTATAAAGAGGGAAAGAGAGTGGTGAGATAAAGAGGAGATTGTGAGAGAGAAAGAAGGTAAGGGAGGAGTGAGAGAGAGTGAGAGAGAGAGGTAGAGGGAGGGAGAGGAGATATAGAGAGTAGATAGGTAAAAGGTAGGGAGGGAGACATCTATTGAGAGAGAGAGAGGGAAGGAGAGGTAGAGAGAGAGTAGAGAGGGAATGAGGGAGGGAGGGAGAGAAGAAATATAGAGAGGTGTAGAGATAATGTTAGGGAGTGATGGATTGAGAATTAGGTAGAGAAGTATTAGGGAGGTAGAGAGTAGAGAGGGAAGGAGAGGGAGAGGTATGGATGGAGAGAGTGGGAGGTTAGATAGAGAGTAATGGAGAGAGAGTGGTAGGTTGTGATGGATGGAGAGCTAGGTAGAGAGGGAGAGGGGATATATATATGTAGAGAGGGAGGGAGAGAGGGAGAGAGATGTAGTGAGGGAGAGAGAGGTGAGATAGAGATAAATAAAGAGTGTTTGAAGGAGAGGTAGGTAGAGAGAGGGAGAGAGGAGATAAAGATAAGTAGAGATGGAAGGAGAGGTAGAGAGAGAGGTGAGATAGAGAGAAGTAGAGAGGGAATGAGGGAGGGAGGGAGAGAGGTGTAGAGAGAGTGGTAAGGTTTGATGGATGTAGAGGTAGGTAAAGAGAGATGGGAGATAGAGAGTAGATAGGGAAGAAGAGAGGGAGAGATAAGTATGGAGGGAGAAAGAGGGAGGTGAGAGAGAGGTTAGCTAGAGAGAAATAGAGAGAGTGGTAGGGCATGATGGAGGGAGAGGTAGGTAGGTAGAGAGAGAGGGGGGGGGAGGGAGATAGAGACAAGTAGAGAGGGAAGGTGGGGGAGAGGGAGAGATAAGTGAGGTAGAGAGAATTAGAGGGAAAAGGAGAGAGAGATAGAGAGAGAGAGAGAGATTTCTTGAGATCAAGGGAGAGAGAGAGTCAGAAAAAGGGATAGAGATAGTGAGAGAGAGGTCTAGAGTGTATGGGATAAAAATGAGTGAGATAGAGAGAGAAATAATACAATTTTCTGATTACTGAAATTTGACCTTCTGATTATAGAAATTTGACTAAGTTTGAAATTTGTGAGATCTTCCAAAAACTAGAAGAGAGAGATGGGAGAGAGGGAGGAAGGGAGAGAGAGAGGGAGTGGAGAGATAAAAGAGTAGGGAGAGGAGAGAGTGAGTTAGAAATATGATAGAACTTGTTGACTACTAAAATCTAACTTCCTGATTATTGAAATTTGACATGCTGATTACTGAAATTTGACTAAGTCTGAAATTTTAAAGATCTTCCAGAAACTAGAATTTGTGTTATATCTTGCTTTGGGAATTCCCGAGCCTTAGGCTTGGTATTTGCCTTGGAATACCAACCCAAAGGCTTGGAGGGCATTCCCAATGACCAGAGACATTTTATAAAAAATCTTCCATATTTCACATAATCGAGTTCGTGCTCACCGTTAGGATTACAGATGGTTCAATATCAAAAAAATCAAGCACATGCGTAATGTTGGGTTCTCTCTTAGCTATACAAAAGTGTATTTTTTTTCACTTTGTGAAAATATTAAGCCTTTCATCCATAATTTATTTTATTTGTATGTCTTTTTTTTGCCAAAAAGTAGTGTTTGGTAATTTTTTCATTATAAATTAACCGTTAATCAATTAAAAATAAACTATTTTTTTAGAAACTAGAATCCATTCTACAAATTTTAAAAAATAAATTCAATTAGTTTCCAAAATTTGTAGGGGTAGCACGGCCAAAATTCTATTTTTTCAGGAAATGTCCACTTCGAAAATTAGTTAAAAATTAGATATTCATTAAAAAATTATCAGAAAAATCGTGCATCAACTACATATTGTTAGCTAACTTCTAACTGTTGTGATTTTAAAAATACTAAGAAAAAGTTCACCGTACAAGGGTCGTACAAGAGTTGCTATGCTATGTTTTTTTGACAAAAACAACACCAATTTGTGTACATCCCTCATTTGAACCCCTTAATCTCAACCATTTTCAAAATAAATTAGTAGTTCAGAAAGTAGACTCAGAGAACTTGAATCCTTCTTTTTGTTCCATCTCAAAATTTTGAGTGTAAGGATCCTCAATTTCACGTCCAAGGTCAGTATTTCCTGATTTTAGAAAAAGCTGTCCACTTAAGTCCCCTTTTTGGGAACCATCTTGGTGCACTTACCCTAGGGATGAAAATGAATGTAAATTAAAACTTACCCTCAATAAGAATCATTCAAAATTTAGTGTGTCCTTGGATAATGAGAAAATATCAGAAAGACATCTATTCCATAGTATTGGTTCTCCCCTTGCACCAAAAGGAGCAAGAAAAAAAGGTAAAATTATCCCAATTAGTAGGGTATCCTACACATTAACACAGATAAAAGGAATAAAAATGTGTGGTGGTCTAAATGCCTACATCTAAAAGGCTAGAAATAAAAGATGAGATCCATAATTTCTTTAAGAGCTTTAGAGAGGCCCCCACAAAACCTGATTTCCATGACCTTTAACTGCACTTTATGGAATGTCAGGGGGCTTGATACCCCTAGTAGAAAATACATTGTTAGAATGTTTCTTAACCTAGACAAAAATAAATATGTTATCCTTTGTTAGGAAATTAAATATGCTAGCTTTACCCACGAAACCAATCTCAAATTTATTTGGAATTGATCCTCTCAATTTGTCACTGAACATGATAAGGGGAGAGGCAGTATAGTTATCCTAATTTTTAAGAATTGGGCCCAATATATAATTGCATTTTGTATCTCTCCATGGAATATAGAAGTCTAGGTCAGAATAAAGAAAGGTGATATCAAATTTAGCATTTTCTCTATTTATGCTTCTAATGAATACAAAGATCGAATAGACTTATGGAATTAGCTTTGCAAACTACAAGACCAAATATTCAATAGCAGAGAAATGTAGAGTGTTATCTCAAAAATAATTCGATGCAACTTCTAGGAACAAAACCAATTAAGTAACTTGTGGAGGCTAGAACTTTCTTTCAGAAACATATGCTACATTAGGAACATTAGGAGTTAGCATAAGACATACTATAGACCTTTAGAAACATCTCTCCACTATCATCAATAATTCTAATACTTCTAATCCTCATCTTAATATATCATTATGAAAGCAATGTTGCTAATAGAAGACATACTTGAGAAGCTTCTTAGATAAGACATGGCATCCAACCTTGAACTTCAAAAAACATTCTGATAAGGCATGACATCAATGTTAACCCAACTAGAATGTTATCCACAATGACAACCAATGCTAAGCAACAAACAAGTAACAACAATCTCACACCAAGTACTTAATATTAGGGACATTAAAAGAAAACAATCTCCCTTAGTCCTCAAGTGCTAACAACAATATCAAACACAAAAAATTCACCAATTTTTTTTATTATCTACTGACAACATGCTCATCAACCACTGCCAAACACATTACAATCTTCCTCAAGTTTTGACATCAAAGACAACCAACCATCAGTGTTAGCATCAATGAAAACCACTACCAACACAACCATTATCGTTGTTAGCATACAAAGTTCTTAGGCTCTACCTTTGACAATAAACATAGGTTCACTTGATCACTTGATTTTTTAAACCATCCCCTAGTTCTAACACCTTCATTATTGTCTACAATTATCAGATCTACATAATGATTCTTCTAAACATAATTTGTTGGAGTTTCATGAACCTTCTTTGCTTCAGGTTTCCTCTCCACTTTCTCTTTTTTTTTCTTCTTCTTCTTAAATATTGGGAGGTATATCACATCTACAAACCATTGGTTCTTGTGAGACATAATAAAAATATTCATCTACCTTAACATTTTTTATTTCAATCATCTTTCCATATCTCTTGTTGTACATAAGATTTTATCTTGGTTGAGTAACGAAGAAAGATCCCTTCAACACACATTGAATAAATTTTTTTAAGGTTTTCTTCATCTCTTTTGATGTAGCATCTTTTACCAAAGATCCTGAAGTATAGATCATAAGGGGTCTTAGTGTTATTGACCCTCAACTGCACTATGTTAAGAAAATAGAAATTAGTGTGAACTGCTTCCTTCCAATACATAACAGGTAGATCAACTACATCTTTCAACATAGCCCTAGCCATCTCATGCATAGTCCTATTCTTCCTCTCCACTACCTCATTCTGTTGTGGGGTTCTAGGAGTAGACAAAGCTGAGTTTTAGTAAGTTGTTAAGGTGTAGGGTTTCAATTTCAATAATGAATAATATATCTTCAAACTTTCTTCAATCTTCTTCCAACCTAGAATTTGCACATTGAAACAGAGAAGAAAGGTTGTGCCATTTAGAGGCTTACCTTGGTCAAGCCGCATGTTAGTGTTTCCACTACCATAATGGCAATGTAAATGATAAATGGATAAATAATAGGAAGGAATGATGAATCCACAAAGTGTTGCAACACGTCACACTTTAATGAATTCCTTAAAGTACTCAAGTCATAGAAATCTCCTCAAGGATTGGATCTTGCTTTCTTGATTTTATTGAAGTGCTTGAATTTCTTGGAGATATACAAGGATTAGACTTCACAAAAATATGAAAATATAAACATGAACACACTCACACACATTTTTATATTATGTTTGGATCTTGAATTTCTATAATAAATCCTCTAACGGTTGGTCTTGATCACCAAATTTTCTAATAATTTCTAGATGGGTTTGAAATGATGTAATAACTAAGTATTTATATGTTATTTTTCTAATTTCCCAAAAATTAAATCTTGGTAGCCAACTTTACATATTTGAATTTCAAATAATTAAATGTCAATATTGACATATTTGAATTTGGATCCAAAATAGGGGACATAGGCGCCCTAGGTGGTAGTGTCCCAAGCCCATTTTTTGAATTTTAAGGAGTAAAGGGAAAGTTATTAAATGAGATCATTTGTTTTATGCTTGAAATTTGTCAAAAAATTGTATTAAAATATGTTATGGAATGCACACTTTAGGAAATCAAATGCTTAATTATGTCCAATAATTGAAAGGGGAGAAAAACATAGTGTGAAATTATCAAGGGTCATAATTTATGATGCTACACCATCAAAACACAAGGCATACACAAAAGTACCTTACAAGTACTTGAAAACTCTCTCTACTGCATCCTAGTGCACCCGTCCAAGATTAGCCATAAAATGAATAAGGACTCCTACTACTTGGACAATGTCTTGTCTCGTATAGACCATAGCATACGTGAAGCTACCAAAAAAACTCACATAAGGAAATTTGATCATGTCTTGAATCTTGGTAAGATATTTTGGATAATCATTCATAGAAAGCTTCATACCCTAAACAGTTGGAACAACCATCTATTTACAAGTAGTAATGTTGAATCTCTCCAACATAGAGTTCACATACTTTCTTTGGCTTAGTGAACGCTTTCTACTAGCTCTATCTCTTTCGATCTCAATCCCCAAAATATACCTTGCTACACCTAGATCTTGTTGTCATTGATGTCAACAATTTCTCATTGATGTCAATAGTATGGAGATTGTTGGAGATTGCTAGTGTTGGAGTTGTTGATGGTAGTATTGTTAGTATTGTTGGTACTAATAGCACTATTATGGATGTGTTGTGGTGATTTCACCAGTTTTTTCATTGATGTATTGTATGGTTGTGATGGATAAGTGTTGTAGTTGTAGTAAGTTCACTTGGTTTCCAAGTGCTTTTGAGAAAATTTGAATAAAAGAGTGTGTAGTGTGACAGAGGTGTGCTCAGTGTTATGCTCCACATTTTTTCATGGTTGAAGATATGCTTGTGGTTTAGATGTGATGATCAGAGGTGTTCAAAGGTTGTATATCCAGAGTTTTAGGTTCTAGATTGTTGTACAATAAAAGTTGTGTTTGAGAGTTTCCAGGTGTTCGTGTAGAAGGTTGTCTAGGAGAAATGAGATTGCTCTGCATTTATTCATAGCAAGGTTTCTTGTCTTGCGTATTTTGGAGCATGCTTATATTGTCTATATTTATCTTCCCTTGGAGTTTTTGGTTTTTATTTTCTTCACAAGTTTAGCTTTTGTGTTGGAGTTCAATAGTAGCGCACCTTGATGTATAGGATGAAAATATTCTTTGTTTCAGGTGGTTGTGGTAGTTTTGTAGAATATTTTGATGATGCTAGAATATTTTGGGATGTTTTATGAATATTTTGAAGTGTGTTTGTGTGGTCTACATGTTGTTTTCAGACCTAGAGAAGTGTGTATGTGATCACTTGTAGTGTTAGTTTAGGGTTGGATGACTTGGTGTGCTAGTGTTATTTTTATATGTACCTCATAGATTGTGGATGTGTTGAGTGACATGGTGATGTAGATTTTGGTCCTAGTTAACCCTTTGCATGGTATTCCTTCACTTATTTCCACCATGGAAGTGTTTGGTGCTGACCTATTTTGGTGTTGCACATTTCAAGTGCATACATTTCATTGATGCTCACCTAATTGAGATTGCTTAGGTTAAAAATGGTATAAATTCAAGGTGAGTTGTTGTAGATGTTGTGTAGTGTGAATGATGTGAATTTGATCAAGTGTGGTGATTTCATTATGAGATTTAATGATTATGACTCTAGATGTAGTGATCAGAAGGTGTCTATTTTTTTAGTGTACTTGAAGTTGTTGGAGGTAGTTATCCAAATGTTGCGGATGGCATAGAGTTGCAGTCGTGGGAATTCTTGTTACTCTAAGATAGTTCAAATATATTTGTAATGTTTTCTCCTATTCTTCTTTATTCTTGTCAATGATCCATCCAACAATGAGCCTTTCTTCTTTTTCTAGGTAGTTAGCCTAATTGTAATTGGTGTTGTTATTCATATATACATGTGAGTTAATCCTCACGATGGTTTTTCACTACTTAGGTTTTTCCACATAAATTTGGTGTTCTCTTGTGTATGGTTGTGTTTTTATTATTGTTTCACATGTTTACATTCTCTTAATGTTGAATGAGGGTTTAAATTTTGTTAAGGGTTTGAAAGTTAATGAGGGATTGAGTATTTTAATATACAATTGATTAACCCCCCTCTCAATTGTCCTATGCATCTAACAATTTGGATCAGATCTATGGTTCCTTGGAGAAAACTTAACCACTTTAGATAGATCCAAATAGCACACAAGAAGTCTAAAATCTCCTATGTTCAATGAAATAAATTATTCTTATTGAAATGCTAGGATGGATTCCTTTCTAGTATCTCTTGGAATTGGTGTAGATGGAAGTGAGTTGAAAAAGGATATACTAGATACCTACTTCAGGTCCAAAAAGTGATGATGAGATCAAGGAATATGAGAACAATGGAAAATCAAGAAATGATATATTGAGTGGAATTTCTGATTCAGAATTGAGAAAGGTGATAAGTCTGAAAAATTGCAAAAGTGATCTAGACAAAGTTGGAGAGTATTATGAAGGAGATGATAAAGTCAAGAAATAAAATATGTAGAAATAGAAAGTCAAATTTGAAACCCTAAGGATGTCTAAAGATTGAAGATATTATTGAGAATATTCCAATGTACTAGTTTATGTCCATGTTTCGTGAAAATATACTATATGAGTATGCAATGCATACCCATAGAGCCTGATGGTTGGACACACAATTCAAGCTATACAAGGACACCATTCCAGTTGGAAACATAGTATCAGTGGTTGAATTTGTAGAGAACTACACTCTACAACCACTTTGTGAGGTGGAGTCATAGTATTAGAACTCCACACAGGTTTCAATATTTGTGCATATAGCATTCATTCATACATTTGGTAGTAAAGATGACCAAAGGAAGGTATTGAGAGAGTACCACTTTTACATTAGTGATGATCACAAAAATTCTCTAGAGTTCGTGGAAGGTTGCTTCCAAATGTTCTACAGTGGTTTGGATTAGAGGGGCATAACATACGACCAACATATAATATGGATGGATAACTATGTAGCACAGTTCAAGAGCTCACGCATGTTCTACTGGTTGTGAAGGATGAATGTCATTACAACTATTCAACATATGTGGAAATTTTGTGAGGCTAGATATGGAAAGGGGGAGCATGATGGTGTAGGAGCATGCGTGAAAAGAGAATTAGCATGAGAAGAGTTAAAGTATAAAGACAATGCAAAGTTGACAGATGCAAAATCAATCATCGAGTGGTGTAATGGTTCGATGGGTCTAGGTAATGAAGCTATGTCTTCAGTTCGTAGATTTTTTGGTTGATGGATGATACTAACATTGCACCATATGAGGAATATTGTACATTAACAATATTGAGTGAGGTACACTCTTTCCTTAGCTCAAATGCAGGTTCATGGAGTATCGATACATGAAAGATGGCATGCTTTTGTTCTTCATGTACAATGCAAGCCTGGAATGATTGCGAGTTAGGGGAGTGGGTTGACAAGTTATCTTAGCCCACTTCACACGTATCACCCTTTGTCGGTATTGGAATTGATAGAGATGGAATCATCAGTCGACTTTGACCACGTATTAGATCTAGTTCAACCAGGTGATATATCTACTTGCTTAGTTGTTGAAATTCCATATCGTTATCTTAATTTGTAGTGTATTTGTAATGTTGACTAATTTCAAGAGATTTTATGCACATATCAATGCAGGGCATGTTTATGTAGTTATTTCAGATGAAGACAATGAAGAGGGAACAAACTATTACTTGTGTCATTGTATTGAGGCCAAAAAGAAATTGGAGGCCCCAGTTATAGATAGAGAAAAAATTGAATACCCTATAGGCTCAATTGTGGTTACTGGAATGTGGCTTAGAAGATACTCACATTTGAGTGTTAAACATTGGTTGTTTCAGGACTTTGACACGCATCATAAGATTCTTCATTACTCGAACCTTTTCATGGCATCCAATGTTTGTTTGACCAAATATGGGGGTAGAGCTTTGAAGAAGACCTTGTGGAAGGTCTGTGATTCTAACCATGAGGTAATACTTGACGCAATAAAGGGTAGAGTAGAATCAAATGGTTTGTTGGATTAATTTGTAAGTATATGCACACTGGTTCTTATTAATTTATACTTGTATGCACACTAATTTGTTTGATGCCAATGCTATCATCTTATTTTACTTTGTCTATTTGTAAATAACCTACTAAATAGTGATTGGTGTCCCCTTGTAGAAAATGCAGATATATGAGCCATCCAAGAGAATGTCAGCCAAAAAAGCAATGCAACGTCCTTATTTTGATGATCTTGAAATATCTCAATCATGATTTTAAGCCATTAGAAAAGTGTGTGCAAAGCTTGGTGAGGAAATTTCAAGTTATTCATATGAAGTTAACCTTATCATGAGCAACTATGATGTATACATTATAAGAGCATCTCAAATTTCAACATACTCTATTCATGAGAGGTGTTGTGTGCAATAGGTATGTTGGAATTCCTAGTAAAGATGTATGACCAGGAGTGACTAAGTTGTGAGACCTGCATGCCTATCTATAAGTGCCTTCCATCTATTTTCATTTCATTTCCATTTTGGATGCTCTTTCTTTTCTCTTTTACTTTGTGTATTTGTAAGTAAACTACTAAAAATTGATTGATCTCTCGTTGCAAAAAATGTTGATTTATGAGCCATTAAAGAGAATCTCAAACAAAAAAGAAATGCAACATCTTTATTTTGATGATCTTGACAAATCTCATTCTGATTTCAAGCCATTATAAAAGAGAGTGTGAAGCTTAGTGAGGGAATCTCAAGTTACTCAATTGAAGTTAACCTCATAATGAACACCTACGATGTAAACATTTAAAGAGAATCTCGAATGTATGAGTGAAATTGTAAAATATCTATGAAATGAAGTACCTAAGGCATTGTAATGAGATATACTCAAATACTATAATTTTGGAGTTCATGTTTGGTGTAGTCGCACCTTGTTCTCTAAATGCCTTCAATAGGCAAATTTGCAAAATTTGAATTTTGAAATATAAATAATGTGAAAAAGGTCATGTGAAGGTCATATGTAATGTATTCAAAGTCTCAAATAGGTCATTAGGTGATTAGAGAAGTGATATAAATCATGTAAGGTCGAGAAAAACAAAGATCTTTTGTAATCTTGAATATTTACAATCAATAAAGTGCTTATTTTAGTGATTTTATGAGTTTTTCCAGTTGTTCATTAACTTGTACAACCTGTACAATAGTTTAAGGCCTTGAATCTTGTTGTTTAAGGTAGAATAGTGGAGTATCTTTCATTTGAATCTATTTAGGAGGGTATCCATTGAGTTTATCATTAGTTTGAACTAATTTTTCTCAGCTTGGTCTGTAAACCCTCAAGATTGGGGTTTTGAGAGTCTAGATAACCAACAATGACTACTCCACTGAATTTGATAGTTTAGATCAGTGGATTAAGTTAGTCTTAGGATTTTTCAGGTGTGTGTGCATTTATCTGTGTAGGGGAATTCAAGAAACAAAGGTGGAGTTCCTGCTACAGGGTTTTATGATGAATTTCCAGCTGAAAAGTGTGGCTCCAAGTGGTGTTTTGAGGAAAACTTCTCAAATGACTTCACAAAAAAATGAATGATATAGATAGCTATTATTGAGTTACAACACATACTTCAAAATTAATAGTGGTTGTCTTGGAACATGCGCATAAAAAATGACCTTCGTTGTCCTCGTTAGGCTAACTAGACCTAATTTACAAAGGAACACACCTTTAAACATTCAACAACCCCCATAACTTGTTGGGGCAGAAATTATCATGTATCGAAACCCTCAGATCCAAAATTTTTCTCAGGAGAAACTCACTCCACCATGCCAAACCAAAACCCTTATTTTATGTTGGTATAAAGAGGGTTTATTGAAAGGAATGGTTCCACACCTTACCAGAACATGCCACCACCTCAGAAATTCTTAAAATCACTTACAAAAACTCAAAAGACAAACACCCAACCTCTACATGTAATATTTTATCAAACCCTAAGGTGAAACCTCATTTTTCATGCCCTTTTCCATCAAAATCTATAGGGGCAAAAAAAAACCCCATAAAACTTATTCCCTTTCACTTAGAAACTTCTTGTTTGATCCTACAGGATCACGTTGGGCCCCTCTAAAAAACTCTCTAAGTTTTGGCTATCTCAGAGTGGTTTTCCTGTGGCGGTGAATTTTCACTTGATGGAAAAAACATCAAATGCAAGCAGTGGAAAGTTGCAAAGTGGTGCAACTTTCATTCTGCAACTTGTGTAACCAAGGAGACTATTCCAAAAAATCCATATAGGTATCTTTACACTAGAAATGGTCCTTTTTTTCACCCAAACATGCGGAATCGCTCTCAGCTACGTTCAACCAGATTGATCCCTTGAGAGTCCAAAGTGCTAAATGGCTGCAAACTTCAACATGATGTTACTCAAATAACGCGATGCTTAGAAAATTATTGTCTAATCCTACAAGATTGCATTGGGCCCCTCTACAAAAACCTCTCTCAGTTTTGGCTATCTCGGAGTGGTTTTCCCGTGGCGGTAGATTTTCACATGATGGAAAAAGTGTCAAATGCACGCAATGCAAAGTTGCAAAGTGGTGCAACTTTTGCTCTGCAACTCGTGTGACCAAGCAGACTATTCCAACGCATCTGAATAGGTATGTTTACACTAGGCATGGTCCTCTTTTTCACCCAAATACGTGAAATCGCTCTGAGATACATCCAACCGGATCAATCCCTTAAGGGTCCAAAGTGGAAAATGGCTGCAAACCTCAAAATTTTATTACTTGGATACCATGACACTTAGAAACTTCTCATCTGATCCTACAGGATTGCATTGGGCCCCTCTATAAAAACCTCACTCAGTTTTGGCTATCTCGGAGTGGTTTTCGCATGGCGACGGATTTTGACTTGATGGAAAAAGTGTCAAATGCAAGCAGTGCAAAGTTGCAAAGTGGTGCAACTTTTGGTCTGCAACTTGTGTGACCAAGAAGACTATTCAAAAACATCTAAATAGGTATGTTTACGCTAGGCATGGTCCTATTTAACACCCAAACATGCACAATTGCTCTGAAGTACGTTCAACCGGATCGATCCCTTAAGGGTCCAAAGTGCAAAATGGTTGCAAAGTTCAACATGCTATTACTCAAATATCGTGATGATTAGAAAATTCTCATCTAATCCTATAGGATCGTGTTGGTCCCCTCTACAAAAACCTTTCTTGGTTTTTGCTAGCTCGAAGTGATTTTCCCATGGCGACAAATGTTCACTTGATGGAAAAAGCGTCAAATGCAAGAAGTGCAAAGTTGCAAAGTTGTGCAACTTTTGTTCTGCAACTCGTGTGACCAAGAAGAATGTTCCAACACATCAGAATAGGTATTTTTACGCTAGGAATGGTCCTCTTTCACACCCAAACATGCAGAATCACTTTGAGGTATGTTTAACCAGACCGATCCCTGAAGAGTCCAAAGTGCTAAATGGCTGTAAACTTCAGCATGTTTTTACTCAAATATCATGATTCTTAGAAACTTCTTGTACAATCCTATAGGATTACATTGGGCCCCTCTACAAAAACCTCTCTCGGTTTTCGCTATCTTGGAGTGGTTTTTCCATGACGACAAATTTTTACTTGATGGAAAAAGCATCCAATGCAAGTAGTGCAAAGTTGCAAAGTGATGCAGCCTTCGTTTTGCAACTCGTGTGACCAAGAGGACTTTTCTAATGTGTCCAAATAGGTAATTTTTACACTACTCATGGTCCTCTTTCATACCCAAACACGCGGAATCACTCTGAGCTATGTTTCACCAGATTGATCCCTTTACGGTCCAAAGTGCAAAATGGCTGCAAACTTCAGCATGTTGTTACTCGGATACCGTGATGCTTATAAACTTCTCATCTGATCCTACAAGATTTTTTTAGGCCCCTATAAAATCCTCTCTCAGTTTTGGATATCTTGGAGTGGTTTTCCCGTGGCAGCGAATTTTCACTTCATGGAAAAAGTGTCAAATGCAAGCAGTGCAAAGTTGGAAAGTGGTGCAACTTTCCTTCTACAACTTGTGTGACAAAAAAAACTATTCAACGTGTCTGAATAAGTATTTTTACACTAGGAATGGTCCTCTTGCACACTGAAACATGCTGAATCGCTCTAAGCTACGCTCAACTGGATCGATCCCTTGAGGGTCCAAAGTGCAAAAGGGAAGCAAACTTTGATGGGCTATTAATCAAAAACCATGATGCTTATGACCTCTCCATCTGAGCCTACAAGATTGCGTTGGGCCCCTCTATAGTAACCTCTCTAAGTTTTTGTTATTTCAAAGTCATTTTCCTATGGTGTCAAATTTTCTCTTGATGGAAAAAGTGTCAAATGGAAGCAGTGTAAAGTTGCAAAGTGGTACAAATTTTTCTTTTCAATTCGTGTGACCAAAGTAACTACTCCAATGTGTCCTGATAGGTAGGTTTATGCTAGGCATGGTCCTCTTTCACACCCAAACACGCATAATTGATCCGAGCTACGTTCAACCGACTTGATCCCTTATGATGGAATGCAAAACAATGGAAAAGAGAAACATACAAATGATGGTTGATAAGTCTGAGTATTCCACACACAAAGTGTATGATCAATGCTACCCAATTGCTACAGGAGCACCTACACCTCACCCTCAATCTCTAATTATTTGATGGTGAATAGGCTGGTCAATAGGTTGTTGTGGGTATTTTGAACATGATTTGTCTTGAATAAGGTCAATTAAGACCATTAGGTATGTTTTAGGGTGAGTTTTGGGTCTAGTGATAAAAAATGTGAAAATTTCAATCTTGCACTAGAAGTTATCTTTATAGCCTTTGAAGGAAAATTTATGAATTTGTATATGAGTGTTTAAGAGTGGAGTTTTTTTGATGTAATAAGGCTATTTATAAGCCATTTGTGTGGATTTAGAGGTCATTAGTTGTAGTCATTAGGTTGGAGGAGTCTAAAGTTGCAAATTTGTAAGTTGCTTAAAGCAACAAATTTGAAATGCAACGGTTACTTATTTTGAAAGTTGGTTTTTAGTTAGTTGAGGGTGTGGATCAGTTAGAGAAGGGTGTAAAATACTATGTAAATCCTTGAGAGGCTCGAATGGAAGTTGTTGTTGAACTTTTGAAGAAGATCTAATAAAAAGTATTCACACTGTTCTTTGTTTTTCTGATTTTTGATACAAACTTGTTGATCCTGTACTTGGTATAGCCTATAGCTTTCTTGTATGGTCTCAAGGCTAACATGGATTGAAAGAGTGCTGAGTTGGCTTTATTTTTGTGGTGGTTTTCTGCAAAACCATAAAGGAATAGGAGAGTTCTTATCATTTTTCTGCAAGTGGTTTGAAACCCTCAAAAACTAGGGTTTTGAGTGAAATTCCCTCATATCTTCCATCCCCACCATGTGCTAAGGCTAGATCTGGGTGGAATGGAAGAGTACCATATATATTTTTATTCCATGTTGGTATCAGAGAATGGATTGAAGGTGGGAGAGAGGATTTTCCATTCTAGGCCCAACATCTCTATGCGACATGCCTGATTTTGTGTAAAATCTGATTTTTGATTGTTTTCATAAGTGTTTTGTGACAAGGGTGCTTAGGATCATTTGATATGTGTTGGAAAAGGTTGTAAAAACCTATTTTTGGCTGAGGGGTGTTGGGGTGAGCCAAGGTACTTGATTTCTTCTGTGGAGTAGCCTAGTTAGGCCTACCTTGTAATATTCTATTTTGGCCTATCATGGCTTTGTATTTTGTTGTCAAGACATGGGCCTTTGAGGAATTGTGGGAATTGGTATAAGATTCCTAGAACTAGTGTCCTTGGTCTGGTTAATTCCTTTTGAGTGGTTCTTGTGTTGACTATCCTAGTTTGGAAGCGATAGGTCAGAGGTGGTTCCCAAGAATAAGGTGAGTTGTGTTGAGTTGGGTTGGTCATGTTGGGAGGTTTCCAAGTATGCTCCAAGTTCTGGTCATGTTTGGTTTGATAGATTCCATGGTTGGGTAGTTGAGTTACCTTGTTGAGTCAAGTGAATGTTGGAGTCTTAGTGAGCATATTTGAGAGAAGCTGTGTCAAATCAAAACTTGGTTGAGCCACTCTACATCACCAATGATGCTTTGCAATTGGAAGAGTGATTGAGAGCATTTTTGTTTGTTAAATAAACCTATTCGGGGGTCTAGGACAACGTTGAGTCCATTTCTTATTTGTATTATAAATTATAACTTGCTTTCTCCCGAGTCCATTTCCTATACACGAAATAATATTGCAAAAAGTTTACATATAAATATTTCGATGTGTTTATATGGTGACATATCAAGAACATATTGGAATATTTTTATGAATCATTTCATGGAATACCAATTGAAAATGTGTTCTTTTCTTTTAGATAAAGTTGTTTAGCATCAATCAATTAATATGCAAGAAAAACCATGAAGGACAAAAATGATCAGTGCTAGGGCTAACCAATTAATAATTATACACCTGAATAATTCAAGCATGTACATGCGAACAAGGGAAGCACATGTACTCAAAAACACGTAATCCTCAAGAAGTATACACACGAATACATAGTATACAAAAATTAATACAAAGTATATGCACGAATACAAGGTATACGCATGAAAAACATAAGCCACAAAGTATACACATAAGTTGTAAAGTATACACTTGAATACATGTAACTCATATCTATTGAACCATCAATTTAGAATGAAAATATGGACACCATCGATAAAAGATATTTTTATTAACCAAATAGCCATGTAGGCATACATCAATATATGTAAAAAATAGCCATATAGGCATACAATTTCAAATATGTCCAATACAAAATATTTACAAAACTGCCATGTAGGAATACAACAAAGGGCTCTGGAATCAAAAGTGATTGCTCTCCATGCTCTAGAAATAAATAATTTCCCTTTTCTTTTTGATCAGATGGCGATAGGTCTGCCACTCATTTTTGATGTGCTTGAGGAGTGCTCTTGCTGCTCCTCCTTGGGTTTAGTTCATGGTGAAGTTTTAACTATTACAATAAGAAGTAAATACATGAATATATATAAATTACATTATAAAAAATGATATATTTGATAAAATAATCACTTACCACCATCTCATGACCTCTATCCATGAGATAAATATTCTCAAGCCCATGCTCAGGTGTGCTCAAGCCTTGTATAAACAATACAAATAGAAATTAAACTACTTGAATCAATAATGGTTTGATTTTTCACTAACTAACATCTATAACAACGAATTTAAATTGAAATTTACTAATTTGCCTCATACCTCCCCTGTTAGAGCCATCGAGGATTGTATATTAGATGGCACACCAATCTCCATTTCCCTCACCACATTCGAAAGTGTTTTGGCTTGCAACATTTGAAAATAAAACAACAAATTATTCAACGCAATCAACGATGTGCATATAAAATACACAAATCTATTAAGTAAAATTCATTAGTTAAAATATTTATTCTATTACCTCTGTGTAGGTTTGAGTAAATCCATTGCCATTGGGAAGTGTTCCCTCGAAACCTCCAATATTAGCCTGTGCAACATCCAAAATCACATATTAAAATACCATTCGTAAAACAATGCTATTAGCATGTAATAAATTTATAATTGTTTACTATTTATATACCCCAACAATAGGTGTACTACATAAATAATTAGATGGGAGGCCAGTGTATCAAGTCTCAACACTGTGACCCTGCAATTTTATTAAAATCATAAAAAAAAATTAGTTAATCTTTCATTTCAAAATTAAAATTTAATAAATTAAATTCAATGAACATGCTAACTTTTACCTGACTATCAATGCCATATGCCTCATGCAATATTTCAGCTGCCCTCTCCATCTCCATAGTTGTAGATGGATCTTGCGTAGCAGCCTCCTGAGTGTCGGTGGGGTCATATGAACAAGTTGCCCCACAAGATTGACACACATGGGTTGAAAGGCCACCACTCGAAGACTCCCCTAGATGGCGCTATAGAATAGGGCTAGTATGATGGATGAAATTTTGGGTCAAAGTGTTGATCACCTATAATGTCTCTACGTCAGCACTTCCCTTCATGACGTAAGGCATAACAACGTGCTCACGAGGTGTCCTAGCGAGAGATCATCTACCTTACCACATAGGATCTGGTTGTGCACCGGGTCTATCCTGAGATGACCCCTCACCTCTCCCCTAGAAATCTCTCATATCAAAATAATTTGGGATTTTGTTCAATATGAAATCACTATATAGTTTCCTAAGGAAATATTGCGGGACTTTGCAATTGTTGCATGGTGGGTAATCAAAGACCATGTACCACCTATCATAAAATTGGTTCCTAATCTGTTGGTGGTGGCACCAATGAATACGAAACCTCTTCCCATTGAGGGTAAGATTTTGATTTGTGCGTGGGTTAGTGAATAGTGAGCACAAATCACATTTTGTAATTTTTAAATCCTTTACATCTTTATATGATAGTTTATTTGCATAATAATTGCTAGCCGCCTACCTCCTATCTTTCCATCCAGTTATTTGTTTGCTAATTGAATATACATTTGTTAACATATCTTTCAATGAATTTTCAAGGGTCATTCTTTCTACGGTTGAACCATTTGGATCACTCAACCTACTGATCGAATCCTCAATTTTATTTTTGTTGTTCTCAATTTCACTCATTAAATTTTGTTGAGTGTCAGGAGGGGGTTGAGTGATTGGTGGAGGAGGTTGTTGTTGTGGTTGATTTTGATCTTGAGGATTTTGTTCTTGAGGATCTGGTTGCTCTTCTTGTTGGGGATCTTGAGGGTTTATAGGTTGATTTACATCTTCTAAAAAATCAAACAAATATATATGAAATTCAACCTAAAACTAACTAATTCAAAAAAAAAACAAACAATCCTTACCTCTTACACCTCCTCATCATCGTGGCACCATCGTTACGAAGAAATAACAATTTTTGGTGAAGAATTTTCCTGAATGGCTCCTCCTAGAACACGAATGCAAAAAATGGGGGTTTTGGCCATGGGGAGAAGAAAAAATAGTCGAAATGAAAATTGACAACATTTCACTTCTTTTTTTTTTTTTTTCTTTTAGCAAGCAATAACGTGAGCACATTATAATGTGCTCACATTATTGGATTTTTATTGCCAAGCCTCAGGCTCGACACAACAAGCCATAATACGAGTGCGTTATAATGTGCTCGCGTTATGACTTTTCAAAAAAATAAAATGAATGTGGCCACGAAATGGCTACACATTTCCATGCACCTGCCCCCACCTCCTTCTTCTTCTCTTCCTTCTTTGGTTGTAGATCAATTGTGGAAGGTTTTAGCTCACAGAAAAGCACACTTCTACTTTAGAGAACCTTCTCTATAATTGGATCCCAAATCTTGTACCCTTTCACGCTGAGACCATAGCTGATGAAGATACACTTAATTTCCTTGTTTGCTAACTTATATCTCTTCAGAACAAGAGCTGAAATAGGAGACCTGTTAATCAAGTAACATGCAGTAGCTACAACTTCAACCCAAAACATTTGTTTAAGGCCAACACTAGTAAACATTATCCTAGCCCTCTCAATCAATGGGTTTTTCATCCTATTCATAACTCCATTTTTTTGTGGGGTGTATGGAGTTTTCTTGTGTCTCTCAATCCCATGGTCCTTATAGAACATGTCAAAATCTATGAAACAAAATGCACCACTATTATCCCTCCTCAAGCACTTGATTTTTCTACCAGTCTAGTTTTCAACCGAAGATTTGAATTCCTTAAACTAACTGAAAAATTTAGATTTACCTATGAGGAAATACACAAATATCCTTCTAGAATAGTCATCTATGAATAAGAAAAAATAAAGAGATCCAAATAACGAAGGAACATTCATAAGATCAAACACATCAGAATGCACCTAATCCAAAACCTTAGAAGATTTATGAGAACTAGAATAAAAAGAAATATGGTGTTGGTTTTTGTATATATAATGTTCACAAAAATAGAACTCAAGATAACAATCATCAAGGCCTTCAACAAGGCTATTATCTTTTAGGTCTCTAAGACCCTTCTCACAAATATGGCCAAGCCTTTGGTGTCACAAATTTTTTTTCTCTACTAGGAGCTTCATCTCCAAAGGATTGGCACCCTTAGGTACCCATAAAGTGCACCCATCAGATGTAGACACCACAGTCTTCTTCTCTGCTTGATCTAATGGTGAGGTTGAAGAATCAAAATACCATTTCTTGTACTTTACAAAATTACTATTGCATTGAACCATGCATGCATCCAAATTATACAAGGTTCCTATCTGAATATTCTTAGAAAGCACCATAGAACCTCTGGTCATCTTGCATCCACCATTCAAGAAAAAACATTGCACTCCCACATCACTCAACTTACTCACTGAGAGTAGGTTTTGTTCCAAACCAGGAATATGCAGTACACCATAAATCCCCTTCAGTCTATCATCAGGGAATTGAATCCTGACTCTTCCATGACCAACAATGTTTAGGTGAGAGTCATCACCTATGTACACCTTCCTAATGTCATATTCTTCATACTTAGAGAACAAACCTCTGTGAGAGGTCTGTAGAAAGAGGAAATTGATTCAATCAACCACATATCTTTTGATGCATGTGCTACCAAGGAAGTGACAAAGGCATTTGTTTAATCCTGAGAGGATTTCTCAGATTTAGAATTAGAGAATGACTTCTTTTTCTTTTTCTTCTACCCCTTATAATCTTTGCAAAAAGTAAAATATTTTTCATAGTTCAAACATTTAGCATTAGAATTTTTACCAGGAGACTTAGATCTCCTCGAACACTTGGAATTAGACTTCTTGTCATTTTTCATACATTTCTCCTTTGATCTACCATCAACAGATAGGGTCTCCTTAGCAATCTCAAAATATTTCCTTCACATCTCTTCAAACAACAATGAAGCTACCACATCTTCCATATTGAAAGTGGTTATTTTACTTCCAATAGCCATCACCAAGTGGTCCAACAAGTCCAAAAAAAAGAACATAGCAATAACATGCAATGGTCCTCATCATCAATATTCACACCAACAAAACCCAATTGAACAACAAGTAAATTAAATGCATTCAAGTGATCAGTGCTCAATTGAACCTCCTTCCTCCATCTTTAGACAATATATTTTATTTCTCAAGAAAAGCTTATTGACCAAGGATTTCCTTTGATAAATATCATCAAGCTTCTTCCCAAGACTAGTTGCATTCTTCTCCTCATGGACATTCAGGATCACATAATCAGCTAAATAGAGTCTTATCAAACCCTTGTCTTTCTAATCCATTAGGTTCCAATCATCTTATGAGGTTGTTGTTGTTGGTTTTGTACTGGATATTGCAGCCCATAGATCTCTATCTATGAGCATATCCTCCATTTTGAGTTTCCACAACTCAAAATTTCCACCATTGAATGTCTACATCTCTATTCTTCTAAATTTTTGTGCCATCTTAAAAATGTAACAAGATTACACATCTCTCTCTACAAGAACTCCCACTGAATCTAGATCTACATAAAAAAAACCTTCAAACCCAATAAGGAGAACAAAGTTGGAAAGAATATAATGCCCATTGAAAGGAAAGCCAAGTGTAGAAATTCTTCCCTAATACAAATCAATTAGGAGAGAGTTGCAAAAATTTATTTAAAATCCTTAAACTTTTATAATTAGCATTCAAGGGTGCACATGAAATTATTTATTTTCAGATTTAAAGCATTAAACTATACAACACAAAATTTACATGGGAAAACCATTTAAAAAAACCTACATACCAAAGCCCAAGTCAATTGTATTACTATAATAAATAGTTACAATGCAATATTTAGAGTTTATGCTCTTATAGGTGTTGATTCACTATGATACAAATTGTAGAGTGAATCTCGCAACATAGCGATATCTCAAAAATTACAATTTCTCAATATAAAACAAATGCACTAAAGCACCAATATATACTTCTCATACATGGATGTTGAACATTGTCATGTGTCAATCTCTCAATCTGTGCATGCATGCAAATTGAAACTGACAACATGAATGAGTCCCAAGTGACCCAATTAGCAACCTGTCAAACATGCACACACATGCAATAATATTTAAGAACATGCAAGCACATCCAAGACTTGTAACTCCAAAAATAAAACAACCTTACATGCTAGGAATCCCATAGAGAAAATCAAGTCAATTGTCAATTTAGAACTCACCCACAACTTCTAATCACTCCTAATGACAACTCAATCTCCATTAAGCAACTTTCCCTTCAAAGCTTTAGTCAACAAGTAAAACTAATGTCACATGGCATCATGGGACATGTCTTAGAGGTTTGCACAATTATGAATGCTCAAATGAGCATTCTTATGTGACAAGTGTCACATTCCTTTGCTTCCACTTTTCAAAGAGATAATCACTCACACAAGTGAACCCTGCCAATGCTTTCTTCAAAAAAAACTGCCACATGTAATCATGGCACCCATTTTAGAGGTATAAACAATTTCATTTTCCTAATGGAGTACCCATGTGACATGTTTCATAATTTTTCCTTTTCACACTTTGCATGTAGGATGCCAACTCTCCGTTGGGTCCTAGAAAGTGACTTAGCAATTTGGAAAAAAATATTATTACATTTAATAAATAAATTCAACAAATAGGGACAAATAATTAAATAAATAATCAAGGGACTCACTAAGGTTGAGACACTTTAACTCCAACAAATAATATGAAAAAATATTATGAAAGACCTTTATTTCAAATTCATCTAATCCATAATGGAAATTTACACTAAGTAATATATGATCAAATTTTAATTGAAAAAATTAAAATAATGGCTCAAAGAATAATCCATAATGAGAATTTGCACTAAGTTTGTTGCTTTGTTTTCAACTAATATATATTACTTATACTTGGGTTTTTTTAATAAGAAAAGCATTCTTGTCTTTCACAATATCTTACACAATTAATGAAGTCAAAACATATATTAGTTGGAAACAAAGAGACAAACTATCTAATAGCTCAATATAGGAAAATTATTTAACTCAATATTTTCTAAGTTACCAAGGTATGAGTGAGCAAACTCATCAAGTCATTTGCTATAAAAACTAGTTTCTTTAATCTCTAGGAAAACTCAGCTTGAGCAACCAATTTGGTAGAGCTTTGTTGTGAACAAGATTCAAGTTATATGAATTCAACATTACATTTTAAGGTTTAAATTTATTGTTAGTTTCACCAAGAGTCTTCTTTATAAACAAGACATTAATTAGATACATATCTCTGTACGGAAAAAATATGATATGTCACATTTTACCAAGTCATGAGTTTAGCATTGATCAACTGCTACATTTACACATGATGCCAACAATGTTAACATTTTTTTTCTTTGTTAGAGGTCTACAATAATTTGTCATATTTTTTCTTTCATCTTATATCAAAGAATTGCTATTTTTTCTTTATAAATTATATCAAACCCACCCATATCATGGAAAAACTAAATAAATATAATGTATATGCATTTGAAGCTCTATCCAAAGAATTCAATAAATTTGTGTGATGCTTATGCACTCAAATTTTATAGACCATATATCAATCTCTCTCTATGCCTTATATGTTTAAAATTGTGAACCTTAAATTGATATTTACATAGAATAACATGAAGGCTATGATAAGATCTCATATCATTTAACCAATACTAATCTAAATAAATCATTTCATATAAAAAAAATTAGTTAATAAATGTGTATGTTTATATTATTGACTAGAAAAGCATATTTTTTTAATAAATGTGTACATGTTTATATTATTAACTAGAAAAATATATTTTTTAACAAACTATTGAATATAATCAATAATTATCCTATTAAGATGGAGATGAATAGTTTATAATAATTCATAAAAAAACAAAAATATAAATCTAATAGATATCAAATATGAATTACAAATCATAATTACAATAGAGCCATGTCCATCCAAATACATTAACTTCTAAGTTACACAAAACTCATTCAATTTGATATTTAACTATTTTTTAAACAATTGAATAAAAGCACAAAATTTCTATGCAAATAGTTGTCTCAATTGAATTTAAAAACATGGTATCCAAACATAGGATCTTCAAAATCTTATTAACTTTTCTTTCAAATTCCAAAATTACAATGGATGGCATAATTAATTTAGCTTTTAAATTCCAAAATCACAATGGATGGCATAAATGTAGAGTTATATTCGAGACAATACTATTTTTTAAATATGACTATTTTCTCTTTTTATCATAAACCATCAAAATTGCCGTTGGCTAATACTGAAATAAGGTATTTAGTTTAAAAAGAGAGGCCGTGTGATGTAATTGGGGCATAGTCCGTTACATACAATATCATATGACGGAATTTATGTCTGACTTTATCATGCATATTAGATCCGCCTTTGACCTATTCAAATTCAAAACTACGGTGAAATGTGGATCCAAGATGCTCAATAAATAACGCCTCCTAAATTTGGGTGAATATAAAAAGCATTCGTTGGTTAAACTGAACCAAAATTCGAAGGACGACAATAACAATTAAGTTCGATATGGCAGGAGGTGGCGATGCAGATTCTCGTTCCTTAGAAGTAACGCCCACTTGGGCTGTAGCCATTGTTTGCTTGGGCTTTGTACTTATTTCTATACTAATCGAACAAGCTATACGTTTCCTTTCAAAGGTATCTATCTCCAATTATATGCAATCTTCATATATTCCCACATGTTACATGCAATTCTGTTAGAATGCTTGGATTGAATTGGAATGCTCTTTTTTGTGTGTTTGGAATGCAGTGGCTCCAGAAACGCCAAAAGAAATCTTTCGGCGAAGCATTAGAAAAGATTAAAGAAGGTGAATAATTTATTATCATAATTAATTTCAGTCGATTTAGTTGTGTGTAATTTGTTTACATAACATTTCGAATCACATTCTATGATCCATCATCAGAATAAAATAGAACTGAAGAAAAAAGATTTATATTGATTCTTATGATGTGTATGCAGAATTGATGCTGCTGGGATTTATCTCGCTCCTACTTACTGTTGGGCAGAAGCCAATTTCAGAGATTTGTATATCTAAGAGCTTAGGAGACTCGTTTCTTCCCTGTTCGAAGGAGGAGGCCTCAGCAGACACTGTTCGTGACGAGATTGAAAAGTTTTCATCAGCTGGGCACCATCGTAAGCTCCTCTTCTTAGCTTCAGAAATACCATTAAGGCGTAGCTTGGCGACAGAAGAGGCTGAGACCGGTTACTGTGCTAAACAAGTAAGAATCTATGCTTACTATTCATACAGAGTGGTACTGGATTTTCTTTGAATTAGATTGTGTGAACAATTTTTTATCAATATTTTGGATCAATTTTCTTTTCAAGCAGTTCATTTTAATTATGGATCATAGAATATGATGGAAAATGTTGATGGAAAAATGTTCATATGATCTAATCTAAAAATAACAAGATCTAATTTATGTTGCTGAGATTTCTGGATTTAAACTGTGTGTTGTTTTTGAGCATCAACGATTTTTTCTCTCTCTATCTGCTTATCATCCTGATAATAGTATGCTGATATTAAAAAAAAACACATAATTTAAATCCAAAAATCTCAGCAACATAACACTATAGACTGTGGAAACAAAATGTTAAAGATCTAGAAATTTCATAGCTTTAGAGTGGTACTATTTATAATCGAAATTGATTTGGTGTTAAACATATACTAATTGGGGTGTGTTATTGACGCAGGGGAGGGTTCCTCTCATATCTCAAGATGAACTCCATCAACTGCATATCTTCATTTTCATTTTGGCCCTTTTTCATGTTTTGTCCTGCGTTATAACCATGACACTAGGATGGGCAAAAGTATGAGTCAATAAACCTCTTCCTGTTATCGCTATATGCAAAAGCAATTGATATAATGTGTAAAATGGTTAGGATTTAATTAGAAGCATATGTGATGGGTGCAGATGAAGAAATGGAAAGCATGGGAGGAAGAGACTAAAACTGAATTTTCAATTGGTTAGTTAAAGTTTTCTCAATTTTTTTCTTTCTATTACCCATTTTTTTATAGTATATTATTATCTTTTCTATCAATAAAAAATAGTATAAATTTTGTTCATTAGAAAAAGAGGTAAACTGATTTTGATCTTTTAAATATTTAGAAGATTAACAATTTGACAAATATTTGTAATAGAGAAAAAACCAATAAAAATAATCTAATATTTATGAATTTTTCAATGTTTTTTTTTTTTTCTCTCTAAAATTTATAAAATGGCATTCACATTATTCTAATCAATATGAATTAACCCAGATACCACTCCATTATATATTTGTGGTGTTTGTTTATTTATATTTTTGTTAGTTAGTTTTGAGCTTCTCTAGCAAAATACTACGTTGACTTTTGTTTTTAGGTCCAATCTCTTAGAGTGAATAATTTATCTATTCACTATACTTAAGTGTATTTAGGTTGATGAGGTTAGACCACATCTTGTCTAACAAAATGTGCAACCTTTAGGTCTCAAGAGGTTACCAACTTATTTGGTAAACCTCATCTCCTACCTTTTTGAGGTTGGAAGAATTTTCATCTCAACTCAAAGGTCACTCAACGCTTGGCATCAAGGTTGATGACTTGGTCCAATAAGTTGTTAATTTGCACATTTCAAGTGATCCAAAGGTTCACACCCATAGGACACTTGTCTACTCATTTGTGCCACTTCATGGGGCACTTGTCAATCCACATGATAGGTGGATTTCCTCTTCCTTACCTATATGGGAAAGATCATATTGTACATTTCAATTAACTATAATGTGAATTAGGTTGATCATTGTGTGCGAGTGTTTTTTTGTGGAAGCACAAAGTTTTTTCTGTTATGGTCTTGGATGGAAATCTTAACACAATCTCATTAAATATGGTAATATAAAGTGGAAATAAAAGCAGTTATAGTAAAGAACCAAAGAACAATCGATATAATCTAGTGTTTATAATAAATTGTAGACATCTCTACTTGTCATACAATTAGTAAAAATACGTTTACAAGTTGTGCTAGTTCTACAATATTTTGTATTATTTTTTCACTCTTTATTTCCTTATGATGAGATCGTTTCAATCCTATTACAATAATATTAACAATGTTAATTATTTGGAAAAAATTTAAGTGAAATTTACATTAGTTAGACACACAAGTACTGTACATAAATTGTTCAAGTGTCAAATTTCATGATATCATGACTTAGCATTAGTGATTAATTTGTCAATAACCAAATATCTAAAAAAATCAAATCATTAATTCCAATAGCTATTTCTTCGATGCTCTTGTAATTAATTTTTCTAACTATCTTGCATGAAATCCAAATCTCAATCAAATTTGAGTCATCATATTAATTTGTTAGTAAAAAATAAAATGATTCTATGTGCAAGTTCTTGTATTTGGTATCTTAGAAGTTTCTTGAGATTCTCTTGAAATTTAAAAGAAAGTGCTTCTCCTTCATTTAATAGTTTTGAAAGTATCAAATGTATTAAGTTATAATTGAAGGATATTTAAATGAAATAGTGAATACAATTATTGGTTTGTATTTAAAATTCAATTTATTATTTTAGTTTTTTTTAACTTGAAAATGAAAGTATCCATGTAATTGTGATGTTGTAGATCCTTTGCAGTTTAGATTTACCCGTGAAACTACTTTTGGAAAGAGGCATATGAGTTTTTGGTCCACAATACCAATTCTCACTTGGATTGTAAGTAAACCAAGCAGTTAAATAAAAATATTTTAAATGTAACCTCACCAAAATTTATATGTAGTAAAATATTTATTCATGGCTTTGCAGGTATGCTTTTTTAGACAATTTACTATATCAGTGCCCAAAGTAGACTACTTAACACTACGTCATGGCTTTATACTTGTAAAATTTCTTGGCCCATACATATAAAATTTTATATTGTATATTTTGCAAGAGCCGTATAGTTATGCATTTGTTTATAATTGCAGGCTCACTTTTCTCCACATACTACATTCAATTTTCAAAGATATATAAAGAGATCTCTAGGTGATGACTTTAGTGTTGTTGTATCAATCAGGTGTGTTCTAGGATTTTAGTTTAAGAGTGGCGGCAACATATTTTAATTTTTTTTGGATCTTATTGATTTGAAATTGATTACTTCAATAATTTATGTTATTACTTGCAGTCCACCTTTATGGTTTTTTGCCATCTTATTTCTCGTCCTCAACAAGAATGGTAAAACTAATTGGGATTCTATTTCTTTGTATTTCTTACTTCTAATTTTTTAACTGGCTAATAGGTATGGAACTCAATTTTGCAGGGTTATTCACAATTTATTGATTGTCGTTGATTCCATTGATTGTAAGTAATAAAAATCTTTTCTTTACTTCCTTGAGTTTTATTGAAATAACTAGAAAGTGTCTTTGAAGCATAAATGATTCTACAACTAACTAAAATATGTTCTTGTGGTCTATGGAGAAAATTAAAGTGTATCCTATCCTTTATTTTTAGACATGTAGATTTTTAATTTTATGATCTATTCATTTTTTTAACCAACATGACTTATTTTTAGTAGTAAATATTTTTAGATTTATATTAAGTATAATAAACATTAGAAATGAAAATTATAGGGAAAAATTTAGGAATAATAGAGTTTATATTGTGATGTTTCATGCAATTTATAAGATGCTAGAAGATTCAAAAAAGAATTAGGAGGTTCTATATATTTTTAGAAAAATCTCAAAGAAAATATTTACATAGTAGTGAATTGATAGGGGCATTGAAGACCAACATGGAAACTAGTGACCCTTTATTGGTGTTGTGTCCTATATTGGCACTGGTGACCCAATTTAATTACTTGTATCTCATAGGAGTGATAGATTTCAAGTGGATTCTATTGGAATTTTATAGATATTTTTTCCTTTAGTCATGTGATCCTACAACTTTAAAGGTTTATTTTTAAAGTCTCAGATCCTTTTGATACTATTAGAATACATAAATGTGCTAGTAAATGTTGAAAATGACTTATCAATGTTTGGGGGGGAGAACAATTAAGTTATCTAGTTTGGATATTGCTTTAGTTAGACTCATATTTGTCAAGATTAAGTGTTTGGAAACCCTAGAGTGTCATATTATAATGATGTAAGAAAATTATGTAGGTATAAATCCCTAAAGGCTTTAATACGTAGAATTTGATTTCTACAGTGAAATTGAGGAAGCACATGGTTGGTGGTGTACATATGGGAGGACATTCAATGAATTTCAAATAATTTTTTTTGTCAATGTAAGAGGACCTAAACAAATTTAGTATTGAAGGAGTATAGAAATATGTTTTAGGGTTATTATGTGTTAGAATTGTGACAACAATAGAAAAAGGTGTTAAAAAATAAGACCTATTTCTAGCATGATTTGGAGACCAACCAATCTTGTGGGTTTTAAGGGTGGAAATGCTCCTCTTGGCCTAGGTGTGTGTGGGTTGTCCTATTGGAACCCTTGCAAATGGGGATTCGAGGGTGATATCCCCCAAAGAAAAAATATTATTAAAAACCTACTTTTCTTAAACAATAAATCTAGGTAGTTCATTAAGAAGTCCTAGATTTGATAGTGGAAGTTACATTAGAATGTTATATGTTTTCATTTAGTGGTTGCATGACGACTGAACTATAATTTATTTTATGTAAGCAATAAGAATACAAATACTTTACCTTGTGGATCCTTTCTATGTAGAATGCTATGTTTTTTCCATGTAAATCCTTGTGTTTTTTCTATGATTTATTATTTTGTTATTATATTTTATCTCTCTTTTCTTTGTAACTAATTTGAGCTAAAATATTAATTCTTGATTGTTCATAGTTTTTCAACATTATTGAGAAAGTGATTAGAATATAATCCTATAAATAGATAATAATATTGAGAAAATATTTCCAATTAAAAAAATATATGTTAATAAAGTTATTTAGAAAAGCTATCCATTAGGAAAATGTAGTAAGGTGAATTATGTTTTTTTTTTTTTTTTTTTTAATAAATTTAAGTTCAAATCAAGGTGATGACTAGGTCTACTATTGCATGGGTGTTATAGCTAAAGGTCACTAGCCAAAATGTACTAGTTTCTAGAGGGATATAAAACTATAGACAAATAAGGACATGGTTTTGATAGAAAATACACCCTTTATTGATTTTTTTCATAAACGTGTTAGCGATTTGGGCCTTGAACCAAGATAAGAATGATGATGAGGAAGACATGTACCATGGATAGATGGAACAAAACAAGGTATACAAATAGAAGGGGAAATAGGGGTAAAGGATGCTTAAGATGAATAAGGGTAAGAAGTAGGATGTGAAGTGGATGGGATGAAACAAAAGGATAAGTGTAAGGTTAGGAATAGGCCATATAGGAGGAGTAATGGGTGAATAAAGTATGGGTACATGGAATTAGGTAGATAGAATGAAGTACAAAATGGGGGTTAGATAGGCTATAGGGATGAATGAAGGAAGTGATAATGGTAGAAACTAAGATGAAGAAATGAGGGAGACAAAATTATGTGAGGGAAGACATAGTTCAAAGTGGGAAAGTTGAGGAAGAAAACTAGTGGTGGAGAAGCATGTGAATAGAAGACATTAAATTATAATTGAAAACTATGCATTGGGGGCTAGAAAAGTGAGTGATGATAAGAAATATGTGTAAAACACACACTAAAGTATAAGAGAAAACTATGCCTTGGGGGGTGGAAAAGTGAGTGATTATAAGAAATATGTGTAAAAATTATTGGATAATATTAATTCCTAAATAATGGTAAATTCAATTATATTATATAGGTCATCAATAATATAATAAGGGTCAATGTAGTCCCATTTTTTACCTATCTCAAAAGTGATAATCTAAAGGTTAAAAGCTATATATTGACACTTTTGGTGTCCAACATGCTCATAATAAGTTTTATGAGAATATTAATCACCATTAGAATAAAATGTATTACCTTCATTAATGAAGGGGGGAGATAATTAAGATAAGTGGTAGATTAATTCCAAGACTATAACATAAGGATTGGGATAAGGGATAGGAGAAGGGTAATCATTTTAGTTGAGGGGTGAGATAAAGGCATATAAGGTGATAGAGAAGGACACTAATATCATAAAGGAGTGAAGGAAGGAAAGGAAAGAGAGTATGTGGCTGTAAGAAGGTTGGAAAAGAGAGAAGGTGAGGGGAGAAAGAGGGAAAATAAATAAATAGTTTGAGATATAAAATAATGAAAATAAGTGTTTTCAAGGGTATGTAGTGATCCTTAGGAAATTTGAGATTTTTTTTATAAGGTGTTGTTGTATAAATGTTCTAAGGTTGTATAAATGTTTGGTGTACTTATTTTTCCAATATTTATATATTTATATGATTAATAAAGTTTGATATGTAAGCATCATGAAATTCACCAAAAAATAAATAAAAATAATGTATGCACTATTTTAAACTATTTAAGAATGTATTATTTTACTTCTATAATATGCTATTTTACTTAACTAATTTTATTTCCTTCAGCATGATAGATTTATACAATTCCTTTTTTTTGGTAGATCTAATAAACAGAAGAGTTGGGAATAGATTCAGAATAAAAAATTAAAAATATATTAGGGATAAAAGAGTGTGTCTATTTTGACGTCTAATGTAGTTTATAAGGTTGTGAAATAAATGATAAGGAAACAATGAGATGGTTAAAAAAGTACACTAGTCTCAAAAAAATCTAGAAATTATATTGACCTAAATGGTTTGTTTGTTAACAATAGGAGCTCTAATAACTCTTTGTGGGTATTAGTATACAATAAGTGAAAAAGTGATTCTCTATAAGCATTGGTTTTTACAAAGGGTGCTAGTTGAACAATATGAAATTGGGTGCTTTATAACCTAGGTCATAGAACACCACTATTCTCCAATTGTCATTCAAAATTATCATAGGAGCCCAAATTGGATTGATTATCAACCTAAAGGTGAGTCAATTCTCAACAAGGAAGACCTAAGAGGGCTTATTTTAAGCTTTGAGGGGTTCACCACCAAGAAAAATCTTAGAAAATACAACTTAACATTCAAATCACAAAACCTAGTAATGCAAGCTAAATGATGAAATTAAGAAACAACAAGTTAGGGTATGTGTACCTAGGAAGTTTGGAAATTTAAGGAGGATTTGGGAAATGCAAAATTGCTATCAAAATGTGCTATGGAGGACTAAGAAAACCTTACCATTGTATTAGTCACATTGCTATTTTTCAGGGTAGATGAAGAATCTTTAGATTTTAGAACCAAATCTGAAAGAGTATTTAAAAAATACCTTTAGGAGGACTAAGATGCCCTAGGTGGTGACTTAGTCCCATTTGGAATTTATAAAATCTCTGAGTTGGATCCCAAGGTCCAATGTCTTCACTTCTTTCTTGTTGGATCTTAAATTCCTGAATCCTCCAGATCTAGCCTGTAGTTGAGTTTCCATGGAGATGACAACTTTGCAATGCAATTTTTCACTTCCAATGATCTTCAAGTCTTCAACATAAAACTGCAAACACAAACAAGCAAGAGAGGAAAAAAACTTGTTGATTGTTAGTAAATGGGGGTTTCCCTTGGTCAAATCCCTTGTTCTTAATTAAACCTTGAAATGAAATAAAATAAAGGAGGGAAATGCTGAATGAAAAAAATTATATGTTACAACTCACCAAACCCATGTCATTAAATCTACAAACTTGTGTGAGATGGCTAGCTTGAATGTAGATCTTAAATCCAATGAATTCTTGATAGATCTTGACCTGAATTGCTTGCTTGAATCAAAACCCTACATCACAAATGTTAGTTCTAAAACACACATGATGCAAGAATATCTTTGATATGATGCTTGAATCTTGATGATGCCTCGAAATGCTTGATGAATTTCTCTTGATCTCATAAAATTTCCTTAAGAATGAATACTTGAATGCTTAGGATGATGTAATGAGTTAATGAACCTTGTATTTATATACTTATCCATGCATAATATCTTGGAGCTACCCCACAACAAGTTGGCATATGAATTCATTAATTGAAGGAGGCTAAATCGTGCCAAGATTTGAAATTAAATCAGAAAAATAAGCCAAGGGGGACTAAGACGCCCTAGGTGGCGTCTTAGTCCCAAGGCTAAAAACTTGGGGCACAAACTCCAAAAAGTGGCCCTTTTAAGATAATTTTGAAAAGAGGATCCCGAGACCTTTGGGGGACAAAGACACCCTAGGTGGTGTCTTAGTCTCGACCAAAAAATTAGGAACACATAGCCAAGATCATTAAATTATCATTTATCCATTGATGTTTGTTGGGATTAGCCATAAAAAGATGTAATTCATTGGGCTTCTAGATGCAAAATAGGACCAATTGAGACATAAATAGGGATAAAAAAATCAAGGTAGACCCAAACAAGTGAGAAAATACAAGGGTATGCATTTTCCTACACAACACTAATCTTTCACTAGTTTATGGAAATTTCTCTCTAAGTTTGAGAAGTTTATCTCTAAGTTCCTTTAGAAAATTCCTAGGTTTGTAATAAGTTCATTACACGGGGAGCGGTCAAAAGGAAAATAAAAACTTATGCTATATAAAGAGTCTATTTTTTACTCCTTTACCTCATTCATAGTTTCATGTTGTCTAAAAATTAGTGAATGCTTCCTACCCAAGAAAATTTTGGTACGATTTCCCTGATCTCGAAGAATCTCTCTTATTGAAACAAAACTATGTTTTATAAGATACAAACTATTTTGAATATGTTCCCAATGATCTATTTTGGGATACATTTGTAAAAAGAACATAATAGATCAACTACCATTATTGGTATTGTAGTGTTGAAAAATGTTGTCGTGTACATTTTTAAACTTAATTTGGGAATAATTAATGATAAATTAGACTTAATATCACCTTGATCTAGTCTTGAGATGAGTCTTACACATCCACATTAGATTTAGGGCCCTTCTAAGATAAATAAACCCAATTTTTCCTTAATTTAATGTTGTAAAGTGTATTTATTTACACTTTCACATTGGATTTTGGCTGTTCTTGCATTTATGACCTTAATATCATCATTAATATTCTCCTAAGACCTTATATTGTGCATACCAAGACATATTTAATCAAAAAACCAACAAGATCAACATATAAACTTAATTTACGCAGTCCTTGACACTTTAGCAATCAAAATAGGCCCTGTGGGACCCATTCACCACTTTGGGCAGATGATTCGCATCCACATGGGATCCATTCAGCCGACTTGGCAAATGAGTCCCATTTTGCCTATTTTCAAGGTTTTAAGCAAGAAAAACTAGGTTTTAAGTTCAAATTTCATATGTGTTGGCCTTTGGGATCTAATACAAGAGATAGTAGATGGATTGTCTATATATAAATGAGCTTTCAAATTATTATTTAATCAGGAATACATGTTATCAAGTCAACCATTTAAGAGTTAAGAATTCCAAGACTTCACAAGATCATCTACAGACTATTCAAAATCATTTTCAAGTCATTCAAGGGTAGAATTATTCATGAATTGTTTCAGCAATTCAAGATCGATCAGCATGTCACACATATCAAGCATCAAGCATGTTACTGAGCTAGTATTGTGATGTAACATCAAAGATCCAAGATCAAGCATTGTCCTACTCCTATTGTCAAGATCTTGATCTACATCCTTCATGGACATTTCATATTTAGTTGCAGATTTATAAGACATCATCTATAAGGCATCGTTCAAGGTATTATTGTCCATGATTCATTTTCTTTTTTTAATGTTTTATGCCTTAATTTCATTGTCTCGTCATTTGGTTTATACCTACAAGGGGTTTGACCAAGGGAAATCCCTATTCCCTAACAATCAACTCTCTCTCTCTCTCTCTCTTTGTAATTGTGGATCTAGGCTCTTTGAAGACTTGAAAGATCATTGACGATTAGATTACAATCTTGGAGAAATTTGTTGGAATTATCTCCTCATTTGCAAGGATGTAATCTTCACTAAACAGTCACCTACAACCCTAGAATCAAAGTTTTAGATCCAGAGACAAAGTGAAACAAAAAGAGTAGACATTGAAGACTAGATTCAAACTTTGAAATTCTAGAAAACCCTAACTGGACTCATTCGCCTAGATTGGCGAAATTTGGGCAAATGAGTCCACTCTAGGTCAATTTTGAGATTTTTGTAGTTTTGGATACCGTTTTTCCAAAAACCTTTTCATGTGTAGAAACCTTGATCTGGGACTTATTCACCCAAAATGGAAAATAAGTCCTATTAAGTCTAAATTTCAAGTTATTCAACATTTCAGCTCTCCATTTAAGCCTCTACAAGTTTCCTGGTGCACACTTTTGATTTTACAACCTTTCTATTCTGATTATGATTATAACTTGTACCAATAAAAGAGCTATTCCAGCATGAGTTCTTTATGGGGAATCAACACACATCGCATATGAATAAAATACCAACTGTTCCAACACACTCCTATCACACACTTTCTACAATTAAAGGACAACAATTTACTCAGGAAATTCCCTAAAAATCTGAAATAACTGCTTCACAAGATGCTGTTCCAAAATTATGTTTTAGAAACATCTCACAAGATCGTTTTTAAAAATTCGACATGCTGCATTGTGGAAGCATAAAATCTCTAATTTGGAAACTAATTTAGAAAGGCTTACAAAAATTGTGCTTTACAGATTCTTCTGATAGTGGGAACAAAGTTGCAAGTTATAATAACGAAAATGGCATTGGATATCCAAGATAGAAGTTCTGTAGTGCAAGGAGCTCCAGTGGTGAAGCCCAATGATCAATTGTTTTGGTTTGGTCGACCTCGGTTGATTCTCTATCTCATTCATTTTACCCTATTTGAGGTTAGACATTTTTTAATGATAGCTTTCTTTCAAGTTTCATCTTTCCATGCATCACAAATTGTAATCGTACAATATTCATTTTGCAGAGTGCTTTCCAGATTGCTTTTTTCTTTTGGACCTGGGTAAGAAAAAAGTTTTAACACCCAAAACTCCTTTTAGATAATTTCAAGCCTTTGCTTAATATGAATCTCTCTGCCTTAACAAATTAAGTGTATTCATATGATATGATTGATGCAGTACGAGTATGGATTGAGTTCTTGCTTCAATAAACAGATACGAAGTACTGTACTTAAAATAAGCTTAGGGTAAGTTTACTTGATTTGTTCAATCAATTTTGATTTAAATAGAATATTTTAAAGTTTTCATTTGTTCAAGTGATTCATCTGAAATCATATTAATAAATGGGTTTTATTCAAAAGTATTGTGTGATTTCTAATGAACCACCAAAACAAAACTAAATCAGATTCGAGAGGAAATATCTTCTTAAAAAGTTTTTGGACTTAGGGAAAAAACCTTTTAACTCAAAATGTATTGTTAATGATCAGGATCGCAACTCAAATACTGTGCAGCTATGTAACTCTCCCTCTCTATGCTCTTGTTACACAGGTATGTACTTCACACCCGAGTAATGATATAAACATATTTGATTTTAGCTTTCTTCAATACCATTGTAAAAATGAAATATGAGATTTGTGATTACAGATGGGGAGTAGCATGAGAACTGCCATATTTGATGAAAGAATAGCAAACTCTTTGAAGAAGTGGCACCAGACAGCTAAGAAGAACCTTAGGCAAAATATGACAAGGAAGGAAAATCTCTCAAATAGACAAGCTATTTCACCTGAAGGATCTTCTCATCAAAAAAGTGCCCATAGTTTTGAAAAATCTAAACATGAGTGTTCAGATGGTGAGGGAGATACACCCTCCCCTTCTTACCATTCTCACAACACTGCTAATAACTATCCAAAGGAAAAAATACACGGAAACACACAAGATGTTGATATAAGTGGCTGAGTTGAGGTTTGCTCATTTGCGAGAGGCAAATGTAAAAGGCATTATCCCTACTTTTTATGTGAAGACTCATCCAAGCAAGGAGGACCATTAACAGAAAAGTTGAACAAAATCATTAATATTCCACAAAGTTGAAGATTATATATTGTCAAGACCAAAAATGTAAAAGACCAATTTTTTTAATTTTATATTTTTGTTACGGCAGGTCATAAGGTAAAGGCCGAAGCAACATAAAAAACCAATAAGCCAGCGCTATTGGTCCAGAACTATTATTTGTTCAACCAAATTCATCAATTATTTTTGTAGTTAATATTTGCAATATATTTATCTTAAATTATTTAAGATATTTATATTTATTCAAATTTTTTGCTTTTTTAGGTGTTACTAAATGATTACTTTATTGTATTGTATAATGAATGTATTACTTAGTGAATGGTATATATATATAGTATTTTTATGTTATAAAACATCTATAAATTTATTATAAATGTTTTTTATTAGGGTAAGTTTGGTTTTTATAGGGTTTTTTATTTTATTTTTAAATGTAAAATAATTAATACACAAAACAAAAGAAGTTTAGTTGTTGAAAACTAAACAATACCTGATCCAATGCTACACTCCCTCACATTCAAATACTTGTTGTGAGGATGACGCACCATCTTAGGAAGGCCTTTCTTTATCCTTTGCACAACTATCCTAAAGGGCCCATCAAAGGTCACTACACAATATACGGAACAACATGGAGTTGTCAATTGAATTTTTTTTATCTTAGAAACAATCAATTGAAGGTTTGAAGATGAGATCAAAATAGGAACAAATAACAATAGAAATGGGTAGTTGAGTTTCACTATTATTAGCTAGAGGATCATAAGGTGCCTCATTAGGCCGAAAGGGAGAAGTTTCTGGAATGGATGGGAGATGCTCTAAATCACTTCAATCAACTATCTAATCTTCTAGATACACCATAAGATGGCTAGGGAGAGAATTTTCCCACCATTTTGAAGAAGACTTCTTATGTTAAACCATGGGGACAATTCGAAGCCATGTACCTAGTAGCAAAGCAATACCCACATCAAAAAGAAATTTCCTCATAATCAATCAACTAATACCAAGACCAGGAATTTAACTATAAAACAACCTCACCTGGTAGAACTTTTGACAGATCAACTTCCACCAAGATGTGTGCAAATGAGGTGTGAGTAAAGTTCTTAGAAGCTAGTTCCTCCTTCAATAATTTACTAGGAACATTTAAACCAATGGTCTGATAAGCCAAAGTACATGAGCTATAAGGGTAGATAAGGCAATCTCATCAAAAGATGAGTGTCAATCAACTCTTTCAAATGATTGAAAGAGAGAGGCCAAGGGGGAATCAAGGGAGGATACAAATCCCACATCAATTCTCCACCATCTAACACATGTCTATCATAAAAAAAATCGAAACAAACTACAAAGAAACCTCTAGTAGAAGGGTAAATATCTATATTACCCACAACAAGAGGAGACCAAATGCTCATAGATCAAACAATGTACAGATGAGGGAGAGAATGCCATAAATAGAAGAATCTTCAAATCAAACCCTTTCTCAAATAGAAATTCTCACAATCAATCACTTTCTACCCATTGACACCACAAAAGTAGTGATAGCACAAGGAAGAGGTACTTGTTTTTTCCTCTGATCATGTAAGGAAAACCTAGGCAATCCCAAACCCACAACAACAACGAAAGAGGTGTATGAGATGTGCTAGGTTTTTCTTGTGTCTGCAGTCATCCTTGGCCTCTTTTGCGTCATACCACACCATTGGCACAATTTTTTTCTCTTTTCCCATGTGTACGACCGCATTTACTACGGTTTTCTTGTTTTAATATGCCTTCAACAGGCTCTAACCAAGCTATTCTTGCTAGTATTGGTGGTTCGATGAATTTTCTCAATGACTCCTCCTCACAAACAACCCCCAATTTTTTTTTTGAAAGTGTTTCACAAGGTAAGTCTTTTGACTCCCCGGTTGATGTGGTTTTACCTTTGCTAGATTTTTATTCTGTATGTTAATGGTTTGACCAACATACTCTTGTTGGTTACTTGTTTGGGGGGACTCCCCTTGAAAGTGTGCTTAAAGAATGGGTCCACAAGGCCTAGGTCCCTCATGGGGTCCATCTTGACATGGTCCAAAATTTAACTAAGGGTTTTTTTTTCTTTTTCACTTTGTGGAAGTCAGTCATGTTCAGGCAATCTTGAATCGTGGTCCCTAGTATGTCTAGTCTTGTTTTTTGGTTTTCCAATCATGGACCTGAGACTTCGCTATCTCATATGACACCAAGTTGCGGGTCTCGATTTGGATTGAGTTTTTGGGTTTTCCTTTGCCTTGTGTGCCTTTTTTGAACCATAGTGTGTCCTCTCTAGGGAAGGTCATTTGTATTGAGCTAGATAGGTTTTTTCAGGCCTGGCCCTAGAAATGTAAATAATTGTTTCAAACAATAAATTCTAAGGAAAAAACAAATACCTCTTCCTTGTGCTATCAGAAATTCTAAGGAAATAAATTATTAATTATTTTAAGAATTCTATTATATAAATGTAAATATTTGTTTCAAACAAACAAATTCTAAGGCACATAAAAGAACTCACAATTGTAAAATTATTATATTCTTAATGAATAAAAATGCAGCTTGATTCTATTTTCAATTTATGTTTGTACCTATTTTTAGGGAATATCTTGATACTTGTACATGATAACAAATTTTGTAATCTTGTGCAAGACTAAATCCATTTACCTATCTTCTATATAATCCTTATGTGCACACAATCCTATGTTAATATAAATTTCTTACTAGTATGCACACACTCATATATATAAAGCTTATCTATTTGTCATCCATTCTTATCAATACACTAATTGACTCAAAATTCCTTTGTTTCTTGTCATCCATTCTACATATTAATCATAGGTCAAAGTCCATGATTGCAAAGCCATTCCGTGAGCATAAAATTGACCTATCCAAATTTAAATTAAAAAATAAAACTTGGCTAGGTAAACCTCTTTATCTTTATTACTTAAATCTGACTATGTGCTTGTTTTCATTATCTAGTTTCATGTTCTTGTATTAAAAAAATCATTCATATGATGAAGTCTAGTCATAGAAAAAAATTCTCATTTTAGGATTATTTACAAAAGAATACAAATATTTAGCCACATTTATATTTGGTGCTTGAAAAGAGTAATGATCTTAGTTTACAAACATTTTTCTAGTGTCTTCAATCATTAGTCATTTTTTATTGATGAGCAGCATCCATATATATGGTTTTATATGTGAGAAAATAATGGGATCCCATCAAGTGTAAACAAGTAAATCTACTAAACCCTTTATTAGAGACTTGATATTCTACTTTTTTCAATTACATAGAGGGAAGAATATAGAGATAATCATAAGTTAAAATCATGGCTAAAGAGAAAGATCACAACTACAATATAGACCTATATTAGTTAATTATAGCAAGAGAAAAGTAGCAAAGATTTTTTTCTCTTTTAATCCATACATTGTATTGGATTTTTCCCCAAAAATGTATTTATTTGCCTCCTTTTTTGCTTTAGTACCCTAACCTGTCTTATGATTATAACCAATTAGATGATTTGTCACTTTGGGGTTTAATTGTATGACTAGATTCTTCTTCTAGATACTCATAAGTATGGCCATCTAAATTTTTTATACATATCATGATTCCCATAAATAATTATTTCCCTATCCTATTTTTCTATTTATTTTGTCAATCTAATGTGTCCATTATGATTGACCCATTTGAGCCCACATGGAATATTTCTTTGTGCCTATACCTTGGTGCCCTATTTTTTCTCTATTTTATACTTGTTCTTTAATGGCTTGCTTAATTATTTAGTTTCCTTAATTTATACTTGTGTTTGAGCTTCAATTTTTTTCTTTTATGGTGAACTTGTATATGTCATTTAACCCTAGTTCCTATGCACACCTTGCTAGTGGAACCTATATTCATATTTTCTTACTCACACTTTTGTTCTATTTAAATATGTAACCCTGATATCTCTTAATTTTAACTATTATCAAATCCCCATAATGCTTTCATGGTGACTTTCTATTTCTTTCACCACTCTAAAAATAAATTAATTATACATTTGAAACCTTGTGTGCTTGCCAACCCAACACACACTTAATACATCATGCCATTGGTTCCCTTTGTTGAGAGTACCTATTTCACATTTAGCCATGTATCACATTTTTGTTGTGTCAAGTGTATTGTAACTTGGTAGTATTAACTTGTAGAGATCCCTTTTAGGAATTTTTTTCCTATAGATTAACCATGGCATAAAAATTCATGTTTTTCAATAACTCTAGTACAATATACATGCTCATTTATATGTGGTGATTATTTGCTAGTAATTTGTAATACAATTTTTTTTCATGTTGCGGTGTTGTGAAAATAACTGATGTAGACGATCAACCTTCTCGTTGCCCAAGTCTTACTTTAGAAAAAATTACAAGTTCATAGATTACCAGATTCCATTCAATCTTACAACTTCACAACCAATTTGTACTTTAAATTGACAATTGTATTTATCAATTTTAAAAAAGTATACTTTATTCAGAATGAAGAAATAAATCCAATTATCTCCAATCCATAAACAATTCACAAGCATACAATTTAAAAGTCAAATAATATATGAGTCGAATACTACCCGGTTTGTTCTGAATTCATAGGTTACATACACTTAATTAGTTTATTAAAATTTAATATTCATACGCTGAATCAAATATTCTTGCCTTCAATATACATATTTCCATTCTCATCACATGTTTCATTCTTCCTTTGTTCATGCCCAATCCTCTCAATTGTGTTCTTATCTCCTTTATTTCAATGAGATTCCAGTCTTCCTCTCACTAGTGCATGCCATACTATCACCTTCCCTTGCATTGTCTCTTTGCACAAACTAGTATAAGAACTCTTTTCAAATTTTATTTGCCTCCCTTTAATCCATGACCCCTATTCACTCTTCACTCTCTTGCACACCACTTTCAAACTACTGTATATGTCGCCCCTACTCATTTAATTTTATTTTCATTCAAGAAAGAGTCAAGATATACATCCATTATAGCCATTAATTAGAAGATTGCAGAATTTTGTTCAAGGGTTTGGTGAGTTTCAACATTGCATATTTTTTCATTCATCATTCCTCCATTCTATTTGATTTCATTTCAAGGTTTGATTACCAAAATGGGGTTTGACCAAAGCAAACCCCTATCAACTAACAAAAAAACATTTTCCCTTGTTTGATGTGTGATTGTAGATCTAGGTAGTTTAGGTTGAGGAATCATTAAAGAGTAAGATTGGAGAAAAAATTTCAAGTTTTCAAAGTTGTCACCTTGTTCACAAGGCCACTAAAATACATCTACAAAGTAGAATTTAGCATTTCAAATCTAGAAATCAGGATGAGAAGGAAGATCAAAAATAATTGAGTAGATTCAAATCTTAACATTCTAAAAAAGCTAAGTAGGACTGATATGCCACTTGTGGCATATGAGTCCCAGTATAAGACTTTTTATATATTTCAAGAGTTCTAGACTTGTCACTGCCAGACTTTTGTTTCTTCCCAAAAACCCTAATTTGGGACTAAATTGCCCAGCCTAGAGTATGAGTCCTACTAAGCATTAAAGTAAGCATTTTCATAATTTCAAACCTTTTTACAAGCTTCTACAGGTTTCTAGGTGCACCTCCGTGTTTTCTCAATTTACTATTCTAATTTGCATTCATGTTTAGGTCATTCATTTGATTTTGTATAACATTAGGTTTTGTCATTAGATATTGCATGCTACTAGTCTTTCCAAGCCCTAGCTTGGTGGTGAACGCCTCTTTAATCTTAAATTACACCCTAGAACAACCTTTAGAATATCTCTTTCCCTCATTCCATCCTTGGATTGAGATCTCTATAAGTCCTTGAGTGAAACTAGCCATGGATATGCTTTGTACCAATCGTAAATTTTCACTTAGCATCATTAGCATGGAGAGCCCGGTTCTCCTAAATCTCTCTCATGTATTCATTCCTTTCAAAAACTTGTTGGAAATATTTAATTTTTTGTCTGAGCTTCCTCTCATGCCAACTCCCATGTCTCACCTAACTGTGAGGAGGCTCCTTGCAATGGAAATTTTTTTGTGATCTTCATCCATGTTTTGCCCCTAACTCCAAAATTTATTGTGGTAGGAAAATTTAAATTTTGAGAGGGGAATTTTCAAAAAGGATTTTGAATAGACAAAAGGAAGGAATTAGTCAGTTAGTGAGAGAGTTGTAAGTTTTTGCAAGAAGAAGTTGTAGCAGAAATAACAAAGAATGTTTTGAGAATTAAGTGCAAAGTGTGTGTTGGGAGCAACGAATATCTCTAGATGAATAGGAAGAAAAAGAGAGCTCTAAGAAGCTCCAAATTGTTGTAAGTTTTTGTGTGCAGCTCCATTGTTGTCAAAGTAGTTTGTAGTTTCAAGTTTAAAAATTATTTTATAAATGTTATTTTATGAGTTAATAGAATAAACAATAGTTTGCATGACCAAATTTGTTTCTCCAATCAATTTGTTTTGTTATTCCACATTTTATTTTGGTATTCCTAGTTGATTGTGAAATAGAGAAACATCTCTGTGTATTTTATTTGTGTTTGGGATTTAGAAAATCCCTTCAAATTGGTATCAAATATTTTGAAATCCCTTCAGATTGGTATCAAAGTTAGAAGGCCCTAAGTCTTGAGTGAGTTTGGCATTTATTTTCTAGGTTTTTAAATATTTTTTTGTTGGAGACATGGCTAGAGATGAGAGTAAGATTTGGCAGCAACCACCACCATTCAATGGAAAAAACTATGATGTTTGAGAAAAGAAAACAAAGACCATAATGGTTGAAAATGATTTGTGGGAGTTTGTGATCAGTGGGTTCAATGACGTGACTAATCTAGGAGAATATTCTCCCCTCACAAACAACCAAAAGACCCAATTAAAGGAGACAAGGAGGAAAGATGAAAAAGCATTGAGTTTGATTGAAGTAGCCTTGATAGAGGCTATTTTTCCTAGAATAGCAATAGCTAACTATGAAAAGGAAGCATGGCAAATACTCCAAACCAGTTACAAAGGGACTGATAAAGTTAGATTGGTGAAGCTCCAGATGCTTCGAAGAGATTTTGAGACTCTCCAAATGAAGGATAGTGATTCTATCTAAAAAATTCACACAAGAATCTCTAGCTTGATAAATTAGTTGAGGATGAATGGAGAAGACATGGAAGAGTAGAGGATTGTCGAGAAAATCCTCAGAATTATAACCTCAAAGTTTGATGTGGTAGTGAATGCAATTGAAGAGGCAAAGATCTCTCAATGTTGACCATTGATGAGCTGATGGGTTCTCTGCAAACCCATGAGAAACACCTAAATAGGTCTATAAATTCTTTTAAAGATAAATATTTCAAAGTTGAAGCCAATGCAAGAAAAATATCCAAATGAAGATCAAGAGGTAGAGGTAGAGGTAGATCCAGATGTGGAAGTACTAGCGAAGATATCCCAGGATGAGTAGACAACCAAGAGAGAGCAAGCAGTTCTCAGTCTAGCTCTAAACAAGCCAAGAAAAAAAACTTGAGTCGGAAGTCTGACAAGAGCAATATTGAATGTTATTATGGCCATAAGTTTCGTCAATTATGCAAGTGAGTGTTGGAAAAGGAAACGAGATTAGTCCAAGAAAAGTGAAAATGTGGCTGATGAAGAATTTGTTGAAAGCAGTCAGCAAAAGGCCTTCATCATGTGCAACATTGCTAGGAGCAAGGCAATGATGAGCTATTCTTTTTAGAAAGTGGATGTAGCAACCACATAAGTGGTAATAAGGGTTTATTTTCTTTCATTGTTAAAAATGTCAAGTCTGCAATAAAAATGGGGAACAATGAAATAGTTTCAGTTGTGGGAAATGGGTCTATTATGTTTTGCACCAAGCAAGGTCAAAACAAGGAGATTGACAATGTATATTTTTCCCCTAGTATAAAGAACAATCTCATGTGTATTGAACATCTGATCCAAAAAGGCTACAAATTATTGATGGAAAAGGGTGAATGCATTATTTATGAAAATGATGGAAGCAAGAAAATAATTGTAGTAGTACCATTAACAAAGAATATAATATTTCACTTGAGGTTAGAGAGGTGTTTCTTAGCTCAGTCTACAACTGCAACCCTCAGGCATGGAAAATTTATAGCAATATAGCAAGATGCAACTGGGTATGTGCAGGATTATCATGGAAAAAATAGGCCCTTAAGTGGCAATAAAAAGACAGAAAATCAGAGTTAGACAACTTGACATAAATATTTGAATAAGTTATCTATATTATTTCAAAAAACAATAAAAATAGAACCTGTAGCAAATTGAATGTAGTTTCTAAACTAGTAGACCTTTATTTTATTTTTTAAATCTATTTGGTGAAAATTTGAAATTTCACTGTAGTAGTATTTAAATTTCAGGGTAAAAATAAGAAATAGGTATCTATCTGACCAACCTAACCACAAAAAAATGATAATATTTTTTTATAAGCTTTTAGATATAAGTAGAGGACTCATGTATCGATGTGATGCATATTTTTTTATAACTTTTTTCCAAGTAAATAATTAATTATGATTTTTTTATTACAACTTTAAAAAAATATAAAAGCTTGTCTATCTAACCACCTTAACTTGGTCAAAAATTCATGAAATTCATTTTGTTTTTTTTAATCCTATAGTATGAGAATCATAGAATGTGACGCATGTTTCAAATTCAAGAAATGTGATACCATTTGAAAGTTATAGATGTTTTTCAATCAGCCTATCAATCAAGACTTTATTCGTAATTCTAATAGAAAATGAATAATTATCATTTATTAAATTTAAAGTAAAGCATAATTTATATTGGTGGAAAGCTGAGAATCTCCTCTAAAAACCCTTTTCGTTTCATCAATTTTGGGTAAAAAAAAAATTGTCAACCACATGGGCCATCATATGGCTTACATATCGCCACTTTTTGGCCCACCATGATCCTGCACATACCCAACTTTCAAGATAGTCATTCATGACCCTTCCAAGCTTTGGCATCTCAGGTATGGACACTTAGGCTATGCTGGTTTAAATATTTTTTCAAAGAAGGAAATTGTTGGAGGTTTAACAACCATAGTAGAGCCTAGTGGTAGATGTGAAGCCTGCATTTTAGGCAAGCAACATAGAAATCCCTTTCAATCAGGAAATTCTAGAAGGGAAAGAGCACCATTGGATCTAGTGTACACTGATTTTTGTGGCCCTATGCAATCAATTTATATCGGTAATAGCCAATATTTTATGACCTTCATAGATGGCTACAACCTTAAGACATGAGTTTATTTCTTACAACACAAATCTGAAGTATTTGACAAGTTTAATGTGTTTAAGGCCCAGACTAAAAAGGAGAGTGGACATTTCATCAAGGTCCTAAGGTTAGATAGAGGGGGAGAGTATACCTCCAATAAGTTTGTGAATTTTTGCAAGCAACAAGGTATTAAGAAGGAGATAACAACAACCTATACTCTGCATCAAAATGGAGTGGATGAGAGGAAAAATAGAACTATTTTGGAGATGGAAAGAAGCATTCTTAAAGCCAAGAGACTCCCAAATGATTTTTTTAGGTGAAGTTGTAGCAAAAATAGTATATTTGATAAATAGAAGTCCTACAAAGGTAGTTTGTGACAAGATTCCATAGGAGGCATGGACAAAATGCAAGTGGATGGTTGAGCACTTGAGAGCGTTCAATTGTGTGGCATATGCACTTGTGCCAAAAGAGAAGAGGCAAAAATTGGATAAAAAGGGTGAGAAGTGCATCTTCGTGGGCTATAGTGAAGAGTCCAAAGCCTACAGGTTGTATAACCTAGTCACCAAGAAATTTGTTATCAACAAAGACATGGATTTCGTAGAGGATGAGTCATGGCATGACTTGATAGATCTTGACAACTCTGTACTTCCCTCAACCACTCCGATTGATGAAGAAAAATAGTATGAAGTGCAACAAGATGATGTTATGGAGCACCCAATAGCTCCCAATAGCTTTGGACTACTCTGCACCAATGCACAAATAGGATCTGATCATTTTGGTAGATCTCCCTTAGACTCCTTGTCTTTCTTGGCATTAGGGAGGCAAGAGTGTGGTCTAAATTCTCATGACTATTGTTTCTTTTCTGATCACAATAGTAAAAAAACTACTATAGATATATGCATAAAATATCACTCCAGTTGGTATGATGAAGAGTTTGACGAAAGTGTGAATTTGACATTATTTTCTCATAGTGATCCAATTTATTTTGAGGATGTTGTGAAGGAAAAGAAATGGTGTGAAGCTATGGATGAGGAGATAAATGCAATAGAGAGGAATAGAACATTGGTGCCAACTAATTTTCCTCCCAACAAACAAGAAATTGGAGTGAAATGGATCTATAAGACCAAAAGAAATGTCGATGGAAAAATAAGAGGCATAAGGAAAGGTTAGTTGTCAAGGAATACAAACAATAGTTTGGGAGAGATTATGATGAGACATATGCTCTGGTTCCAAGGATGGAAACCATGTAGGCAGTCATAGCAGTTGCAACCCAACACAAGTGGAAGGTGTATCAAATGGATGTGAAGTTCACCTTCTTGAATGGAGTGTTGAAAGAGGAAGTTTATGTGGAGTAGGCACCTAGTTATGAAGTTTCAGGTCAAGAAAGCAAGGTATACAAGCTGAAAAAATATTTTTATGCATTGAAGCAAAAACCATGGGCATGGTACAATAGGATTGACTCATATTTGTTGAGAAATGACTTTAGAAAAAGCGATGGTGAGCCCACTCTTTACATCAAGGTTTCTGATGGTAAGATTTTAATTATTGTCTTGTATGTTGATGATTTATTTTTCAATGGGGATAATGATTTCATCATTGCTGATTTTAAAGAGGCCATGAAAAGAGAATTTGAAATGAAAGACTTAGGTCTTTTAAGATATTTTATAGGCATAGAAGTAAAACAAATGCATGATGATATGTTTATCTCTCAAGAAAAGTATGCAGAAAAGATTTTGAAGAGGTTTAGGATGCAAGATAGCAAGACTGCCCCCACACCAACAACTATAGGCTTGAAGTTGGGCATGGAAGATTGCAACGACAATGTGAATCTGACCATGTATAAGAGTTTGGTTGGAATTTTAATGTATTTAACAACAACTAGGCCTGATATAATGCATAGTGTAAGTTTGATTTCCCAATTTATGGAGACTCCAAAAGACTCACATTGGCAAGCAGGTAAAATAATCCTGAGGTATGTGAATGGAACCAGAGGATATGGCATATTGTATAGTGAAAAATATGATTTTGGGCTAGATGGTTACATAAATAGTGATTGGGAAGGGAGTTTTGGTGATAGGAAGAGCACATCTGGCTATGTGTTTCACTTGAGATCAGAGTCATTTCATGGGCTTCCAAGAAACAACCCATAGTTTCCCTATCTACAACTGAGGATGAGTATATAGAACTAAATGCAATAGCATGTCAAGCTATTTGGCTAAGGAGGACCTTAGCAGATTTGAAGGAAGAATAAAAGGATAGAACAACTATATTTTGTGACAATGTTTCATTAATAGCTTTGAAAAAGAATCAATTTTTTCATGGAAGAAGAAAGCACATTGAAATAATGTATCATTTTATAAGAGAATTAGTTGAGAAAGGTGAAATCAAAATGAAATTTCATAGGTCTGAGTAGTAGCTTGTAGACATTTTGACCAAACCATTGACGAGAGATTGCTTTGAATGCCTAAGAAAAAATTTAGGTGTTGTTGATTTGTATAAGGAATGATCTTGTTTGACGACTCAGTCAAAGGGGGAGTGTTGGAAATATTTAAAAAAAAATTGAGCCTCCTCTCACATCAACTCCCCTGTTTCATCTCCCTATTAGGAGACTCATTTGAATGAATTTTTTTTTGGGATCTTCAACCTTGTTCTACCCCTGACTCCATAATTAATTGTGGTAGGTAAATTTGAATTTTGAGAGGGAATTTTTGGAAGAAGATTTTGAATAGAAAAAAGGAAGGAATTAGTCAGTTAGTGAGAGAGTTACAAGTTTTTGCAAGAAGAAGTTGTAGTAGCAATAACTATAGAGAATGTTTTGAGAATGAAGTGCAAAGTGTGTGCATGGAGTAGCATATAGCTCTAGATAATTCTATGTGTGCGGGGAGCAATAGATAGCTCTAGATAGCTTGAGGTAGCTAGGGTGTGTGTTGGGAGCAACATATAGCTCTAGATGGATATGAAGAAGAAGAGAGCTCTAAGAAGCTCTAGATTGTTGTAAGTTTGTGTGTGCAACACTAGAATGCTATCAAAGTAGTTTGTGCTTTCAAGTTTAAAAATCATTTTGTAAATGTTATTTTATGAGTTAATAGAACAAACAAAAGTTTGCATTCCCAACTATGTGTCTTGAGTCAATTTTTTTGTTATTTTGCATTTTATTTTGTTATTCCCAATTGATTGGGAAACAAAGCACTAGCTCTATGCATTTTATTTGTGTTTGGGATTTAGCAAATTCCTTCATATTGGTATTAGAGATTTTTAAATCCCTTCAAAACTTGGGTAACTTTATGCCAGATTTTATGCCTCCTCCCCTCTTTTTGATGTGGTGGGTATGCATCATTAATATGGAAGCATCCACATGCATAAGAAACACTCCATAAACATATTGAACCTCCAAGAGACGTGGTCTTTTAAACTTGCAAATATTACTAATTTTAGAAGGAACATTCACCTTCACTATCAATATGCATAAACTCCTCCACTTCATTCTTCATGTCTGCTGACCAACTTCTTTACATGTAACATGGAATTTAATGCTTCAATGACATGAGAATTCTAGTTTTACACAATTCATATTAGTTTAATAATTATTTATGTTAAGAATAAATTACATTTACTCTTAAGGTCTTAAGTTTTAACTTAGGCATAATAGTTTGTAATTAATCTTTTGGGTAGTTTTTCCTATGATGGGAAGTTTCTCACCCACCATGTATTTCATGGCTTTAAAAGCCTATACCATATGTAAATTTAATCGTCTCATATTTGTTGGAAATAATTCCAACTTCATTGTTTTCTCTTTGTTGACTTTCCTTCCCTCATGTTTGGGTCGTTCACTGCTTCACCGCGCCTCTCTTCTATTTTGCTCGCGGCATCGCGGATTGGCCTTCACTCTCTGCTTCACCGCCACCCCGTGGGTTGATCCTTCTCTGCTAGCGGTCTCACGATCACTCTGTTCTGCGTCTCCCGTGTTACAGTGACCTTCCTGCTTCCTCACCGCAGTAGTGCGGTTAACCTTCCGTCTGTTGCTTTCGGCATCCCATGGTCTGGTTGATCATCCTTGGCGGTTGCGCGGTGTCGGAGTCTGTCGGTGCCTGGCGGTTACCGCCACCCCGCGGTCTGTCTCTTGTTTCCTCACGATGGCATGGTTACTATCTTCCGTCTACACCGCCTTACTGCTAGTTTACTCTCTCCTCCCCGCGGTGGTGCGGTTTCTCTTCCTTCAGCCTTCTCCCCTCTTCTTTCACCGCGATACCTCAGTCTGGTCGTGTGCCCCTTGCGGTTGGGTCGTTTGCTTGTGCTTCACCGAGTTACCACATGGTGTTCTCTCCCCTGGCATGGTAGAGCGGTAAAGCTCACCTTTGTCGTTGGTCCATGTGGAGTTCGTACTGGTGCATAATTAATTCTAAAGGACTGTGTTTAATGTTTCTTTCGCTGGCACATGTATTTGCCTTGATGTGTACTTGTCTCTCCTTGGGCCGTAATATTAGACAAGACTGTCATACTTTGTAAGGAGGGAGAGTGTAGAAGATTGCTGTGAACATAGAGGAGTATGATGAAGAGAAAGAGATAGACAGAGAGAGAGAAGAGAGGACTGAAAAAAAGTGACAGAGGAAAATGCTCCCAAGAGTAGAGAGTTAAAATAGTTAGTTTCAGAAGATGAAAATATGAAGAGCCGAAGCTCTGTGTTGTAAAAATTGAAATTTCTGAGAATGAAAATAAAAATCTGGGTTTGTGCATATGTGTCTAAACTTCATAATTTTAGTATCTTTATTTGTCTCTATGTTTTAGCATGCCTCTTGTTATCTCCCACAATATTTTTTCCTCCTTTTGGTGAAATGACCTGTGTGTTTCTCTCGTTCTTCACTGAAGGTATATCCTGCAAACAATGATCTTGGGCTCCACCTTCATGATATCAGAAAAAACCGTTTTGCAACCCTTCCCATGAGAGTTTTCACTGGAGAGAGTTCTGAGATTGATTTGTTCCGGCATTTGAAATTTTTAAAATTCCAAAATTGCTTATTTACAGATTTTGTTGGTGAATTTCTTCGAAGGAATTTGTTTTGGCATTCCTGAGGCTGCATATTTTGCATTTGGAGGAATTTTGGGAGAGCTGAAATTTTCTCTGTGGCTGCCGTTTTCCGCTAGTGGACGTGATTTCCTCTATCCTGGGTGTGATTTGCACTTGGGAGGTAGCAATTCAAGTTGGCACTGGAGGCATTTTATTTTGTGGTGATTTCCTTCTTTAAGATCTCAGTCGGTTCCTTCAGTTGGCAATTTGGATATACTGAAATCCCTTCCCTCCAATATTTGTTTGGCGTGACTATCCTTTTTTGGCTGCGATTTGGAAGAGGCGGGGTGATATTTGAAGGGGTGATGGAGCATATGCATTTGGCTATGTAAAGTTTCCACAACCACTGCCAGCGTCCTCCTTACCTATGCCAGAGTGGATAGGTGTTTTACTTTAAAGAGGGAACGATTTTTTGAAGGCAGGAAAATTCAGTTTGTGAAGAGAGGAATCAATTTTGCAGTGGGGAGGCGAAAAATTTCATTGGAGGATGATTCTTATTGCCGCCATTTCATTCCTGAAGGCCCAAAATTTTCTTAGAGGTGATTTAAAATCCCTATTTGATAGTAAATTGCTGTGAGTGGAGGCCGACGTTTCATCTGGAAGCCACGATGTGGATCAAGGCTGAAATTTCCTTTTTGGAGACTGAAATTCATTACTTGAAGGCACAAATTCAAAACAAAGAGGAGGATTTGTGGGAGACTGCACGTTTTTTTTCTAAGGGTGAAATTTCTTTGCTAGGCGTGATTTGTCCACAGTGGAAATTTGGCAGATTGGAGGTTGCGACATCTGTATGTTCTTTTGGCATGACAGAACCAGATTTAAGGCACTATTTCTCTAGCATGCACTTTGGTTAGATCTATTTTCTCGTTTTGCAGCTGGCGCGAATTTACTTCAAGTATTTCGGCATTGGAATGGTTCCTGATTTGATTTGGGGTTATTTGGCCATTATTTTTTCAAACTTTATATTTTATAAAGTTTTCCCTAAATATTTAGGGTTCAAATTGTTGTGCACCGAAGTGGAGGTGGGCCCCTTGTATTTGAAGTTGTCTCTGGGATCTTTAATCCCACATTGGCTATGAGGTTGTTTTTTGGCTCATTAAATAGTTTCGTAGTGCATTCTATTATTGTGATCAGGTTTGACAAATTGTTAAGAGGTTATCTCTTTTGTGTGGTGATTGATGCTTCAAGATTGTGCCATATTGAACTTGTTTTGCTAGTTGCTTGGTGGCTTGGCAAGGCTTGATTGGTTGGGCTCATTTATTTTTCTGCCAAGGATGCTTGTGGTGGTTGTATGGTGTGATGGAGAGCTCTAGAAAATTCTGAAAGTATCTCTATAGGCCTCTTGTTCATTTTTGCATACTTTTTTGCAAATGAAGGACATTTTTTGCAAACCATATGTCAATGGAAAGGTATTTTCATCACCTTTGCAGTGGTTGAAGAATTTCTCTCATATTTTTTTGTTTGGTGGTGCTTTTAATCCATTGAAGTTCAATATTGGTTTCATTTTATTTGTAGCATTTGAGAGTTTCTAATTATTGTTGAAGGTTACTGTCTTTGTTTTTTTTGGAGATTTGTCACAATTATAGGGTTTTCATTGCATCCTGTTGTGATTATGTTGGAAAGGGGAAACTATACAATATGGAGAGATGGCATCTTGAAGCATTTGTGATGGATTCATCTTTTTCCATGTATATATGGTCTTGTTCCCCTTCTTAATACTGATAGTAAGAAATTTTCATGGAATTGTAAAAGGGATCATATCTTAGGAGTTATTACAATGCTATTGATGATGCAAATTTGGATGCTATTGAGAATTTTGAGCGTCCATATATTCTTTGAATAAAAATCTGGGAAATACATGTAGATCTTCATACTCAACCATTCCCAGATGAACCTGTTTTAGATTGTCTTGTGCCTCTTCAATTTTTAGACAAGATACCCTATGATCATGCTACTATGCAAGAGTTTTGGGTTTTTGAATACTTTGAGTCTTTAGATGAGAATGATGAGGGTTCTTCTGATACTCATTCTCCATCAGGGATAGTTGATGTACCTTCACCTTCAATGATTCATTATGTAGAGTCATTGATTGAGGCTCCTATCATTCTTGTTCTAGAGGACCATTCATTATGTGTTGATGATTCATTAAGCATGTCCAGTGATTCATCACAACCAGTATCTCATTGTCTTCCTAGTTGTGATTCTTATTTGTTGGACATTGGTTCATTGTTCACGGAATCTCACATTTTAGATTCAGAGGACACATTTGAGGGTATATCCCTCCTATTTGATGATAGTTGTGATACAATTTTTGTCACTCCATCCCAGTCTCTAGAGAGTGTTCAAGATCAATTTATAGTGGTACCTTGTTTGTCACCTTCTGTTGTGATTGGACATATTTTTGATTGGTTTGTGGCATCATTTTCCAAGGTTTTGGTGACACATGAGAAGATTTCAGAGACACCAATATCATATTTTTTCATGCTTGTTTCTTTCAATTCCTATCTAGAATGGGAAGCATACCTACATTTGTATTTGGTTTTGTTTCTTCCAAAAGGGAGACAATTTGTTTGTTGACACTGGATCATGTTTTGTCTTTAGGCACTTACCATTTTTGCAGGTGATTACATATTGTGGGGGGCCTATATAGTCTCTCTCTTTTTGTATTATGTGGGGTTGTTGATTGTATATACATGATGTATGTAGTCCTTGGGGGGTGTGATTGAGTCCTCCATCCTTGCATCATTTTCATTTTCTTTTCTCTCTTTTAGAGAGGAGTTTTTTCCCACTAGGTTTTTCTCCTTTTCTCCGCTTGTGAGAGTTTTTTTTATGCATTGTAAATGGGTTCCTAAAATGGTTGTGTAGCTAGGACCCATACTGCATCTTCATTTTTGCATTTTCATTCTCCCTAAGTTGCACTTAAGGGGGGGCCTTGGTAGAGTAAATTACATTTAGTCTTAAGTTTCAACTTAGGCATAATAGTTTGTAGTTAATCATTTGCGTAGTTTTTCTCGTGTTGGGAAGTTTCTCACCTGTCATGTATTTCACATCTTTAAACTCTTGTACCATATGTAAATTTAATCATCTCATATTTTTTCCTCCTTCTGGTGAAATAGCCTGTGTATTCTTCTCTCATTCTTTGGTGAAGATCTGTCCTGCAAACGGTGATCTTGGGCTCCACCTTCAATTTCCAATAAATTAGAATTAGTTTTTATAATTTAATTCTTCAACTTTTAATTTAAAACAAAATCCTATTTATTTAACATAATAATAATATCATAAATCAAGTTAAGAAATATTTTTATGTCTAATTTTTTAAATTTGAATATATAATAATACTAATGAGAAAAATTAAGCTCTTTAATTTATGTCATTGTATTTTATTTTGCATTCATTTGGAAAATCAAAAAGACATATTTCAATTTTTAAAAATTTCTTTATTAATTTATCTTTCTTAATTTAATAGTTAAATTATGCAGAGAAACTAGATGTGAAAAAAAGAGAGTTTGAGTCAATTACATTGTGACACCTATATGCATATAATGTACTTAACTATCAAGTCACAATCTGATTAATAAATAAAGGTATTAAATCAACTACCCTATCCTAGATCTAAACTCATGTGAGAAGAGAATCAAAGGCCAACAAAAAGGCCGGTTTACTTTGCTAAAAACTAAAGCACATACTATCAGTACTTTGTGTCATGGAGGTTCTCACTAGGTTCCAAACAAAGCTTAAGGAAAGAATAGCCAAGATAACCCTTTTTTAATGAAAAAGAAGTTGAAATCCATAGCTAATGCACAAGCATTAAATTGGACAAGCAATCAACATCATCAAAAAATATTTGATTTTTTTTTGCTCATTTTTTGTTTGGGTTTTCTCTACAATGAGTTGCATTCTAGCTTGATTTTGGTGGTCAATTATGGAAGAAGCTGAATAAAAAATTGTCATAGATTGACAAACGCCATATATCATATGCATTTGAAGGATTATTTTCTATAATTTCATCGAGCCTCTTGAAGATCAACTATGTCTAAGAAATGAAATATTTTTCCATTTTAATGTATCAGATTATATTCTTAGAGTGAACCAACATTCACCAACAATTAGCATATTGTTATAAAGCCAATGCAAATGAGTACTCAAAGGTTAGTGTCATAATGAGATGAATGCAATGTAAACAAGAAGAGGGAGGTTGAATTTCATGATATTCCAAATTTAATTTTATGTAGTATTAAATTATAAAGTAGCTATCAAGTGCATATAGGAGGCCACATAGCTCATAAAACCATTTAAATGTTAAAATACAAGGAAGATAAGTGTGTGGAATCATAAGAAAAGACTCAAAGAGAATGAAAGAAGATAAAAAGAAATATGAAAACCCACACAACCCTATGGAAAGCCAATGAAGAGGTTGATAAAAAAAAAATTGTATGAGGAGGCAAGGGGTCACAACCAAGAAGAAGGTGAAGGTGCCAAAACCTTAAAAAAAATGTGAATGTAGAAAGAAGGCAAGGAGGGTTGCATAGTCACCAAGGGAGGAGAGGAAAACTCCAAGAAGATGAAAGAGTTGCAAGAATAGGCTGCAACATTAGTGGAAGAAATTAAATGAACACAAAGTGGTAGTACAATACGGGTCAAGCCACATATAAGTGGTAATGTATGAATAAAAATTAGCATAAGCAAAAATATAACATGCCCAAGCTGCACTTTTAGCAAAGGTTAATATGATGTTTAGTAATCAATGACGAGGAAATATGTGAATGAATCGAGCCATGGAATTAACGGGAATAATCCAAGCATAGACTATGCCACACATGATTGTTAATATAGGCAGATAGGATCCATAATCAAAATCACACCATATGATGTGGTAATTAGAATTTTAAAATGTAATTAAAATGACTTGAGAGTACAGGTTGTGACATAGTGGGAGAAGGGAGTTAATGTTAAGACTAAAGGCAATAGAGATTACAACCAAACAATTGTACAGAAGAATAACATAGGAGAGTGTATCCGATGTAGGAACCCATAGAAAAATCAAATTGGGATTTGATTATTGTATTTTGTTAATTTGAAATCTACTTGTTGTATAAGACTATTTTCCATGGATGAAAAATGAATGAAAATTGAATTTGGAGTCGATTTTTGTAATATAATTGCTTCCTAGAATATAGTGATATATTAAGGATAGTTATTTTGTTGTGAAATTTTGAACTTATTTCAATTGAAAATTGAAATTGTCGAATTGAGTTGTTGCTTGGCTGCAAGACAAGGGAGTCGCTAGTTTTCATTAATTGGTATTATTTTGGGACTTTCATATTCATCTTTATAAAATGGTATTAGAGTGAGGGGTTCTTAGTGTATAGGTAGTTGTCGAGCATGAGGAAGCCTATACAAGGACCTATGAGTGAAGAGTGAAGTTATAAGAGTTTTGAGTATATAGGCATGGTGCCAAATGTGAGGTAGCCTATAGAGGAAGCACAATGAAGAAGAAGAGATCATGCATATTTTTCAAGTATGAGAGAAGTCCTAAATAGTGAAAGCTAAAGCCATGAATATTGTATGTGAATGGTGAGATATTGTACCAAAGAAGATTCCAACAAAAGAGAGGATGGGATGGGTCATGAGGAGACCCTAAAAATTTTGTTCTAGGAACAATATTCAAATGAAATGGAAATTCAAAATCTCAGTAGAGAATTGGGAAAGGTCATTCACAGAGAGTTGGGAAATATCTATGCTAGGTTAGATGTATTGGAAAATAATATTGAAGAAGAAGAGAGAAGATTGGAAAAGAGTATCGGAAAGAAGAAAGCTTTGTTAAAAGAGGACAATGAAAATAAGAGTAAAGGAAAATAGTGTTGCAGCCCAAGCTAGAAGAAGAAAGATGTGGGAGCAGTCTGTAAAGATGTAAATGAAGAAGAAAAGAAGAGAGAAAATGAAGAAAATAATATTATGGACTTAAGATTCCTAAATTCAATGAGAAGATTGGTGAAGATAACGATGATCTCTTGTTGAAGGAAGAGATGTGAATGATTGATAGTTTATTTGAAAGGTAAATGTTTGTTGAAAGTGATAAGAAGATGAAGGAAATTGATGGGGATTTAATTGTTCCCAAGGTAGATATGGAGTTGCAAATATATGGGAGTAAAATAAATGAACATGAAGATTTGTATGCGGCATGTTTGTGTGAAGAAGTTGTTGAAGATGCTATAGTTGAGAAACTTGGTACTTTAGTTGAAGACATGAAGATGAGGATGAGAGTAGATGGGGTAGATGGAAAACTCATAGGGAAGAATGAGAAGAAGGTTACAACTGAATATTATACTAAACACATTACAGTGAAGAAAGTGGAGGTAATTTTGTTTGCATTTTATGATATATTGTTTTGCATTCATTTTTAATGTTGAGGTTTACGGAGTATGGAGAATAACAAGTGGAATTTTTTGATTTCCATGAAGTTGTACAGGAAAATTTGTGTGTGTATGCTACAGGTGTAGATGGTATGATGAGTGAATTTGGTGGATGTGGTCAGATTTTGGTGGGTCAAAACCCACATAAGAGGAGAAGAATAGTGAGATTTTTTATTGGAGGTAGCTATTTGATGATGGTGGGTTGGATCCTATGAAGGAGGATAAGAATGGAGAGAATAAGTCCACGAGAGGAGAAAAGAATAGAGTGTAGATTTGTTGGAAGAGCATGAAGCTTGTTCAATAAGATGCTAGTGTAGGGTAGAAAAATGTCATCGCTTACATTTTCACACTTAACTTGGGAATAATTAATGATAAATTGGACTTAATGTCACCTTGATCTAGTTTTGTGTTGTGTTTTACACATCCACATTAAGTCTAGGGTATGTTTAAGATAAACAAACTTAACTCTGCTTTAATTTAATGTTGTAAAGTGTATTTTTTTACCCCTTCACAATAAATTTAGAAGACTTGTAAACTAAATGGACCTAATCTAGTGTTGTAATGTGTTTTGCATATTCACATAGGATTTTAGGCCTTTATAAGCTAAATAGACCCAATTTTAGCCTTAATTTAATGTTGTAAAGTATATTTATTTACACTTTCACATTAGATTTTAGGCACTATTAAATTTGTAACCTTTATATCATCATTAATAGGCCCCTATGCCCCCATATTATTCATCCCAAGGCATATTTTAATCAAAAACTTGACAATATCAACAAATAAGCTTAATTTACACACTCCCTGACACTTTAGCAATCAAAATAGGCCATGTTGGACCCATTCGCCACTATGGATGAATGAGTCCCATTTGGCCTATTTTCAAAGTTTCAAGTGGGAAAATTAGGGTTTTAATTTTAAATTTTATGTGTGTCAGCCATTGGGATCTAATACACAGGATATTAGGTGGATTTCCTATATAAATGAGCTTTCAAATCATTATTTCATCAATCCTACATGATATCAAGTCAAGCAAGCAAGAATTAAGCATTCCAAGACTGCACAAGAGCATCAAGAGAGCATTCAAGATCATTTTTGAGACATTCAAGGGAAGAATTCTTCATCAATTGTTGTAGGAATTCAAGATCCGTCATCATGTCAAGCATATCAAGCATTAAGCATGTTATCGACATTAAACATGTTATTGAGCTAGTGTTGTGATGTAGCATTGAAGATCCAAGATCAAGTATTGTTCTACTCTTATTGTCAAGATCAAGATCTACATCCTTTATGACCATTTCATATTGAGTTACAGATTTATAAGAGATCATTTAGAAGACATCATTCAAAGTATTATTGTTCATGATTAATTTTTTTTGTTTCATGTTTCATGCCTTCATTTCATTGTTTCATCATTTGGTTTCATTACCTAAAAGGGGTTTGACCAAGGGAAACCCCCATCCACTAACAATCAACAAGTTTTTCTCCTCTTTACATGTGTGATTGTAGATCTACGTGTCTTAGAGCATTTAGAATCCTTGAAGATTAGGTTACAAGATTGGAGAATGTTGTTGGAGTTGTCTCCTCAATTGCAAGGTTGCCATCTTCATAAAAAGTCACCTACAGGCCCGAAATTGGTGGTTTCAGATCTAGAAATCAAGAGAAACAGGAAGAGCAGACATTAAAGACCAAACTCAAACATTCAAGTTTAAGAAAATCCTAATTGGACTAATTCACCACTTCTGGCGAATGAGTTCCAGTTTAGGTCAATTTTGAGATTTTTGCAGATTTGGATACCCATTTGCCAAAAACCTGTTCCTATTAAAAAATGCAAATTTGGGACTGATTCACCCAAATTGGAAAATGAGTCCTAGTATGCCCAAATTTTTGGTTGTTCAGCATTTTAGACCTTCATTCAAACTCTCTCAAGTTTCCAGGTACTCTTCTACACTTTTCCAGTTTATTGTTTCGACTTATTTGCATTTATAGGTCATTCATTCAAGATTTATGCATCATTAAGTCCAATCATTAGATCTTGCATTTCATACATTTTTCCAAGCCCTAGTTTGGTGGTGAACCCCTCATTAATCTCTAAATATACCCTAGGACATCCCCTTAGCAGATCTCTTTCTCCTATTATCATCATTTGATTGAAATCTCTAGGGCATCCTTGAATGTTAGTTGGAGAAAAGTTATGTTCTATGTCCTAAACCATAAAGCATCCATTTTTCAACTAAACAGACGGAAAAAGATGAAAAAAAAAAAAATTGTGCATAGATTTTAGCGATGGAGTTCATTACAAATTGCCTACAATCTGAAAAAATGTTCTACCATTCAGCTCCACATTTGTGATTATATGCTTACAAATTTCCTACCCGGTGTGTCTAATGCATGAGCATCTAAGCATACTAGCAATTAGCATCATCCAAAAAAAAAAAAAAATTATTTTTCTCCATTTTGAGTTACATTTTAACTCGATTTTGGTGGTCGATTATGGAAGAAGCTAAATGGAGTTTTTTCATAGATTGACAAACATCATATATCAATATGCATTTGCAGGTTCATTACATGTAATTTCATTGAACCTCTTGAAAATCGAGTATGTCTAAAAAATGAATTATTTTTCCATTTTTATGTATCAACTATTAGCCAAAATTTATCATATGTTTATAAAATCAATTCAAATCAGTAATCAAAGGCCAGTTTCATAATGAGATGAATGCATATTAAGCAAGAAGAGGGAGGTCAAATGCCATGATATGCCAAGCTGAATTGTATGCAATATTAAATTATAAACTAGCCATCAAGTCCATAGAGGAGGCCACCATAGAGGATGGAGGCCGCAATATAGCTGATAAAACCATTTAAAAGTTCAAAGAAAGGGAAGATGAGGGGGTCGTGGCATAAGAAGAGACTGGAAGAGAATGAAAGAAGTTGAAAAAAAAACTTGAAAACCCAAGCATCCTTATGGAAATCCAATGAAAAGGTTGATAAAACAAAAATTGTATGAGGAGGCAAGGGGTCACGGCCAACAAGAAGGTGCTTGAACCTTTGAAAAAATGTGAATGCAAAAAGAAGACAAGGAGGACTGTACAGTCACCAAGGGAGGAGAGGAAAACTCCAAGAAAAGGAAATAGTTGCAGGAATAGGATGCAACGTTAGTTGAAGAAAGGAAATGAACCCAGAGTGGTAGTACAACAAGGTTCGAGCCACATATAAGTGGTAATGTATGAATAAAAATTAGCATATGCAGCAATATAACATGCCTAACCTGCACTTTTAGTAGACGTTAATATGATGTTTGGTAATCAATAATGAGGAAATAGGTGAATGAATCGAGGCATGAAATTAAAGGGACTAGTCCAAGCATAGACTACGCCACACATGATTGCTAATATAGGTAGATAGGAACCGTAAACCAGAGCACACCATGTGATGTGGTAATTAGAATTTTAAAATACAATTAAAATAACTTGAGAGCACAGGTTACAACATAGTGGGAGGAAGGAGTCGAAGTTAAGATCGAAGTTAGCAGAGATTGCAATCAATCTGTTGCAGAGAAGAATAACACAAGAGCATGTATCTGATGTAGGAGCACACAGAAAAATTAGAATGGGATTTGATTATTGTATTTTGTTAACTTAAAATCTATAGGTTATATAAGGCTATTTGTCGTGGATGAAAATTGAATCGAAATTGAATTTGGAGTCAAGTTTTGTAATGCAATTGTTGTCTGAAATATAGTGACAGATTGAGAATAGTTATTTTGTTCTGAAATCTCGAACTTGTTTCAAATGAAATTGTCAAATTGAGTGGTTGTCTAGTTACGAGATAAGGGAGTTGCTGAGTTTCATTAATTGATATTATTTTGGGAGTTTGATATTCCTTTTCATCAATAGTCAAAATAATGGGTTATATTTATGAATGTTTATCCAGTAAGACCATCGCCAAAATGAGCGGTTTTGTGAAACATAAAGGTAGATTAATTTTATGCTAGAAAAATTGGGTTATGAATGATAGGTTCAAGTAGGTTTTATTTGCATTATTCAATACTAAAACATACTTTTTTTTTTTGGTTTGTCTTTTGTTACTATAGATTGGAATAATTTGAAGTCATTTGGACCACAAGTAGCAATCCTTCAATCAATAAAACATGATAAGTTGAAGGAATTCAAGAGTAGAAGATACATAGGATGATAAGATTCAAAATATTTGATGACATTTTCTACTTGTATTTGTGACAAGCTAGAGGTTGGAAATAAAATACTTAAGTAGAGTAAGTCAAAAAAGAAACAAGTCCAAAAAAGTACGAGAGAAACTATGAAAATTCATTTATCTAACAAAAGAAAAATCATACCATTAGAATAATCAAACTAGTTAAAATCTTCATCTTGTGAAAGCCAACCAATATCACTTCCCAACCAAACTAGTGAAAAGTTATATTATTACTAATTAAACACCTTGTTAAAATAATTTTAAAAACATTCAAAAATATTGATGAGACATCAATTTATACACTCGTATATTCAATTAAACACAGAATAAAATCATTTTATACAATAGAACAATCACAAAGTCAAAATGAAGAAATACGTACTCTATATGAAATAAAAAAATGATCTTATGAATAATAAAAAATCCTTCTGTGGACACTTTTATCCTCCATTTTCAACAAATGCTTTTCAAAAGTCTATTTTGGTTGCTGCACCAGATTCACAAAACCTAAACTGGACGACTGCAATCGTCATTGAAAAATGTCACATTGAATTTAGTGCGCTAGCAAAGAAATGTAATTACTTTTTGGGGTGGCTTGTAATCACATTAAGTTGAATTTAGTAGGTACGCCCACATTGAAATGTAGCGCAAAGTACAGACTTTGATGTATTCATACATTGTTTCCCTTTACAATGGGTAGTCTTAAATTTAATTTTTCTTCTTTACAATCTCAATCTGGTTTAATTAGAATTATTTAATATTAAAAAATCTGAATGAGATAAACATTTTTAATAGTTTGGTATGTTTTAGGTGCGAATTGAAATAATAATACAAATAAATTATCTACAATTTTCAAATGGAATATTTCAATGTTGAAAGTTTTATTTTTTTTGTCTATTATAATGATTAAAAAGAAAAAGAAAAAAATTCACATTTATAACCTGAATATATAAGTTAGTGCATATTCAACAGAATAAATGGATATGAAGATGTAAATTAGAATGAGATGGAGAATTATAATTACTTAATATTATTTTAAATCTGAATTGTGTATCTTTTCAAAATGTTATAAATAGAAAACGATTAAAATTATAAATCTGAATGACTATCTATTTCTAGTAAAGAAGAATTACACACAATTATTAAAAAAATCAATGGTCTGTTGGTCAAATCAAAACTTTTTAAAAATTTCAATTTAAATTAAAAAAAAATGTCAAATAATGTGAAACAGACATCCTCAATAGAAACTAATAAATATTATCTATTGACCATAACAAATAAACATTTAATATTAAATAGTAATTCATTGAAACTAAAAATATTATAAGAACTCGTATAAAATCTATGGGACCAAACACATCAGAATGAAACAGACATCCTCAATAGTGTGGGGAAACATGAGGCAAAGAACAAAACAAAACGACTTCAAATCATTTAAACACAAAAACACAAACCTAAAAACATTTAGCATTAATCCAGAAACATTATACTATATTGATCTTTCAAAAAATTATATTTCAACTTCTCCATATAGAGCTTCGACTCTTCATTTCTACAATCTTTTCTTTTGCAAAGCATTCATAAATTTTTCATACTTCTACAATCTTTTCTTCTACCAAGTCATCATAGTCCAAAGCACATTAAAACATGTCCTATAGCAATAAATTTCGGCCAGCTAGTACACCACAAATAGACGCAGCCAAAGGATCAAAAATGCGCCACCGCGCACACGGTGGAATAAGGTTGTGGTACCGCAGGGTACCGCTATACCGCGAGGAACATTGTACAGGCCCGCGGTGTCACGGTGAAGATGAGAGCAAACCACCCAACCGTGAGGGATACTGGAGAGACCGTGGTGGTCATGGTAACCAAACACAAACTGCTAGCCTACATTACCGCGGTTAGGAAGACAGACGACACTGTTTGGTGGTAACCAAATTGGCGGTCGACAAACTGTCCGAGCACAAAGAAAACAACCCACCACACTACCACGGGCGGTTAGAGATGGAACCGCGGGACAACGGTAGAGGCAAATTGACGGTTAAATGCCCAGCCGCAGACTGATGGCGGTTAGGCCCCGGTAACGTGGGAGACGAAGAGCAAAGCCACCGCTACACCGCCAAAAGTAAAGAGCTCAACTGCGGTAAAGCGGGAGACAAAGAGAATGGAGTCCGCACAACTGCGGATAGGAGAGAGAGAGAGGTCGGGAGGCCACGGTAACCGTGCAACCGCGGACTGATGGAGAGTAAGTCGCGGTGCAGCGGTAAAATCTGAAGTTGGAATTATTTCCAACAAATAGAAACTAATAAATATTATCTATTGACCATAACAAATACACATTTAATCTTAAATAGTAATTCACTCAAACTAAAAAGATTATGAGAACTCCAGTAAAATCTATGAGACCAAACACATTAGAATGAAACAGACATCCTGAATAGAAACTAATAAATATTATCTATTGACCATAACATATACACATTTAATCTTAAATAGTAATTCACTGAAATTAAAAACATGTTAAATTTTAAGGATGTGCTGATTGCGACCTTATTTGTGCTCCCAAAGATTAGTGGTTCACAGTTGTGGTTTAGTCGTCCTCTGCTGTGTTTTCATGTGCTGGAATGATGCCCTTTTGACTTTAAAGGCTTTCCTTGTTTATACTTGTATTTCTCTGAGGCCTGCATGTTTTTTTTGCTCGTCGGATGGTTGAGCTGTTAAAACTTCTGTTTTGTGTTTTGTTGTTTTGTTAAACTCATAGCTTCAGATCCTTCTCCTGCTTTAATATCCAAAAGATATAATGATTAAACTGACAATCAATCTTTGAAGGACAACCAAAAAAAATTTCGATATGACAGCGGGTGGCGATGGAGATTCTCGATCGTTAGAACAAACGCCCACCTGGGCTGTGGCCATTGTTGTCTTGGGCTTTGTGCTTATTTCCATACTAATCGAACAAGCTATACGTTTCCTTTCCAAGGTATCTATCTCCAATTATATGCAATCTTCATATATTCCCACAGGTTACATGCAATTGTGTTGAATGTTTGGATTGAATTGGAATGTTTTTTTTTGTGTGTTTGGAATGCAGTGGCTCAAGAAACGCCGAAAGAAATCCTTCGCCAAAGCACTAGAAAAGATCAAAGGAGGTGAATAATTTGATGTCATTATCAATTTTTTTAGGCCGCAGGAATCAATAGTTTCTTTTATAAACTGTAATGCGTTTGTTAAATTTTTTTATATGATTTATGATGCTGACACAACATACCTTTTAATACCACTGAGACATGGGGGACTCGACATGGTGACTTCTTCCTTGAAACATAATACTTCAATCGAACCAAGACCCCATCCCGATGTCACAATCAATCTCAGCAGATTCCTTAGATAAAATGTTTTCCCTAATTATTTTGATTTGTATGCAGAATTGATGGTGTTGGGATTTATCTCGCTGCTACTTACTGTTGGGCAAAAGCCAATTTCAGAGATTTGTATATCTGAGGGCTTAGGAGATTCATTCCTTCCCTGTTCAAAGGAGGACGTCTCAGCAGACAGTGTTTCTGACAAGATTGAAAAGCTTTCATTAGCTGGGCACCATCGTAAGCTCCTCTTCATAACTTCAGAAATGCCATTAAGGCGTACCTTAGCGAGAGACGACACTGAGGCTGGTCACTGTGCTAAAAGAGTAAGTATTATGCGTACTATTCGTACAGAGTGGTAGTATTTGCAATGGAAATAGATTTAAGTGATTTTCCTGTGTTAATTGATGCAGGGGAAGGTCTCTCTCATATCACAAGATGGACTCCATCAACTGCACATCTTCATTTTCGTATTGGCCGTTTTTCATGTCTTGTCTTGCATTGTAACCATGACGCTGGGATGGGTAAAGGTGTGCCACTAAACCTCTTTCTGTCATTGTTTCATGCAACAAAAAGAAATGGTTATAACATGGTGTGTGCAGATGAAGAAATGGAAAGCGTGGGAGGAAGAGACTAAAACATTGGATTATGAATATTCTACTGGTTAGTTTAAGATTTTCCATGTCCTTTATTTCCCATAACGAAAATCAGTTTTCGTTTCATAGATTTAATTGTTATGCTGTCAAATTAGTTTAGTGTCAACTTGTCTTAGATTATCCTTACACTTGGAAATATAAGCATGCATGCAATTGTGTTGGTAGATCCTTCGAGGTTTAGATATACTCGTGAAACTACTTTTGGAAGGAGGCATATGAACTTTTGGTACAAATCAACAATTCTCACTTGGATTGTAAGTAATTCGAATACTATTTTTTATTTTAAATTTAATCTTGTTGCGATTTCCATGTACATGTACTAAAGTCTTGTCTCTTGCTTTTGTAGGTTTGTTTTTTCAGACAATTCAATATATCTGTGGCCAAAGTGGATTACTTAACCTTGCGCCATGGATTTATACTTGTAAACTTTCTTTGGCCACACTTTCAATATTTTATAGTGTATACTTAATAAGAGACTTACAGTTGTGTGTGTATTTACTATTGCAGGCTCACTTTGCTCCACACAGTAAATTTGAGTTTCAAAGATATATAAAGAGATCATTGCGTGATGACTTTAGTGAAGTTGCATCGATTAAGTATGTTTCATTATTGTATTTTAATAATTGTGGCATCACATTTTGTATTATCAAGCTCCTTGATTTGAAACTAATTGCTGGAATTATTTATATGATTTTGTGCAGTCCACTTCTATGGTTTTTTGCAATCTTATTTCTACTTCTCAAGAGAAACGGTAAATATAATCAGCATTCTATTTATTTGTGATTATTACTTCTAATTTTCTGAGGGGATGTTTGAAATGTAACTTAATTTTGTAGGATGGTTCACGTTCTTTTGGCTATCATTCATTCCGTTAATTGTAAGTGAACACAACACTTTTTCTTAATTTACTTGATTTTAATTAATTAATTAGAATACATAGTAAATATAAATAGTTTTTCAACTAATCATATGATATGTTTATGGTTGTTTTTTCCATCATATAAATTCTATGTATGAAATTAATGTGCTATGTATTCTTAATTATTACTTAAAATCTGTCTTAATTATTACTTACTTGAAAACTAAATTATTAATTACACTGGTTTTATATCAAATCAAATCAAATATTAATAATTTTATACCTGTTATTAAGAGTCTTACAATGGTTCAAAGAGGAAGGAACCGAAGAAGAAGCTGAGTTTCAAGAAGGAACTCAAGAACAAAACGTATCGAACGAGGACGAGGACAATGCAGACGAGGACCTCGTAACTAAAGATATACACGTCTTTAGTTATCCATATGAAGGAGATTTTCGTAGATGTTTAGTTAAAGGAGCCGTCCGTTTTCAGAGACGTAAAGTTTCAGTCTTGAGCCATTGGATACCTCGACCACAGTCTAGTCTTTTCGCGAGACTAGAGGAGATGATTCAAAAGCCAGATGGCAAACCCAATCCTAAGATAGTTGTTAAAGAAAAAGAAAACGATCTTACGACTTCAAGACTGGTAAGATCTTTTGAGAAATATTTAGAAAGGAAAGAGAAAAGGGAAGAAGATCGGCGCCGTCAAATACAACAGGGCTTCGATTGGGAATTGCTTCACTATCTAAGAGCTGGTGTCTTATTCACTCATACATATCTTAGAAAACGACTCTATTTCCCTCCATTGATAATAGTGAAAAATCTTGGTCGTATTTTATTATTTCAGGCTCCCGAATGGGAGCAGGATTGGTCCAACTTGAATAAGGAATTTTATATCAAATGCAATTATGATGGATATGAATTGACAGATATTGATGTTCCTAAAGATTGGATCAAAGATTATGTGAAAGAGGGTATTCAAATCAAGATTGTGTATCCTTTTCGCTTGAGACCTTGGTATGAAGCTAGCCCTCAATCTACTGACACTGATAAAAAAACAACTAGTTTCTTATCTCTGTATGGGACAGAAAATGAATTACCTTTCGGAAATCCGACAAAAGTGCCGTCCTTTTGGCAACCCATTGGCGAATTGATTTTGAATTATACGTCCCATCGGGCAAAAGTTATTATCGAGAGGATAAACCCTATTATCGAATGGATGAAACCTATTATTTGATTCGAACGGCAAATCAAATAACAAAAGAAAACTAGTTAATATTAAGACCGGTTAATATGGAAAAAAAAAATACGGGAGGATTTGATCGATTTACGAAGAAAGAAGCAGCAATACTCAAGAGAGAATTGAACAAATTGCAGGAGGATCTAGGGGGGATTAGATACATGACAAAATTGCCCGATATTGTAATAATTCTCGATCAAAAAGGGGAATATACCGCTATTCGGGAATGTAGAACTCTGGGTATTCCAACAATTTGCTTAGTTGATACAGATTGTGACCCAGATCTCGTGGATATCCCGATCCCAGCCAATGATGATGGTAGAGGACCAATCCGGTTGATCCTAAATAAATTAATTTTAGCAATTCACGCGGGTAGAGAATTGTAATTCTATAAAAAGTGAATTAAAAATAAAAAAAGATAAGCTAGAATTAAGTTGGCTACTATTCCCAAACCTTATAGAATAGATTAAGATAAAATATTTTTATAGAAATAAAGAGATCTTCTTAATCAATCAAATAATCATTCCATTATTTTATTTCATAGCCTGACTTATGATAGTGAAATAATTGAGGAATTGGTCATTGAACCAAAATCATTTCTTTTTGAAGTTCATCTTTATATACAAAGGGTAATATGGATATTGTACAATTTCCTATTAACACGCTGAATTATTTCTACGAGATATCCGGTGTGGAAGTAGGTCAGCATTTTTATTGGCAAATCGGGGGGTTTCAAGTTCATGCACAGGTACTTATAACTTCCTGGATTGTAATTGCTGTCTTATTAGGTTCAGCTACTCTAGCTGTTCGAGACCCACAAATCATTCCGAACGGAGCTCAAAATTTTGTGGAATATGTTCTCGAATTTGTTCGGGACTTGGCTAGAACTCAGATTGGTGAAGAAGAATATGGTCCCTGGGTTTCTTTTATAGGGACTCTGTTTCTATTTATCTTTGTTTCTAACTGGGCAGGTGCTCTTTTTCCTTGGGGAATTATTAAATTACCTCATGGGGACTTAGTTTTCTTTGTACTAGATTAAGGTGCGATTTGATTTGATTAGGTAAATTATTTTAGTTAGCATGAGCCATTCCCGTGATAGCTAAATCGGGTTGTAATTCGCGTATACGTCGTATTTGATTCGAATTATCTGGTTTCTCCACAATTCGTGGTATTGGTACACGCATCTTTATACATGTATCTTGTAAAAGTGATAATTCAGCAGCTTGATATCGCTTATCCATATATGGAATGCCAATTTCATGAACAATCATTCCACATCTGATTAAGAATCTTGCTAGAGATACTTCTAGCAGATTATCTCCCATGAAAAAGACAGATTTACCACGTACCAAATCAAGATAATCCTTTAAGCTTTCCCATATCCGTTCCTCCCTTTCCTCCAAACCTTGGGGTTCAACACCAAATACAGGACAAATCTTTTCAATCCAAGCACGCGTTCCGTCTGGACCGATAGGAAAAGGAGCTCCAATTAATTGACATTTTTGGCGTCTTACCAAAGTTGTCGCTGTCCGACTCAAAAAAGGGTTAATACCACAAACATAAACTCCATCACCCAATGATGGAAGATCAGTATATTTTTGAGCAGGTAACCAACCTGATACCTTGATGGATTGACGTTTTAATTCTAGATTTAGTTGAGAAGCCACATTGGACGGCAAAGATCCAAAAAGAACTAAGGAAGGGTGATTTGCATATTCAACCAATTCCTCTTTTTTTCTAGAATGAAAAGTGAAAAAATTTTGTATAGTTTCTTTTCGTTCACGAACGGAGAATTCCGATTCTGGACAACGATGTGCCATCGCAGCTAACACAGTATCTTCTCCTTGAGTAAAAGCATAATCGAGTCCATTCGCTCTTGCCACTAGAATTGGGATTCCAATTTCCCATTCTAGTTTGGGTGCCATACCTTCCAAATCCATTTTGATTATCTCTGTAGTACAAGTACCTATCCATATGATCACGCTGGGGTCTCTATCTTTTCTTATTCGAATACAAAGCTTTTTTAATCCTTCATAATCATTCAATTGAGCCGAGATATCTCCTTCTTCCAATTCTGCCATTGCATAGCGAGGTTCTGCGAAAATCATTACTCCAAGTGCATTTTGCAGAAAATAACCGCATGTCTTTGTACCCACAACTAAAAAGAAACTATCTTCAATCTTTTGATATAACCAAGATACACAGCTAATTGGACAAAAAGTATGATAATTACCTGTCTCACATTCGACAGTGAGAGGTTCATCAATGTTCACTGACATAAATGATTATAACTATGTTGATTAAATCGTCGTAAATCCAAGTAAATTTTCCTTATTATTTTGATCTTTCCCCTCATCAATAGGATTCAGATAAAGGTCAGAGAGTAAACTGAATAATTCCCGATCTGGAATCTCCTTTGGCACAATACCTTCTGGTTGGGACAATATTTGATCCGCTATGTCTAAATAATATTCACATACATAGTTAAGAGATGGTTCGGATCCAACCATTTCAAATAAGGTTTTCCCCTTGACTCTCGAAACTCGAATATCTTCAATAAGAGGTAACACTTCTATTACGGGCATTGGACAGGCTTCTACATATTTATTGATAAGATCTCTTTTAGATGTACGATTTCCAACCAAACCTGCTAATCGGAGTGGATGTGTACGAGCTTTTTCCCTGATAGAAGCAGTAATACGATTAGCTGCAAATAATGCATCAAATCCATTATCTGTGATAATGACACAGTAATCTGCATAGTTCAACTTTGACAAGTTGATCTATCCCGACCGAGGAGAACAGGCCATTCAACAGGGAGATCCTGAAATTGCGGAAGCTTGGTTTGATCAAGCTGCTGAGTATTGGAAACAAGCTATAGCGCTTGCTCCAAGCAATTATATCGAAGCACAAAATCGGTTAAAGATTACAGGACGTTTTGCAGAATGAAAATCTCTCGATTACTATACTGGGAAATAAATCGTCAAGATTATGAAATTCAGAATAAATGAATTTTTCATACTATTCGAGTGAATTAGCTTCTCTTATTGCATTGTCATTATAGACAAATATATTGAAAATATAACAAAGACTATTTTCTTTGGATCGTTAATGAAAAGGATCTTTTCATTATGGGTAAATCCCGTCCGGAGATACAATTTAATTAAAGATTCATTAATATTTATCAATTCAAAGTTCTTTTAAATCATAAAAGTGATCTGTAACATATGGGTCCAGAGATATGGATAAATCAATCTGGATATGACAGATAATGATTATATTGAGATTGATTTATCCATATCTCTGGGCGGAAAAGGCGTTTTACGTCTCGTAACGGTCCATTGAGCACCTATCAGATATGTCATAATAAATTTGAACACCTGCCTCAAAGCGACTTCCGTATCATAGTCGCTCCAGTTCTGAACTGGGAAATAAAGAGAGGAACGAGTTGAGAATATATATATATTTTTTTTCTTTTTTTCAAAATTTCGGCGGGTTTTTTCTCATGTCTCGTCTGGAAAGAGGAGAACTCAATGATCATTCGTTCACCGGAACCAGAAGTAAAGATCGTAGTGGAGAGGGATCCTATTAAAACCTCTTTTGAAAAATGGGCTAAACCCGGTCATTTCTCAAAGACACTAGCTAAGGGACCTAATACTACCACCTGGATCTGGAACCTACATGCTGATGCTCACGATTTTGATAGCCATACCAATGATTTGGAAGAGATCTCCCGCAAAGTATTTAGTGCTCATTTTGGTCAATTAGCTATCATATTTATTTGGCTAAGTGGGATGTACTTTCACGGCGCTCGTTTCTCTAATTATGAAGCATGGCTAGGCGATCCTACTCACATTAAACCCAGTGCTCAGGTAGTTTGGCCAATAGTAGGTCAAGAAATTTTGAATGGAGATGTAGGTGGAGGTTTTCGAGGAATACAAATCACCTCTGGGTTCTTCCAGATTTGGCGAGCATCCGGAATAACTAGTGAATTACAACTTTACTGCACTGCAATTGGTGCATTGATCTTTGCAGCGTTAATGCTTTTTGCTGGTTGGTTCCATTATCACAAAGCTGCTCCAAAATTGGCTTGGTTCCAAGATGTAGAATCCATGTTAAACCACCATTTAGCAGGGTTACTGGGACTGGGGTCTCTATCTTGGGCAGGACACCAAATACACGTTTCTTTACCTATTAATGAACTCTTAGATGCTGGAGTGGACCCTAAAGAGATACCACTTCCTCATGAATTTATTTTAAATCGTGAGCTTTTAGCTCAACTTTATCCCAGTTTTGCTGAGGGATTGACCCCATTTTTCACCCTGAATTGGTCGGAATATTCAGAATTTTTGACTTTTCGTGGAGGACTCAACCCAGTAACGGGGGGTCTGTGGCTGACCGATACTGCACACCACCATTTGGCTATTGCAATTCTTTTTCTAATCGCTGGTCATATGTATAGGACCAATTGGAGTATTGGTCATAACCTCAAAGAAATTTTGGAAGCTCATAAAGGTCCATTTACAGGAGAAGGGCATAGAGGTCTTTACGAGATCTTAACTACTTCATGGCATGCTCAATTAGCTCTGAACCTAGCTATGTTAGGGTCTTTGACTATTGTCGTAGCTCACCATATGTATGCTATGCCTCCCTATCCATATCTAGCTACTGACTATGGTACCCAACTGTCTCTGTTCACGCACCATATGTGGATTGGTGGATTTCTCATAGTTGGTGCTGCTGCACATGCAGCTATTTTTATGGTAAGGGACTATGATCCGACTACTCAATACAACAATCTTTTAGACCGTGTTCTGAGACATCGTGATGCAATTGTATCACACCTCAACTGGGCATGTATTTTCTTAGGCTTCCATAGTTTTGGTCTATATATTCATAATGATACTATGAGTGCTTTAGGACGTCCTAAAGATATGTTTTCAGATACTGCTATACAATTACAACCTATCTTTGCTCAATGGATACAAAACACTCATGCTTTAGCACCCAGTTTGACAGCTCCTGATGCAACAGCAAGCACCAGCTTAACCTGGGGAGGTGGTGATTTGGTAGCAGTAGGTGCCAAAGTAGCTTTGTTACCGATTCCATTAGGAACTGCTGATTTTTTAGTACACCATATTCATGCATTTACTATCCATGTGACTGTATTAATATTACTTAAAGGTGTTTTATTTGCTCGCAGTTCTCGTTTAATACCCGATAAAGTCAATCTTGGTTTTCGTTTTCCTTGCGATGGGCCTGGTAGAGGAGGAACATGTCAAGTATCTGCCTGGGATCATGTCTTCCTAGGGTTATTCTGGATGTACAATGCAATTTCGGTAGTAATATTCCATTTTAGCTGGAAAATGCAGTCCGATGTTTGGGGTAGTATAAGTGATCAGGGAGTGGTAACTCATATTACAGGAGGAAACTTTGCACAGAGTTCCATTACAATTAAGACTCTTAATAACAGGTATAAGTATATTAATATTTGATTTGATTTGATTAAGTATAATTAATTGGGCACGTCTAGCATATTTTTTGATAACTTAATTTTACACTTTTTTACATATGTGCCCGAAATTATTTGATTCGAGCAAATGTAGAACCACAATGGATGGTTCTATGCCTATTACCAGTTCTTCCTCCCGACCTGAGGCCAATGTTTCAATTAAATGAAGGTGGAGTTATTACTTCGGATCTCAATGAACTTTATCAAACAGTTATCCGTCGAAATAATAATCTTTCACACTTCATAGAAAACACTCATCCATTTCTAATGCCGGATTTATTAGGTGATCAAAAGAGATTAGTCCAACGAGCCGTAGATGCACTTCTTGATAACAGTATAGGCGCACAACCGGTGAAAGATAGTCACGACAGACCTTATAAATCGTTCTCAGATTTCATCCAAGGTAAAGAAGGAAGATTTCGTGAAAATTTACTTGGAAAACGGGTGGATTATTCAGGTCGTTCTGTTATTGTCGTAGGTCCCCTTCTCTCGTTGTATCAATGTGGATTGCCCCGAGAAATTGCAATAGAACTTTTTCAAACATTTTTAATTCGTGGGCTGGTTGAACAACAGATTGCTCCCAATTTAAGAGCTGCTAAATTTTTAATTCAAGACAGGGGACCTATTATATGGAACGTACTTAAACAGATTATGCAAAAACATCCCATATTGTTAAATCGAGCACCCACCTTACACAGATTAGGAATACAAGCGTTTATACCTATTTTAATAGAAGAACGTGCCATTCGGTTGCACCCATTGGTTTGTGCAGGATTTAATGCGGACTTTGATGGAGATCAGATGGCTGTCCACGTACCTTTATCTATGGAAGCTCAAGTAGAAGCTCGTTTACTTATGTTTTCTCATCTCAATCTTATCTCTCCGACTATAGGAGATCCTATTTGTGTACCGACTCAAGATATGCTTCTAGGACTTTATAGATCAACTCTTCAAAAAAACCAGGGTATTTATGAAAATAGGTACCACCCAAATAACTCAAAAAAGAAGATCGTTTCGCCTTCGTTTTATAGCTATGATGATGCACTTAAAGCTTATGAACAAAAACAAATTGATTTAGACAGTCCTTTATGGCTCCGATGGGGGAGAGAGATAGATACCTCTATTATTAATTCAGTAAACCGAGAACTTCCTATCGAAGTTCAGTATGAATATTTAGGTACCTTCTACGAAATCTATGATCATTTTCGAATAAGAAAAGATAGAGTGGGGGAAATAGTGAATAAATACATTCGAACAACCGTTGGTCGTATTCGTTTTAATCGAGAAATAGAAGAAGCTATAAAAGGCTTGTGGACTTATGATATCCGACAAGAAATGTCACTATTCAGAATTTAACGTTATTAATCTTATGATCCTTTCATTCATGCAGAGATAAAGATCAAGGGAGCCTTCCAACTTAAACCCATTGTTGAATCCTGCTGGGGATATTTTCTTCTCTACTTTGGCACCTACTGCTACCAAATCACCACCTCCCCAGGTTAAGCTGGTGCTTGCTGTTGCATCAGGAGCTGTCAAACTGGGTGCTAAAGCATGAGTGTTTTGTATCCATTGAGCAAAGATAGGTTGTAATTGTATAGCAGTATCTGAAAACATATCTTTAGGACGTCCTAAAGCACTCATAGTATCATTATGAATATATAGACCAAAACTATGGAAGCCTAAGAAAATACATGCCCAGTTGAGGTGTGATACAATTGCATCACGATGTCTCAGAACACGGTCTAAAAGATTGTTGTATTGAGTAGTCGGATCATAGTCCCTTACCATAAAAATAGCTGCATGTGCAGCAGCACCAACTATGAGAAATCCACCAATCCACATATGGTGCGTGAACAGAGACAGTTGGGTACCATAGTCAGTAGCAATCCAATTGGGAGGTAGAAATAAAATTTCTAAGGAAAATTATTTGGAATAAAATATATTGTCTAATGAGATGTTTGACATAGTTTAGATGGTACTAGAAGGCTAGAAACTGAAGTAGGAGGTTCTTTATATTTTTATAGGGATCTCAAAAAATATGTACAGGTAAAAGTACAAAGTTGTGTCACACTTTCGACCAACTTATCAGCACAACTTAATTTAAGTATTTCTAACTGAAAACCAATTTTGGTCAAACATATGATCCAACAAGATTCATTCTAGCTAAATTATATATGTCCACAACTTTTTCAACTAAAATTATTAGATAAATGCATATGTAACACCAGTTTGAAGTCAATTTACCGAAAAAATTGAATTATTTGAAAAACTTGATGTTTCCACAACTCCTAGTCAAGTAAATAATATTTTTTTAAAATATAAAAATACTTTTTCGTAGATACTTTATAAAAATACCCTATTATTTATACTTTATATTTTATTTTTACTTAAAGTAGGTAATCAACATAAAAATATTATGTTAATTACCATGTCAAGAAAAATACTAGAACTTATTAAAAATAAATAAAAAAAATATGATGCATTAGATAAAAGAATTTATATCAAGATGGTATAATTTTTTTTCTATTTTAGATAAATAATCAATATAAAAGTTAACATCAAATTAAAACAACTATGTTTTAGTAAAACACATTTTAATATTTATTTAAAAATATATATGCACTAAAGTTTAAAGTTATAAATACACACAAAAAAATTGAAGGGAAAATAATAAAATTTACTATATAAAGATTGACATCTCATGTAACTTAATTTTTTAGCATTTTATCAGAAACAAAATTGTAGTGTAAATTTATTAAAAACTATATTCAAATAATTTTTTACTTTTTTTCGAAAAATACAAACATAAAATATACTAAAAAATACACATTTGATTAGTTTACATCATTTCAAAATTCAAAACATATATACCAGTTTTTAGTGATTCAAGTTTAAAAGTTGAATCAGTATTGGTTGTTTCTTTTATAAAATGTGAAACAACTTTGTGCTTTTACCCATATACACTAGTAACTTAATAGGAGTATTCACAACTAACACGATTTATAGTGACCCTCTCTATCTATTTTGTCCCTATAGGTACATTGGTGACCTTGTCTAGGCATCGGTCCTTGATAGGGCGTTTGGTGCTTGATTATGAGCTACTGACCTTCTATAACCACATATATTATTTTCTCATGTAGTCATCAAAAAGATGGAAGATGGTTTCTTGATGGTTTAAGACATATAACAACACATTTCACAATCATTCATTCAAGGAGAACCTTAGAGATCTCAATCTAAAGTATGCAAAGGAGAAAGATATCTTGCAATAGGGTTGTCCTAGTGTTCAATTATAAACTAAAGAGGCATTCACTACCAAGATAGGGCTTGCAAAGACTAATGAAATGCAATACCTAATGCTAAAACCTAATCTAATGCAATACTTCACTAAATGACCTAGAAAAGTGTGTAAATAAAAATAAAAAAATGAGAGATGAAAGGTGTGCGCCTAGAAACCTAAAGAGGAATAGATGAAGACTTGAAATGCTTAATAAAATAAATTTAATGCTGACTGAGACTCATACACTAGATTGAGTGATTTTCTCCCAGATTAGGGATTTTGGGCAGGAACAAAAATCTAGCAAAGATATGACTGAAACTCCTAGAATCTACAAATTTTCCTATACTGGGACTCAAATTCTAGAAGTAGCATATCAATTCAGTTATAGTTTTCTGAAAATTCAAATTCTGATTCTACTCTTCAATGTCTACTTTGTCCTTTTCTACTTGATTTTCAAATCAAAAACTATGATTTACAACCTATAGCTGTCTTCCAATGATCTCCAATACAAGGCGACAAATTTGAACAATTTGACAACTTTCTCCAAACTTTCTCTTCAATGTGTCTTCGACTTAGACTTGCAAATCACACACTAAAGAGAGGGAAAAATTTGGTTTTGTTAGTGGAAAGGGGTTTTCCTTGGTCAAACCCCGTTTTAATAATAAAACTTTGAATTGAAATTAAATAGGAAAGGAGAATGATGAATGAACAAAATCTAATGTTGCAACTCACCAAACCCTAGCAATAAAGTGTTGCAAACATGTATGAAGTGGCTCCAATGGATGTAGATCTTGACTCTTGCTTGGATGTGGTAGATCTTGACTTGAGTGCTAGCTTGAATCATGAAATCCTACATCACAATTGTTAGCTCAAAAAAAACCATGATGCATGATGAATTTGAAATGATGCTTGATGCTTGAATAATACTCAAAAACACTTGATAATCAACCATTGAGTGCTCTTGAATGACCTTGTGAACTCAAAATTTATATTAGGAATGCTCTCATGAAATTCTTGGATGAAAATGAGTGAAATAACCTTGTATTTATACTTGTTTATGCCAAATTTTTCAAAATTACAACACTAGAAGGTGACATCAGATCTAGGAGAATAAAATCTTGCCAAGGATTTGTATTAAATTTGGTTTTGGGCCACATATGACTCATACGCTAGAAGTGGCATATGAATCCCATTATGCATTAATTATGGGACACATATTCAAAAATGCTTAGAATGATGCAAAATCCATATTGAGGCCAAAAAACCTAGGTGGGACCCATACAACCAAGGTGGTGTATGAGTCCTAGATCACTAAATATGGGCCACACAACCTAAAAGTACCTAAATTATGATTGGATGTTAATCTATGTCAAGATCATCCTCAAAAATATGCATTAAATGAGGCTTTTGGATGCAAAATTGTTAGTGTTTCTTAGATTAGATTAGATAATATATTATTCAGTAGAAATGCAACACATAAGACAATGAACACAGCAGGATACCCTAGGAAAACCCTCCTACTCAAGGGAGAAAAACCCAACAATGATTCTCTTATATATGGTAATACAATAGCAGACTTCTGCTTACAAATCAGGCCCAACAATGGCGCCAATGCTTGATAAAATATTCGCCTTCCTTCTTAGTACAAAGGACTGACTTCTTACTTGAATTCGGACTGCTGCTACAGAGATGATGATCTGCTGTTCAAGTATGACCTTCTTCTAGGAATGCGAATTTCTGTTCTGCTGATAATAGGTGTGAACTTGCTTGTTATTTTTGATTGCTCTCAATAGCCAAAAATGACCTTGTATATATATCTCCTAGGTGCCTCTTCATTTGGGTCGGCCTTTGATAAATAATAATTAATTACAATTTAAGTCGTCCAACAATAAGTACATAATATGAAACCATATAAGGTCGGCCCATGTTAATATTCACTTAATATATTTTTCTTGGGAAGTGCAGACCGACGCTGTAATAACATCAACACTCCCTCTCAGCTAGGGATGAACTTCCATCTGCACAAGACACATTATATTATAATGAAAACAAAATAGAATATCACCTCAACATGATATTAACCATTATGGCTACTCTCATAGATGGTATAAACTCATCACGGATTCCCTCACGTGATGTTGTCATGGAGTCACACACATGACTTCCACCATAGCTTCTCCCAGAGGGTGGAAACAAGGGCTTTCACCTCAACTCTCTCTCATCAGAGAATTGTGTTATCAAGGGCTTACACCTCAACTCTCTCTCATCAGAGAATTGCATTATCAAGGGCTTACACCTCAACTCTCTCTCAACAGAGAATTGCATTATCAAGGACTTTCACCTCAACTCTCTCTCAGCAGAGAATTGTATAAACAAGGGCTTGCACCTCAACTCTCTCTCAGCAAAGAGTTGCATTCTCAACAAGGATCACTGATTACTGAGACTCTTTCTTAGTCATGGCTGCATTCTCCTCCATACGAAGTTTCTCTCAGAAGTATACAAACTTAATCTTGGTGAGAGGCTTGGCGAGAATGTCTGTCGTTTGCTCTTCAGTGTTGATATACCTCAACTGTATAGCTTTCCTTTGCACCATATCTCTAATATAGTGGTACTTGATCTCAACATGTTTTGTTCTTTCATGAAACACAGGATTGATAGAAAGCTTCACACAGCTTTGATTATCACAGTGTATGATAGTAGGCTCCATTGATTGTCCAAACAATCCTGCAAGGAGCTTACAAAGCCACACTACCTCACGAGCTGACACACAAGCTGCAATATACTCTGCTTCAGTTGTACTCAAGGCCATTGAAGACTGTTTCCTGCTACACTAGGAGATCATAGCAGTCCCCAAACTAAAGCAACAACCAGAAGTACTCTTCTGATCTGAGACACATCCTACCCAATCAGAATCAGTAAAACCATGCAGCTCCAAATCCACGTTTGAAGAATATCTCAACCCATATTCGATTGTGCTGCATAAATATCTCAGGATATGTTTAGCTGCTACAAGATGTATTTGATTTGGTTCACACATAAATTGGCTAAGTGCACTCACTGCATAGCAAATATCAGGTCTAGTGTTAACTAGATACATCAATGAACCAATCAACTGTCTATACATAGTAGAATCCACTGGTTCTGAACTAGCTGCAGCTTTTTCAACTTATCTAAATTAGTCTCCATGGGTGTAGACATAGGTTTGCAGTCAATCATACCAAACCTTTTGAGAATGTCAACTATGTACTTCCCTTGACTTAGAATCATCTCATTTGGCTTTTGCAAACTTCTAAGCCAAGAAAGTAATGCATGAGACCTAGATTCTTCATCTCAAACTCTGAAGCTAATTCCTTCTTGCATTTTAGAATTAGATGTTCTTCACCAGTAATGATCAAGTCATCAACATATAAAACCAAAATTAATGCTTCACCATTTACTACTTTGAAGTAGAGGTTAGAATTTGCATCATTCTTTGAGAAACCCAGACTTGAAAGATACTGATCAATTCTTTCATACCAAGCATGAGGAGCTTGTTTAAGACCATACAAGGCCTTCTTCAGCTTGCAAATATGAGACTCTTTCCCATGCACCTCAAATCCTTCTGGTTGCTCAATGTAAACCTATTCTTCTATTATGCCATTCAGAAAAGCTATCTTTACATCCATTTGGTGAATCTTCCATCCTCTAGATGTAGCAATAGCAATGATGGTTCTAACAGACGTGTAACGAGCCATAGGAGCAAAGGTTTCTTCATAGTCAACTCCCTCTTTTTGTGAGAACCCTCTAGCCACAAATCTAGCCTTGTGTTTCTAAATGCTCCCATCAGCTGCATGCTTGATCTTGAAGAGCCACTTAGAAGACACCACATATTTGTCTTTGGCTCTAGGAACTATATCCCAAACATCGTTCTTAAGTATAGATTGATACTCCTCAATCATGGCATCTTTCCATACTTGTTGACTAGAAGCTTCTTCAACATTTGAAGGCTTTGACTCAATAATCTGACTCATCAAGGCAACATAACTAGAGAACTTGTGAGGTCTCTTGCTTTCTCTGAAGGCTCCTCTTGGAGCTGCAAACCTTTCTGCTTCCTGCATTGTCCTGCGAGCCCAAAGAGGTCTTTTCTTTCCAATCACAATGTCTAGAGGCCCATCAGTAGGATCCAAAGGCTCAGCTGGATCAATATCTTCTTTAGGTTATGTATCCTCCTTCAGATTCTCTGGAATATGGTCAACTTCCATATCTTGAGGAGGTTCTTCTTCATCAATCTCCATAGGAGTTCCTTTGGACCTTCTATAAGCAACATCTTCCTCAAATGTGACTTCTCTACTAATCTCAATCGACTTCTGTCCTAGAATGTAAATCCTGTAAGCTTTTGATGTCTCACTGTAGCCTACAAGAATTCCTTTCTTCCCAGAAGGTTCTAGCTTTGTTCTCTTTTCCTTTGGAATATGAACATAGACTGGACAGCCAAAGATCCTCAAATGACTAACTTCATGCTTCACGCCTGAGAATGCTTCTTCAGGAGTTTTATTCTCTAAGATCCTATGGGGACTTGTTTTGAACATAGACGGCTGTTCTTGATGCTTCAGCCCAAAGAGAGATTTGTAAGTCTTGATCATGGATCATAGCTTTCACTGCTTCCACAATAGACCTATTCTTCCTTTCAGCAATACCATTTTGTTGTGGATTATAGGGAACACTGAACTCCCTCTTAATCCCTGCTTCAATACAAAAGTCTCGAAATGTGCCAGAAGTGTATTCTCCACCATTATCAGATCTCAATACTTTGATCCTCTTCCCAGACAGATTTTCAATCTGTGCTTTGAATTCTCTGAATCTTTCTAATACTTCTTCTGATTCTTTAGATCTCAAGAAATAGATCCAAGTCTTTCTAGAGTAATCATCAATGAAAATAATATAATACAAGAAACCACTAGATGATGCAATAGACATTGGACCACACAAGTTAGAATGAATGAGATCAAGAATACATTTAGAGCTACTTTCACTAGAATGAAACGTACCTTTTGTGTTCTTGCCTAGGGCACATCCCTTGCATGTACCTTCATGTTCTTGATCGAATTTCGGAAGATCGGTGACCATCTTCTCCATGATAGGTAGAGCACGAAAGTGAATGTGAGCCAATATTCGATGCCAAAGATCACACATGCTGGTACTGTTATGCACAAGTGCTTGAAGAGGATGAGTGCACAACGTGTAGAGACATTCATGTCTAACTCTAATCACTTGAGCAGTTTTGAAGCTGAAGTTCTTTGCCCATATAAGAACTTTCCCTTTAGAGAAGGCAACTTGATAACCCTTGTCTTCTAATGCTGAAATTGAAACAAGGTTCCTCTTTATCCCTGGTACGAACAGTACATCATTCAACTCCAAAGAAATTTCAGAATCCAAGAGAAGAGTGGAATTTCCAATCCCTTTTATAGAATATCTAGCATAATCTCCAATAAAAAATTGATCACTAGAGTTGCTTTCCATTAAGTTTGAAAGGTGACTTCTGAATCCAGTGATGTTCCTAGAAGCACCACTGTCAATCAACCAAGTGTTAGAGTCAGTAGAAAAATTGCTAGACAAGGCTGAATAAAATAGATAATCATTGGAGTCCTTTTGTGGAGTGACTTCTTCAACATCTGCAGTGGCAACTTGAAGCTTAGGTTGTTGAGGGCACACCCTCGCAAAGTGACCATACTTATCACAACGAAAACATTGAATCTTGGACATATCTCTTTTTCTTTTCTAGGTAGGAGCATCATCATTTCCATCTTCTCGATTCCTTTTGAAGAATCCTTTCTTAAAGCCTTTTCCTTTGTTTGATGAATGAGAGGCAAGAACTTGTAATTCTTCATTCTTTGAGCTTTGACCAATTCCTCTTGCTGTTAGTCTTGACTCCTCTTGAATGCAGTCAATCCTTAATCAATCAAACTTGGGAAGTTCAGATCTTGCACTGATTCCTTGAATGAATGCCTCCCATGAAAGTGGAAGACCATTGAGAGCAAGCATAGTTAGTTCTTTATCATCAATCATGTGACCAATAGTGGAGAGCTGATCTTTTATCTCTGAGATCCTCATGAAGTATGTAATAACAGATTCTCCCTTCGCCATTTTCACATGATGAAGTTGTTGCTTCAGTGCAAGGGCTCGACTAGTGTTGTTGATTTCGTACATCTCTTCCAAGGTTGTAAACATCTCTCTTGCTGTATCCAAATTGAAGACAATTGGTACAATATGATCCTTGATGGAATCAACCAATACTTTCTTTGCCCTAGTGTCTTTCTTTCTCCATTCCAGCTTCTCTTCTTCCCCCTCAGGTTCGAGAACTTTTGTTTTCACAAACTCAACCAAATCATTCTCTTCCAAAGTTAGCATGAATATGAACCTCCATGATGTGTAGTTCGAGATCCCTTCGAGTCTATCCTCGATTTTCAGACCGTTCACCATCTTGAGAAATTTAGAAGATAGACTGAAAAGGAATAAAGTGAGTGTTGCAAACTAAATCTGATCACGATCTTTTTCACACCCGCTCTTATACCATGTTAGTGTTTCTTAGATCAGATTAGATAATATATTCTTCAGTAGAAATGCAACACATAAGACAATGAACATAGCAGGATACCCTGGGAAAACCCTCCTACTTGAGGGAGAAAAACCCAGCAATGATTCTCTTATATATGGTAATACAATAGCAAACTTCTGCTTACAAATTAGGCCCAACAATGGTGCCAATGCTTGATAAAATATTCACCTTCCTTCTTAGTACAAAGGACTGACTTCTTACTTGAATTCAGACTGCTGCTACAGAGATGATGATCTGCTGTTCAAGTATGACCTTCTTCTAGGAATGCGAATTTCTGTTCTGCTGATAATAGGTGTGAACTTGCTTGTTATTTTGGATTGCTCTCAATAGCCAAAAATGACCTTGTATATATATCTCCTAGACGCCTCTTCATTTGGGTCGGCCTTTGATAAATAATAATTAATTACAATTTAAGTTGGCCAACGATAAGTACATAATATGAAACCATATAAGGTCGGCCCATGTTGATATTCACTTAATATATTTTTCTTGGGAAGTGCAGACTGACGCTGTAATAACATCAACAAAAATAAGGCTAGTTAAGGCATAAAGAAGCTGGGTATGTGTAGGATCATTATGGAAAAAATAGGCCCTTAAGTGGTAATTAAATTTAGAAAATCGGAGTTAGGCAACTTGACGTAAATTTTTTAATAAGTTATCTATATTATCTCAAAACTATGTAGGAATATAATCTATAACAAATTGAATGTAGTTTCTAAAATACTAGCTTTATTTTTTATTTTTAAATCTATTTAGTGAAAATTTGAAATTTCAATGCAGTAGTACTTAAATTTCAAGGAAAAAATAAGAAGTAGATGTCTGTCTAACCACCCTAACCACAATAAAATGATAATATTTTTTTATACGATTTTATATATAAATAGGGGACTCATGTCCCGATGTGATGCATATTTTTTGTAATTTGTTTCCAAGTAAGTAATTAATTATGAATTTTTTATTACTAATTTAAAAATATATAAAAACCCATATGTCTAACCACCTTAGCTTGGTAAAAAATTCATGAAATTCAATTTTTATTTTTAATCCTATAGTATGCGGAGCATAAAATGTGACGCATGTTTTAGATTCAAAAAATGTGATATTGTTTGAAAGCTATAGATATTTTTCAATCAACCTATCAATCAAGAATTTAGTTGTAATTCAAATAGAAAATGAATAATAGTTATTTATTAAATTCAAATTAAAGAATAATTTATATTGGTGGAAAGCTGAGAATCTCCTTTAAAAACGTTTTTCGTTTAATCAATTTTGGGTAAAAAAAAAGTTAACAGCCACATGAGTCATCATATCACTTAGATATCGCCACTTTTTGGCCCATCATGATCCTGCACATACCCAACTAAATTATTTAATAAAACATTAGAAAAGTGTGAAAGTGTGTTGCAACACTTTACAACTCTAAATCAGGCAGCAATAATCTTATTTAGTTCACAAGATCCCAAGACCTAATGTGAATATGTTAGACACATTAAAACACTAAATCAAGGCCATGTTAGGGAGTAATTTTTTTGTCATTACATCTGGCTCCCACTTTCATGATAGGATGAACTTGCATAAAAATCACACTAAAGTAGACCAACGTGCATAAAGAAGGGTCCAAATGTACCAATTATAGTAAGGTAGGATGAAAATGATCAAGAGGGTTGTGCAAACCCCCAGGACTAACATCCTATGAAATAACAACATAGGCACAAAAGAACACACATGAATCTGATATAAAGAGCAATAAAAAGGCACAAGAATGCATTGCCAAAGACAAAGAGAAAGGAAAAAAACAAAACAAAAGAGTGGGTGGAACAAGCTTCGACCATTTTTCCATCATGATGTGGATTAGATCTAGGCTATTTCTTCAAAAAATGTGCATTCACTCTATGGAAACAAAAATTTAGGTTGTCCAATGGGTCAGAAATCAAAGAAGGTGAGACACATACACATGCGACCAATATGCGCTCAGACACACACTTGAGTAGCTAAGGGAAATTCATGCCTTAGATCGGCTTCTCATCCAAGCATACCAAATTCATACCTTCTGATAACTTTAATAAGGCACCATACAACAATGAACTTCAAGCTTCATGAGGCAAGAAAATCTTCGTATGCTTGGAACTCATGAACAAACAAGATGGATCTAGAGGCATGCAATGTGTGTTATGCAAGGTGGCCATATAACTGAAATTGAAAATGCAAAAATAATGTAAAGAAAGTTCAAAGGAGTCATGATTAGTTAATCTGAGGTGTCAACTTAGGGAACATTGTGCCTAATGTCTCCAAGAGAGGACCAATCAAAGAATAAAATATTTACAGCTTAGAAGATGTAGTGTGTTGCATCATGCCACCAAGAGGAATATAATATGCTAAGAGAGATCACGCTCTTGAAGGACATCACACCCAATGTCATTGATAAATCGAAAGATGCATCACATAAAAAAAAAAAGACTACACCATGAAACATGAAAAAAATACAAAAAGGATAATGCTAATGTACGCCCCCTCTTTCAAGAAATTGCTAAACACCCTACTATGAGAAATTAATTTAACATAGCAAATGATAAATGCTAAAATTAAAGAATACATGATAGCTAACTTGGAAATCCCTATGCCAAGTCATATGTTTCTAAATAGAGCTATGCAATGAAAAAGGAAAGAGAGGGAGCTTGCCCCCAAAAATGAAACTCCAAACACATAAGGGATCTATTGATTCAGGGTAGGTATTTTCTTGCTACAATATTTTTAAAGAGCTCAAAACTGCCATCATTCCCCAAATACTCATAAAATAGGAAGAATGAAACAAAGAGAGCGAAAACAAAGAAAAACCTTTCGGGTCAACATGGAAAAAAAATGAATATCTCGACGCCTTGCATACTTCTCAAAAGGAAAACACAAGATAAATTAAAAAGATAAAAGAAAAATATTTTGGGTCAACATGGAAGAGACATGAATTTCTTGATGCCTTGCATCATCCCCAAAAGAAAAAAACAAGAAAAATAAAAAAGGTAAAGGAAAATCTTTTGGGTCGACATGGAAGAGACATGGATGTCTCGACACCTTGCGTCATCCCCAGAAGTAAAACACAAGACAAATGAAAAATATAAAGGAAAAGTTTTTGGGTCAACATGGAAGAGACATGAATGTCTCGCTGCCTTGCATCATCAGCAAAAGGAAAACACAAGACAAAGAAAAGATGAAGGAAAAACTAAAATATTTATGACATAGAGAAGAATGAAGGTACAAATAGAGGAATGTCACAAAGAGAGATATACATAAAACAGGTTAGTAAAGGGGATCACATTACACACATTCAATCACACAAAATAAAAATAAATAATGCAAAAGATTTGTAAGGTACATGTGAGTTAGCCTACAACAAGTCATCTGTATCCCAATCATGTTCATTGTATACGGAAGGCAGACAACTATCTTAAGGGACAATAGAAATTGTTGAACTAGGGTCATTAATAGGTTCAACACTCTTCTTAGGAGAATTACCATTTAAGCTCATAGAAGAGGAAAGGGTATGTGCAGGATCATGATGGGCCAAAAAGTGGGGATATCTAAGTGATATGATGGACCATGTGGCTGACGAATTTTTTTTTACCCAAAATTGATGAAACAAAAAGGGTTTTTAAAGGAGATTCTCAGATTTCCACATGTTTTACTTTGAATTGAATAAATAATTATTATTCATTTTCTATTTGAATTATGACTAAAGTCCTGATTGATAGGTTGATTGAAAAATATCTATAGCTTTCAAATGGTATCACATTTTTTGAATCCAAAATATGTGTCACATTATATGCCTCACATACTATAGGATTAAAAAAAAAATGAATTTAATGATGTTTTGACCAAGTTAAGGTGGTCAAACATACGAGTTTTTATATTTTTTAAAAGTTGTAATAAAAAAATCATAATTAATTATTTACTTGGAAAACAATTACAAAAAAATATGCATCACATCGGGACATGAGTCCCTTACTTATATCTATAATATTATAAAAATATATTATCATTTTATTGGGGTTAGGGTGGTCAAACAGACACCTAATTCTTATTTTTTCCTTGAAATTTAAGTACTACTGCATGAAAATTTCAAATTTTCACCAAATAGATTTTTAAAATATAAAATAAACCTAGTAGTTTAGAAACTACATTCAATTTTCAATAGATTATATTCTTACATATTTTTGAAATAATATAGATAACTTATTCAAATTTTTATGTGAAGTTTCCTAACTCTAGTTTTTTGAATTTTATGGCCACTTAAGGGCCTATTTTTCCATGATGATCCTACACATACCCGAAAACAATGTATTAAATTCATTATGCACATCTTCGTCAATTTTAGCAACCTCATTATCATCATCTAAGTTAATCACAATAGGAGGTTGAATTTTAATGTCTAAAGAAGGGTTTAGCTCTTGTTGTGGTTGTGTTATAGTATCATTTTAGCAGGGGAACAACATCTACGCCTACACTCTCTAGTACCTCTATTTCTTTTAGTTTAGTTTTCAAGTTGTGTTTATGTAGGAGCAATATGATCACCCATAGGTTTATTTTCTTCCCTAAAGGAAGTGTAACGAAGATTTTGTCACCTTCATTACACTTCAGGGTTTTTCACCTAAAGGGGACGGAACAAACATCTAGGCTACATTCACGAACAAACCCTAGAAATTTAGTGCAAAAGGGATTGAAATTCGTCAAAGGGAGAGTTCTTGGGGATGGGAATAGATAGAAAGGGTTCACCATCAAGTGTAAACTTGGAAAGACAAATGCAATGTGATATGCAAACCTACACTAGATGACTTAGAAATGACCATGAAACAAGATAGAAAACAGTGAAATAGAATGTGTGCACCCGGAAACTAGTACAGGTTGGAGTGAAGATTTTAAATATCCTTGGAGTTCTAGAAAATCTGATTTTTACGACTAGCGGGACACTTGTGCCAAACTAGGCGACTTAGTCCAGTTTCAATTTTCTTTTGGAAAACCATGTCGGGGCCTATTTCAACCAAATGGGTATCCAAATCTGCAAAAATCTCTAAAAAACTTGCGTAGTGGGACTAAGTCACCACAACTAGTGGGAAGTGTCCACTTTGAATTTTCTAAAAATTTAAAAGAGGAATCTATAGCTCTCGGTCTACACTTCTACTCTTGGTAATGTTATGGATCTGAAACTACACAATTTGGCCTGTACGTGTGCTCCAAGCCTCTTTTAGGGTTTTGACAACCTTGAAGATCTTTGACAAGTTTTTGAAAACATTTACAATCCTATTCTTTACTAAATCTCCAAACAAGACCCTCAAATCACACAAAGAGACAAAAAAATGTTGGATGTTAGGGCATGGGGGTGGTTTGCCTTAGTCAAACCCCTTTTAGGTAACTAAACCAAAATGAAGAGATAATGTAATGAAGTATGAAGATGAAATAATGGATTTAGTACCTTGCCATGATGATTGATCTTGAATTGTTGCAGCAATGGATGAAGATCTTGTCTTTGAATGCTTGCTTGATGAATTAGAATGCTCAAACCCTATCTTGCTTGAGAAGAATGATGAACAAAAGGAGATAGAAGAATGAAACTTAGGAGATGAAAAATAAGGAGAAATCCCTTTATTTATACATGATTTTCCATAATTTCACAAAAATAACACATCACATGCTGACCTTAGGGTTTAGAAGACAATATCTTGTGAGAATTTTGGATTAAATTTGATTTTTATGCCAAGTGGGACTAACTTGCCCAAGGTGGTGACTTAGTCCACTTGGGAAATTTTAAGTGGATGTCAGCAATTAAAGTGTGATTAATGTTGTTTAACGAGATTGTCTTCCAGAACACACTTAAGTAGGACCTATAAAGGCATTAAGAGGATATTTTATCATAAGAAAGGGATAATTTATTGATAACAAGCCTAGGAAAGTGTGAGAGTTTGTTACAACTTAAAAAACTTTGAAATAGGACTTGGAAAATAATAAAAAGAGGTTGTTTAGATGACATGTGATAGAAAGGTCCTAGAAAAGTGTTAAAGTAGGTTACAACACTTCACAACACCTTTGTAAGACATCATAGAATTCTTATTTATTCACAAGGGTTCAAGACCTAATGTGAATGTGTTGGCCACATTATATCATTAAATCTAGGAAAAACTACGTCAAAAATCCACAAGAAAGGTCCAAATAAGCAAAAATTTCAAGGATACATTTTTCTACATTACATTTAGCCCCCACTTTAGTGAGAGGATGAACTTGCTTCAAACTCACACTCAAGTAGCCATTCAAGAGGAAGGGCTTAATTGCACCAATGGGAATGGTCTAGGATAACAAAGATGAAGGAGGTAGTCAAGCCCCCGAGATCCAAGATCCTCAGTCAAACCAGGGTATGTGTAGGATCATGATGGGCAAAAAAGTGATGATATGTAAGTGATATGATGACCCATGTGGCTGACGACTTTTTTTTTACCCAAAATTGATGAAATGAAAAGGGTTTTTAAAAGAAATTCTTAGATTTCAACCAATATGAATTATGCTTTACTTTCAATTTAATAAATAATTATTATTCATTTTCTATTTAAATTATGACTAAAGTCTTGATTGATACACTGATTGAAAAACATCTATAGCTTTCAAACGGTATCACATTTTTTGAATCTAAAACATACATCACATTTTTATGCTCCACATACTATAGGACTAAAAAAAAAAGGAATTTCATGAAGTTTTGACCAAGTTAAGGTGGTCAGACATACAAATTTTTATACTTTTTAAAATTTTTAATAAAAATTCATAATTAATTATTTACTTGGAAAAAAATTACAAAAAATATGCATCACATCGGGACATGAGTCCTCTACTTATTTCTAAAATATTATAAAAAAATATTATCATTTTATTGTGGTTAGGGTGGTCAGACAAAAATATACTTCTTATTTTTTCCCTAAAATTTAAGTACTACTACATTGAAATTTTAAATTTTCACCAAATAGATTTTTTTTAAAAAAACCTAGTAGTTTAGAAATTAAATCTATTTTTCTAAAAATTCTATTCTTACATATTTTTGAAATAATATAGATAAATTATTCAAATTTTTACGTGAAGTTGCCTAAATCCGATTTTTAAAATTTTCATCACCACTTTAGGGCCTATTTTTCCATGATGATTCTACACATGTACCTAGCAACATAAGTGAAAAGGACACACACAAGGGTGAATGATTTGCAACAAAACAAAATATGCAGTCATGCAATGACAAGAACTAGAAGGAAGAGAAGAATGAAAGAAAAGGGTGGATCAAGCTTCAACCATTTGTCTAGCTAGTTGTGGATTAGATCTAGGTTGTTTGTCCAAAAACACATACTCACTCTGAGGAGATGTAACTCTTGGCTGTTCACCACGTGAGAAGTCTAAGAAGTTGAGAAACATACACTCATGGCTAGTATGTACTCACACACACACACGTGGCTATGGGGAAAGTCATGCTGCTGGTTGGGCTTCCTGCTCAAACCATACCAAAGTTATACCTCCTGATAACTTTAATAAGGTGCCAAAAATAGAGTTTTGTAAATGATTTTTAAAATGTAAAAATGGTGTAAGGAATTTTTTAAGGGATTTTTATTAGTTCATGCAAGGTCTCATCTTAAGGAACATCATGGTTAATGTCTCCAAGAGAGGAAAATTGCAAATGGTCTCATCTTGTTTCCAAGAGAGGACAAGTGCAATGTCTCATCCTGAGAAACATTGTGTTTAATGTTTCCAAGAGAGGGAATCACAAGAAAAAGAAAATCATACAATGAAATGTGAGTTTCGATGTATGCCCCCACTTTAAAGCGGTTCCTAACACAATTACTATGAGCGATTTCTTTAAAGTAGAAGAAGAAATGATAGCTTATTCAAAAAGCTTTATGCTAAGTCATATGTTTCTGATAGGTTGCGTCATGAAAATGATAGCATGTCACATGAAAGCCAACTTAAGGAATGTCATCCACATCCTAAGCTTTCTCTTATATATTCATGAAAGGTTAACGACTAGACAAAAGAGGCAATGACAGGTGATATACAAGGACAAGGCTAACTAACCCCTTGCCCCCACTTAAAGCTGGACAAAAGTGAGCCAAAAGGATTGATGAGATGCAAGGTAGAGTTAAAATCAGTATTGATTAGAAGAATTAGGTGCCCCCACATAAGGGAGAATACCAAACTCCCTAAGATCTTGAGTTTTACTACTCAAGGCCTTACATTCATTGGTAGAATGACCGTGAATTCTATGATATGTGCAAAGGGATTTTTTGTAATATAATTTCTTTTAAGTTCTTGGAGGAAGGGATATCAAGTGATATTGGAGGAGTCTTGACAATATACCCACTTGATCATAGGTAGAAAAGGTTCCTCTATCATGTGAGGGTATGTTTAGCATCATCATGGAAAAAACAAGCCCTTAAGTGGCAATGAAAATTTAGAAATTTAGAATTAGGCAATTTGACATAAAAATTTGAATACTTGTTATCTATATTATTTCAAAAATATGTAAGAATATAATATATAGAAAATTGAATGTAGTTTTTAAACTACTAAGTTTAACTTTTTTAAAAAATCTATTTGGTGAAAATTTGAAATTTCAATGCGGCAATACTTAAATTTCAGGGAAAAAATAAGAAGTAGGTGACTGTCTAACCACCTTAACCACAATAAAATGATAATATTTTGTTATAATATTTTAGATATAAGTAGAGGAATCATGTCTCATTGTGATGCAGTTTTATTTTTATTTTTTCCAAGTAAATAATTAATTATGAATTTTTTATTACAACTTCAAAAAATATAAAAAATTGTATGTCTAACCACCTTAACTTGGTCAAAACTTTAGGAGATTCATTTTTTTTCTCAATCCTATAGTATGCAAAGCATAGAATGCGACACATGTTTTAGATTCAAAAAGTGTGATACCATTTGAAAGCTATAGATTTTTTTCAATCAGCTTATCAATCAAGACTTTAGTCATAATTCAAATAGAAAATGAATAATAATAATTTATTAAATTCAAAGTAAAGAATTATTTATATTGGTGGAAAGCTAAAAATCTCCTTTAAAAACCATTTTCGTTTCATCGATTTTGGGTTAAAAAATGTTGTCAACCACATGGGCCATCATATCACTTACATATCACCACTTTTTGGCCCATCATAGTCCTACACATACCTGTGACAAAGATGTCTCTTTCTTAGTATAGGATGTCATACCTACGTAAGGCTCTAAATATTGTGAAATTTTGTATGCTCCTTTAGACCTGAGTGTGTAAAATTCAAAATAATTAGTGTTTTGGGAGATGATATTGGCATGAGGCAAAGATTTATTTGTTTGTTTCGAGTGTTGCAAAGGATCACCTTTGAGACCACTAGTGTTCAACAATCCAGGATGCACTAGTGTTAAGGTTAGTTTAGAAGGGTGGTTTGTGATGGTATTCATGTGATTTGAATGCTTGGTGATTTCTATCAAAGGATAGTAACCAAGACCATGAGTCATTTTTTGTGTATAAGGTTTGATAGGGTTGCAAAAACCTTGTTTGTTAGCACCACATCCTTTTCCACTATAGCCAAGTTGTTTCATGAGCTCATAAAATTTTCAATAAAGCCTTTTTATTGCTTTGCAATTGAGTGGTTGTTCATTGTTTACTTCTTTGTCTAAAGTAGTTGAGGTGGATTCTTGTGAAGGATCTGCCGAGTCTTGTGTTGACAAGACTGTGGTTCCCGTTTCAGAGTCTTTATTTATGATCTTGTATTCTCCCATTAATGTAGGTGTGAATTCTAATGAACCCCATTCATCATCTAATGGCTTCATGACTTGTTTAGTATGTTGTTATTTGTTTGTTTGTTGTGTGGGTTCCACTTGTGTAGTTAGTGTTAATGTGTTTAAAGCATTCTCTTTGTTTTTCTCAAGTTGTAAGACACTAAACGGGTCAGGATCAATGTCAAGTGTGTGTACTTAGTTGTTGTAGATGTATTTCATTTTACGGCGGAGAGTAGAAGGCACCCCATTCATTGCATGAATCCATAGTTTGCCTAGGAGGATATTGTATTAAATTTCATGAGGCATAACATGGATTGGTGTTTCCAATGTGGCATGTGCAATGGTAAGATGTAAAGTAATCACACCTATTGGTTTCTTTGTGATGTTGTCGAATCCCCTAATATATAAAGAATTGGGTTGAATGTTTGATCTATCAATGCAAAGCCTATCTAGAAGGCTCATGCTACACACATTAAGGGAAGAGTTGGTATCGACAAGAGCTCTCTTGATCCCTTTTTGTTTGTATTGAGATATTATTATGAAAGATTCATTTTTTTTTTGCACTTCCAAAGGAGGAAGCTCACTTTGGTGAAAAACAATATCAACACTGATTCCTTGAATAATTTTGCTGCTATGTCATTTGGTTGCACAGTAGAAGGGATAGGAACTCTTTGTAATGCATTTTGCATCATGTTGTGATAGTGAGGGAAGGCTTGAATAAGGTCCCATAATGATATCTTAGTAGGAGTATTTCTTATTTATTCAACAAGATCATACTCCCTAATGAGTCAATTTAGTCAAGGATCATGAGGCAAGATTGGATTAGGAAAAGGTAAGGGTGTCGAAGTTGATTGTTTCTTGTGCAATGTGTATGAGCAACAGTATTATAACTCGGTTGCTACAACACATTATTCTTAGGTGGGAAGAGGATAAATTTGGGTTTGTTTGGAGTTTGTTGTTTGTTTGAAGGGGGTAAAGGATGAGTTGAGGTTGAATAATATTAACATCCTTGAGCAAGGGAGAGGCTAATGGTGTCTCTTTAGCTTCGTTTAAGGATACAATATTATTATTGTCAAAGTTATCCTTATTTTGTATCATGATATCCTCCCTAGGAGGAAGGGTTTTAGGAGAACTACAAACCAACTACTGGAACAATCAAAGGGTGGTTCTTCTAAAATGACTTCATCACAAGTAGGGGAATGATCGATGGTTGAAATGGCTTGATCAAGAAAGGTTTCTCTAGGTGAAGGGGGATAACTGAGATTATCATGACCTTTACTAATTGTGTTTTCTAACAACAAATTATCATCTTCACAACTAGGAGAAATACTAGGAGAGAAACAAGTGTTATTGTCATGATTAGCTATGTTTGTGGTGTCTTTTTCATTAATGTCTTGTCCACTAAGAGATGTAAGAGGAGAGAAACAACTAGGATTCTCAAAACTCTCATTGATTGGTTCTTCTACCAAAATATCTTCATCACCAAGAGGAGAGATATTAGGAGAAGAAGAAATATGGTCGTTAGGAATGTCCAAGGTTGTATCCTTTGTCACTAAAACCCTCTTATAGGGAGGGGATAGGAAATTTTTCTTAACATGTCTATATATGTAACATACTAGATTGTTTGAACAAAAATGAAAAGCACACGTAACCATTTCATCCAACATTTCAACACTATAAACAATGTATATCCAAAGATGCAAAACATTTTTATCCAATATATGCAAAGTTTTAAGAATGTAAACAATGTATATGCTAAAATGAGAAGAACTTTTATCAAACCTATGAAATTTTTTATGAATAGAAAGATTATATATGGAAAAGTGAAATGTACTTTTATCAATGTTATGCAAAATTTTATAAATCTGAGCATTTTCAGATCTAATGATGAAATGATTTCGAGACTGACTACCCTAAATTGACGATTTTGAGATAGATGCATAAAACCAAAGTTCCCAAAACTTTCCAAACTTATAGTATATGATACTAGGAGGCTAAGAAAGCAAAAAAAATTAGGTTTCTAATTTTGTAACATACAGTGAAAAATCTGAATAGGGACTAAGTTGTCTAGAATGGTGAATTAGTCCCAATTAGGGTTTTTTTTTTAAATGTCTAAAAATTTGCAACTAGTTTGAAGGGTTTTTATGTTGGATGACCAAAAGAGGATAGATAAATGTATATTTTTTATGATTGTTGATGATTTGAGATGCAAAAAAGCAAGTTATATACACTTTCATTAATACAAAAATGTGAAACCCTAGAATGCAAATTAAACAATATAAAGTGCAATGCCAACTGAATCTTGGGTGATAAAGGACTCCAAACTAGAAAAGAAGGGTATACAAAATTTGAGTTCACCAAAATGTAACAAATATTTTGTCACCTTCATTACAATTTAGGGTTTTGCACCTAAATGGGAAGGGACAAAGATCTAGGCTACTTTCAAGAACAAACATTAGAGATTTCATTACAAAGGGGATTGAAATCTGTCAAAGGGAGAGCTCTTGGGGATGGGAATGTATAGAAAGAGTTCACCACCAAGTGTAAACTTGGAAAGACAAATGCAATGTCATATGCAAAGCTACACTAGATGACCTAGAAATGACAATGAAACAAGATAGAAATCTGTACAATAGAAGGTGTACACTTGGAAACTCATAGAGGCTATACTGAAGACTATAAATATCCTTGGAGTTCTAGAAAATCTGATTTTTAAGCTTGGTGGAACACTTGTGCCAAATTGGGCGACTTAGTCCAGTTTCGGGAAAATTTTGGAAAACTGCGTCGAGGCCTATTTCAACCAAATCAATATCCGGATCTACATAAATCTCTAAAAACCTTGCATAGTGGGACTAAGTTGCCACAAATGGGGGAAGTGTCCACTTTGACTTTTCTAGAAATTCAAAAGGAGAATTTCTAGCTCTGGTTTTGCATTTCTTCTCCTAGCAATTTTTCGGATCCGAAACTACATAATTTGGCCTATAGGTGTTCTCCAAGCCTCTTTTAGGGTTTTGACAACCTTAAAGAGATTTTAAATGTTGTTGACAATATTTCCAATGCTATACATTAAAAAATCTACAAATAATACCTACAAATCGCACAAAGAGAGAAATAAATGTTGGATGTTAGGGCATGGGGCCTTGCCTTAGTCAAACCCCTTTTAGGTAACTAAACCAAAATGAAGAGATAATGTAATGAAGTATGAATATGAAATAATGGAGTTAGTACCTTACTATGATGATTGATCTTGAATTGTTGTAGCAATGGATGAAGATTATATCCTTGAATGCTTGCTTGATGACTTAGAATGCTCAAACCCTAGCTTGCTTGAGAAGAATGATCAAGAGAAGGAGATAGAATAATGAAACTTAGGAGATGAAAAATAAGGGGAAAACCCTTTATTTATACATTATTTTCCCTAATTTCTCAAAAATAACACATCACATGCTGACCTTAGGGTTTAGAAGACAATATCCTACTAGAATTTTGGATTAAATTTGATTTTTATGCCAAATGGGACTAAGTCACCCATGGTGGCGACTTAGTCCACTTAGAAATTTTAAGTGGATGTTAGGAGTTAAAGTGTGATTAATGTTGTTTAATGAAATTGTCTTTCGAAACACACTTAAGTAGGACCTATAAGTGCATTAAGGGGATATTTTATCATAAGAAAGGGTCAATTTATTGATGACAAGCTTAGGAAAGTGTGATATTTTTTTACAACTCCTCACAACACTTTGAAATAGGACTTGTTAAATGATAAAAATAGGTTGTTTAGATGAAATATGATAGAAAGGTCCTAGAAAAGTGTGAAAGTGGGTTACAACACATCACAACACCTTTGTAAGACATTATAGAATTCTTATTGATTCACAAGGGTTCAAGACCTAATGTGAATATGTTGGCCACATTGTAACATTAAATCTAGGAAAAACTAGGTGAAAATCCACAAGAAAGGCCTAAATGAGTGAAAATGTCAAGGATACATTTTTCTACATTACAAGGACGAACAAAAGAAACCATGGAAGGTTGTTCAATCACTTTGTCTTTGACTTTGTAAACTTTTTTTATTCTAGGAGGTGTAAGGGGATTGTTTTCGTTATCTCTTGGTTCTTTGTAGGAAGTAGGTAAAGGTTATTTCTTAAGTTGGTCTTGATTGTTTGGAATGTCTTTAAGTTAAAACATGGTTTTGTCAAGGTTGGTAGGCTCTATCATGGATTTAGGCATTTTTTGAAGGGATAATTTCACTATACATTTTTCCTTCAACTTTTGGTAGGATTTAAAAAATAAGTCTTCTCAATGTTTAATAGGTTCCATAGGCTTGAGAAAAAAAAAATCTAATGAACAATTTCCACGGGAAGAGAAAGGGTTAAAGCCACTATGATGGATGATGCAAATTTTATTATCAAATGGAAACTTTAAGCATTTATGCACAAACGACGGGATGGCTTCCATGGATTGTAGCCATGGGTAAACAAGCTTCACACAAATTTTTTCTAACGTCGAGATGATGGAGAATGATACATATAATGTTTTTGATCCTATTTGCAAAGGTAAGGTGATCGATCCCATTGTAGGGCAAACGAAACCCATATGTGTCTTGATCAATGCTTTCAGTTTATCATATTTTTCTTGGTAGAGCTCATTCACAAGTAAGAATTCTTCGGTGATCACATTCTCTCCACAGACAAGATCTATTAATATCTCATTAGTAGGATTATCATATATTAATATGTGCTATACAAGATGACGATTTTAACTTTTTTTTTTAAATTAGAAACATTATGAACCACTTAAACATTCTAATTTCCCAAATGTCTATCAAGATATCACACCATTTTTTACGCTATACAATGTAGAAGCATCAAATATTTAATTTGAAGAGTAATTCAGAATTTCTAAAATTACATATGTTTGACAGATTCTTCTAATAGTGGGAACAAAGTTGCAAGCTATAATAACGAAAATGGCGTTGGATATCCAAGATAGAAATCCTGTTGTGCACGGAGCTCTGGTAGTCAATCCCAATGATCAACTGTTTTGGTTCAAACGACCCCGTTTGATTCTCCATCTCATTCATTTTTCCCTATTTCAGGTTAAATAAACAAGTTTTCACGAATACATTCTCTTTTTTTCATCTTTCCATATTTAACAACTTGTAATCGTAGAATGTTTGTTTTGCAGAGCGCTTTCCAACTTGCTTTTTTCTTTTGGTCATGGGTAAGGAAGAAACTTCCAAGTTCAAAAATTATCATTTCTTCTTTTAATTAATATCAAGTCATGGCTTGATAGAATTTTCTCTGCCTTAACAAATTCATATGATTGATGCAGTATGAATATGGCCTGAAATCCTGCTTCCACAAACGGACTGTAAATATTGTAGTGAGAGTAGGCTTGGGGTAAGTTTATTTGACCTGTTAGTCTCTTTCACAGGGAATTTTCCTCTTAAGAAAAGGTTATCACAGTACCTTAGCTTTGGAAAGTAAACTTTGAGAGAAGATATTTCACATAGCATTTTAGATTATACTAACCCATTTCTATGGTGAATGATAGAACATAACAAAAATACTATAATATCTTACAAAAAAAATTGTTGGCGAAATCCACCATATTTTTTAAACTTAAAATGCATTTCTAATTGATTAGGATCACAGTTCAAATACTGTGCAGCTATGTAACTCTCCCACTCTATGCTCTTGTTACACAGGTATGTATTTGACACCTGCATATAGATAGCAACACATTTGATTTCTAGATTCTTCAATACCATTTTAGGAATGAAATATGGGATTTGTGATTGCAGATGGGGACAAACATGAAAATAACCATATTTAGTGAAAGAATAGCCAGCTCCTTGAAGAAGTGGCACCAGAGAGCTAAGAGTAACCTTAGGGAAAGGCAAGAAAATCTATCAAGCGAACCAACTGGTTCACCTGAAGGATCTTCTCCAGTTCATCTTCTTCACAATTACAATAGTGTAAGAGATCCAGAAAGTGGAAAAAATTTAGAACAATCTAAACATAAGCTTTCAAATATTGAGGCAGACAGAGATACACCCTCCTCTTCTTACCAGTTTTGCCTCAATGCTAATAATGATTGGAAGGAAGAAATGCATGGAGGCACACAAGATGTTGAAACAAATGGTTCTGACTTCACCTTTCCTTGTTGCATGGAGACTCATCCAAGCAACGATGATTGCTACCAGAATAGAGCAACAGAAACATTGCAACTTTCAAGGTTCTGTTGTATAAGTCAAAGACCAAATTTGTTAAACGTTTCTTAAGTCAAGACACACTATAAAGGTAGAAGCAGCATATGCAAAAAAGTAAGAATACTAATGAGCTAGGGCTCATTATTTAGACATTGACATATCTTTTTGGAGACAGCTTATGTGATGCACAAAATTTATTAAGAAAAACTTATCAGTTAATATTTCTAATCTTACAAGATTTACGATATTTATGATCATTTTTTTAACATGATATTATTTATAGGTGTTATTGATTATTAATATATATTAATGTATAAAGATTAATTGGTGTGGTATTTTTATGGAATTGTTAATTAGTTGTTCAATGTAAATAAGTGTATCATAAAATCAATAAATCTTAAAATAGTCGTGTTTATATGTCATTCAATTTTAAATATAGGTGTTATTTCTAGTATCTGGCATATTAATTCAACAATTAAAATCAATGTAAAATAAACATACAAAAACATGAAATGGGTTCAAAATTTTTCTTTTTTTTTTGCAATCAATCCTTTTCATTAGACATCCATTATGCATCTACATAAACAGTAGGGAATGTGGGAAAAGGTGGATTGCCTCCCCACTTTACCTAGTTCATTCAAATATGTCCTAAGAACCCTAATAGGATTGACTATCAACCTCTCAAGGTGAGTCAATACACAACTAGGAGGACTTAGGAGGGGGTGTTCTATTAGATTAAGGGGTTCACCACCAAACAATTGCTTGGAAAAGATAATGTTTGAAAACACACCGTGTTATGCAAAACACTTAAAATGAGAAAATTGAAGTTTCTTAATACTGAAAATGAACAACTCCAAGTTAGGGTATATGTACTTGGGAAACTTGGAGATGCCAAAAGGATTCTGGAAATGCAAACAGATTGCCAAAATATGCCCTAGAGGATCAAGATGCCTTTACTCCCATCTTAGTCTCGTTGTTTTTTTTAGGGTAGACACAAAATCTTTGGATAATGGAACAAAATTATGAAAAATCACTGAAATATTCTGCTTGGAGGACTAAGACATCTTTACTCCCGTCTTAGTCCCAATCTGAATTTCTAAAAAGTGTGAATGTGGTCATGAGCTCCTAGATCTGGAATTGCTTCTCCTTGAATCTTAGGTTCTAAAATAGTCAGATTTGACCTGTAGGTGAGTTTTTGTGAAGATGCCAACTTTGACAATTTTGCACTCCAACTGACCTTGAAGTCGTCAATCTAGATGTGCAAACACAAATGGACAAGATGAAAAAACTTGTTGATTGTTAGTGAATGGGGGTTTGCCTTGGTCAAACCCCTTGCTAGTAATTAAACCTTGAAATGAAATAGAAATGGTGAATGAACAACATGAAATGGTACAAATCACCAATCCCTTGCAAAGGCTGGAAACTTGTGTGCAATGGCTGCAATGGACATAGATTTTGAAATGCTTGATAGATATAGACTTGAAATGCTTTCTTAGATCAAAACCCTACATCACAAATGTTAGCACAACAACACACATGATGCAAGAACAATCTTTGACATGATTCTTGAAACTTGATGATGGCTCCAATTTCTTGACGAATTTCTCTTGAATGCTCTTGTGAACTCGACTTGACTATAATGAATGCTCTCACAAAAGACTTAGATTGCCTAGGATCAAAATGAATGAATGAACCTTGTATTTATACTTGTTTATGCTTAATATCTCGAAATCATATCACACCAAGCCAACATATGAATTCAAAGAATAAAGGAGGTTAAATCCCAAAAATGACTCGAGGAGGACTAAAACACCCTTGGTGGCATCTTAGTCCAAAGTGATGAAACTTGGGGCACAAACACCAAAAAGGGGCCCACAATATATGCCTCAAAATTAGGGTCCCAAGACCTTTGGGGGAAAAAGATGCCCTTGGTGGCGTCTTAGTCCTGACCAAAAATCAAGGACACACTAATCAGAGTCATTAGGGGATTATGTATGCTTTGGAGAATGTCAGTATTAACTAGAAAAATATGTCAATAATACATCTTGTGGACATAAAATAGGGCCAATTAAGCCATAAAGAGGGATAAATAAAGCAAGGCAAGCCCAAACAAGTGTGAAAATGCAAGGGTATGAATTTTACTACACTACACTACAGATATATGAAAAACAACATTGTAGTTAAAATTTTCACATCTAATCCCAGACCTTAACATTATGTGTGAATCACATAAATGCAATTTTGAATAAAAATCTAGGAACCTAATGTAGACAACATGTTTTTGATTGAGGAAAAACTAGGTTTTGAAGGGACCCAGAACCCTTTACAACTGAAAGGAAAGCTGCAAAAAGAAGAGCTTGCAGCCAGCCAAAAGCCAACCCTCAAACAAGATCCTTCAAGGTTTACATTTAGAACTACTCTTCTGGGAGCAGAGGGTCATGTCAAAAGAAGGCCTAGAGAAATTAGCTTTCTTTCCCTTAACAATTATCCAACCTTCCTCCACTTGCGTAGCCTGATCCTGCCACGTCAGCACACAATTTTCCTGAGGATGAAAGCCAACAACCACTATCTTAGAGATATCATCATTATTTTTTCGTGTTGGAAAAGATTTATCAAAAAATGCTTCAGGAAAAAAAAAAAAAAAGCAGCCTGCGACCCACTCTCATGTTCTTTAGGGGCTTCAATGAGATAATCTTGGACATCATCAACATCCCCACCATTTGATACAACTGGAGGGGATATCTCAAGACCCTATGAATCCGATGCATGTTTTCACCATATTCAAATTATACATATAAAATAATTGAATTTATACATTATATATTCAATCTTTGTAATGCATCTCCTATGCTATAAACATAAACAAACTAAACATAAATGTGACAATTTTAAAATTTCAGGTTTAACTATTTAAATATTTACATATTGATATCATCTTTTTTCATATTTGAATATTATTGGTATAGTTGATTGAATTGTCATACACAATTGTACAACTAACAATTTAATAATATATGAATCTTATTATAGATGAAATCAATGGGTAATATTTTTGTTATACATCTATATATTGTAAGTACAACAATTTGAATTTAATTTAATGATATTTGGTTTCATTATTCAAATAAAAACTGTATATAGTTGTCTCAAATAGATAAATTTCAATGACACATTGAAGAATTCACAAATACAAAAATAATATATTTGTTATATTTAAAAATGCATTTGGATGTTTTTTCATTTAGTTTTGTGTATATTTGATGTAATTTCTTCATACTTATACCCATTCAAGAATAACGTAATCTTGTGAAACGTCAAGAGCAATTACTCAACTTCTAATCGATCATTATTAAAACACATCGATGTGTTAAGTGGCATATATTACTTCTATGTGCATGTACCCCTATACATTAGGATAATATGTTTCTTGTCCATCTTGATCCATAGAATAGTCCTTAGATCACCCTTTTATATCATGATTTATTCTTCTTGTTTGATCCCAAGCTAAGTCAATGGTTGCACTTACCCCCTTAAAGCATGAATATAGTTTATCGAAATTCAATTGAAATTTTCAAATTTGGTCAAATACTACCTTTTTTCTTTCCTTCATAGAGCCTCCTTTGTACATTCTTGATATATCTATTTCCATGCACTTATATAAAAGAAACTAATCTTCATTCACTTGATCATTCTAGGGTACTTTTAAAAAGGGAAATTAATACTGTTGGCTTGTATCCAAATATACCAAATTCATGCCTTTAATTTTTCTTGGTCCCTATTTAGCTCCTTGATAATAACTAATTTCTAGTTTTTAATAGGCATATTAAAATGATTGATCTCTAAATCATGTCTCTATATAAAAATATCTATGTTTTATTTAGGCTTCTTATTTATCAGGATAATCTATAATAAGTTCAAAATTGGTCAACTAGTGTAGTTTTTCTTTCCTTCATAGAAACTCCTAAGTACACTCTTGATATATCTATTTCCATGCACTTGTATAAAAGGAATTAGTTTTTATTAACTTGATCATTCTAAGAGACTTTTAAAAAGGGAAATTAATAGTGTCAGCCTGTGCCCAAATATACCAAATTCATGCCTTAAATATTTCTTGGTCCCTTCATAACTAATTTCTAATTTTTAATAGGAACATTAAAATGATTGATATCTAAATCATGTTTCTATATGAAAATATCTATGTTTTATTCAAGCTTCTTATTTATTATGATAATCTATTTTAAGTCTTCGGCCCATGTTTATATTTATGTCATGTATTTATAGCCTCATCATGCTATCATGATTCTTAAACTAGACAAAAATTATTAAAAGTATATGTTAATAATGCAAACAATAAAACTCAGATTTGATATATCACCACACTCAAACACAAATTATATGGGAAAATCCCTTGCCATAGCAAATGATAGATCGAATTCACAATTTCAGTTGTCAATTTAAAAAAAAACAAATTTCAAATTCACAAAATGAATGGATGCAAATTCAATTGACTTCAATCCATTAAACATTCCAAATATTTAAATAATTACCACCATCAAACTCAAATTTATTTATGTATTCCACATGCAATAAATTTATACAGTCTACCACTTTCCAATTTTTATGCATCATTGTTCAACCTCTCATTAGACAATACAAAAAGAAATAAAAATTTATTATTACTTCCTATATTTGCTATCATATATCAACTACATGATTTCCCCCCAGTTCATCCCCGCATTCATTCTCGTTAACTAACCATATGTCACAGTCTCTTCTTTTCCAAACTGCTGCACATTGTTTCTATTTGATTTGAATTGGAAGCTCCCTTTGTCTGATGTGACCCTTCTATCCCTATTTAGTTGCGCTGAATTTCTTTTAATCTTTTCTTTATGGCATTTCTTGACCATTTCTCTCTATCATTCCCCAAGTACACAACCTCTTCCCCATTTTTCCTGCATAAACTAATGTTTTTCCTCCAGTTTTGTAACCCTTCACTATATCGTCTTTAGTTGAAGAAATGTCAATTAAAATCTACTAAAGATCATACATACTAGCACCTCACACACCAATATTATTCCAAAAGATATGACCTTTCAAATTCTTCCTTAAAATCTGATTTGTTCATTCTTAAACTTCAACAATCAAATTCTGAGTTTCGTGCCACTAACTCACATGAAATTATATTTTTTAACCTCATAAACTGCCCCTCAATTTTTAATCATTAATTCATTTCAACGCCTCCTTCACTTCCTTTAAAACAAATTTCAATTTTCCCTCTTACTTGTGTTGGGATCAACTCAAACAAAGTTCTTGATATTTTAAAAAAATAGATATATTAAATACCTCCTCCTTCCTCAATGTTTCATTAAATCATATAAGTAACAAGATTTTGCATTCTCTTTTGATATTAACATCAACAAATTTGAGAATTTAATGGAGAAAAATTCCATACTCAACAACAATGCACTTATTGTGTGTGATGATGTTATAATTCTTATCATAAAGTGATTTTACTCCATCTTTTAAAAATATTGATATTTTAAATTTCCCATAAAATGCCACTTGAGAATAGAGAAAATGTAATTCTCCTAAACCATTGAGAATTTGGCTACAAAACCTTCACCAATGTGGAACAAAAACATTTTTTAATGTCTCTAGAAAGTGAATTATGAACAACCTTCATGGATTTCAAGTAATAATTATTTCTATTTGATTTTGGTCACATGTTAGCCTAGATACTCTTGCATCAGTTTAATATTCTAGTGTAGAAAATATATCCCTTTACATTTTCACACTTGTTTGTGCCCTCCCTACTAAAATTGGGCTTCTGTATGCCTTGTTTGGTCATATTTTTCATCCACAAGCCTTAATTAATGTGTCTTTATGAGGATAATCCTTACATATATGTAATGACCAATCATAATTTAGTGATTTTGGATTGTACATGGCCTAGATTTATTGATTTGGGACTCATACACCACCTTAGGCATATGAGTCTCATCTAGGTTTTAGAGCCTAGATCTGAATTTGACATCAAATTAAACCTTTCTTGAAAAATGTGTCCATTACTTAGCCTATTGGGACTCATACGCCACAACTGGCGTATGGATTCCACTTAGCTTAGACCTAATTTAAATTTAAATTCTTAGTGGGATTTTATCTTCCTAGATCTGATTTCAGTTTGTAGAGTTGTAATTTCGGGAAATTTGGTATAAACAAGTATAAATAAAAGATTATTTCACATATTTTCTCCTAGCAAGATTACAAGTCATCTATCAAGTTAAGTGATCTTATGAGCCTTCAAGTGAGAACATTATAGGGCATTCAAGAGAATTCAAGAGTTGATTATCAAGCGTTTTGGAGCATTACTCAAGATTCAAGAAACATGTCAAGGTCATCATGTATCATGTTTGTTTTTGAGAAAACATTTGCAATGTAGGTTCTTATGATTCAATCAAGCATTCAATTCAAGATCTACATTCATGCAGGCCATCTCATATAAGTTTTTATCCTTTTGTTCACGGGTTTGATGAGTTGCAACATTGCATATTTGTTCATTCCTCATTCATTCATTCTATTTGATTTCATTTCAAGGTTTTATTACCAAAATGGTGTTTGACCAAGACAAACCCCTATCCACTAACAAAACAAAAAAATTCCATCTCTTTCATGTTTTATTTGTGGATTTATATTGGAGATCTATTGAGTTGCAAGATTGGATAAAATTTGTCACCTTGTTTACAAGATCACAAAAAGTCACCTAAAGAGTATAATTCAATATTTTATAACTAAATATTTGGTAGGAGGTAAGCTATAGGAAAGCACTAGAGGATATAAAAGTTTTAGAGAAACCTTGATACTGGGACTAAATCACCTCTTGTGGCATATGAGTCCTAGTATACCTATTTTTAGACTTTTTCTATAGATCCTGATTCAACAGTTCTAAACACTAGTTTTGGCCCGAAACCCTCAATTGGGACTAAATCGCCCTACTACATATGAGTCATAGTGTGCAACAAAAAACAATATTTCTAGGATTCCATATCTTCATTGAAGCTTCTTTAGTTTCTAGGTGCACCTTTGCTTCATCTCTAGTTTACTATTTTGATTTGAGTTCATTTCTAGGTTATTTACTTAAGTCTTGCATATAATTTATATTTATTTTCTTTCAAAGCCCTAGCTTGCTGGTGAACCCCCTTTATACCTTTAATCACACCCAAGGACACCTTATTGCAGATCTCTTTCCCTCATTTCATCCCTTGATTGAGATGTCTCAGGTGTCCTTGAATGAAACTTGTAGAAAATTGGTTGATTCTATCTCCCAAAACATAGAAAGAAAACAGTTTTCTCGGTTTCATTTTGGTGAACCTACTCACCTTATTTCTGATTTAGAGTGCATCATTCTCTTAAATATCTGTTACATTAAATTTTCATTAGGTTTTACATTGCTTAATCTACATCTAGGGTTTCTATATCTTGCATTAGTGAAAGTGGATATAGGTTGCACTTTTTCTTCTTTCATCATTGAATTTCATTTGAAATTTGTAATTGCACTTAGTCTAGACATCATTCAAACCAGAAAACCTAACATTCACTCAAAATGTTTTGAAATTTTTGTAAACACCCTAATTTGGGACTCATATGCGCCTTTGAGAGATTTAGTCCCAGTGTAGGTTGTTTTGTTGAGTTTATGGGTATCATATGGTGATTGTTACTCACTATTTGAATCCCAAAAAAACCCTAAATAGGACTCATACACCACTCTAGGAAATTTAGTTTGATTTTAGATTTTAAATTGTATTTTACAACATTAAAAACTTTATTTTTATGTTTCAGTTTGTTGTTATTACATTTTTATTTTAGTTTGTAGAGTTTTTGTTTCATTCATTTCATTGCATAGCTTAATTTCATTTGAATTAGAATTAGAGAATAGCATTAATCATTTTTTATTTACATCTAACATTTCCCTGATTGTCCCTTGCATGAGCTTTACAACTTAGTGTCGTATTGCCAATACTATAGTGAGATGTAGTTTGAGGCTCATGTCATCCTGCAATAGTCCAATTATCATGGATATTGGGTTATCTATCTCTTTTACTACTAGTGTTGACACTAGTTCACTAGGTATAGACCATACCCTTAACAACTCTTTTCCTTCAAGTAGTGTGACATATGTTGAAACAATGGTTGCTAGTATTTCGTAAGAAAATATAATTAAAATCCATGAAGACTTATCAAACCTAGAAAATCAACTAAGTATTGAGAATATTTTAACCACTTCTATCCTTACCATAGATAACATACATCACATGATTGAAATTGAATAAGGAATCAAACTTGGACGCAACATAGTTCGAATTTTTAGAAAACATCTTACTTCAATAACTAGTTGTGCTCAACCTGTGAACAATGTCTAAATTCAAAGAGGAACTCAAATTCCTCCCCCCACAACCATTGCCTCTATTCCTACCTATACCAACTCTAAATTTAGAACAATGATGCAACCTACTAGTAATATATTTCCTATCTTGCATATTTCCACTATCAATCCTTGTACCTTTGTGGCATCACATATCATATCTCCTACCACTTTACCTCCCATAAGTATAAAATATATTGCTCCCTCAAACACATACACACCTCCACCATATTTACCTCCATCTCAGAATACAACAAATGACACCATCATAAATCACATTTTGGAAAATGTTTCATACCTTCAAAACACATTTTCACCATAAATCAAAATCAAAATGGCCAACTTACATACTATGTCAAAAGCAACCCCTTATCCCAAGAGATATTGATAATGCCGATACCACAAGGTCTAGAGATTCCTAGGTTTCAGAAATATGGGGGGAAAGGAGATCCTTGTAACCATGTTTCAGCTTACACAATATTATGCAGTGATTTTGTCCTTGATGATAAACTATTAGCTATGTTTTTCCCTAGGTCCTTGAAGGATACTGCCTTAGAATGGTTTTTCTCATTTTTTATTTTGGTTTTCTCCATTTTGAGTTACATTCTAACTCAATTTTGGTGGTCAATTATGAAAGAAGCTAAATGGTGTTTTTTCATAGATTGACAAACGTCGTATATGGATATGCATTTGAAGGTTCATTACATGTAATTTCATTGAACTTCTTGAAAATCGAGTATGTCTAAAAATGAATTATTTTTCCATTTTTATGTATCAACTATTAGCCAAAATTTATCATATGTTTATAAAATCAATTCAAATCAGTACTCAAAGGTCAGTTTCATAATGAGATGAATGCATATTAAGCAAGAAGAGGGAGGTCAAATGCCATGATATGCCAAGCTGAATTGTATGCAGTATTAAATTATAAATTAGCCATCAAGTTCATAGAGGAGGCCACAATCTAGGATGGAGGCCGCAATATAGCTGATAAAACCATTTAAAAGTTCAAAGAAATGGAAGATGAGGGGGTCGTGGCATAAGAAGAGACTAGAAGAGCATGAAAGAAGTTTAAAAAAAACTTGAAAACCCACGCATCCTTATGGAAATCCAATCAAAAGGTTGATAAAACAAAAATTGTATGAGGCAAGGGCTCACGGCCAAGAAGAAGGTGCTTGAACCTTTGAAAAAATGTGAATGCAAAAAGAAGACAAGGAGGACTGCACAGTCACCAAGGGAGGAGAAGAAAAATCCAAGAAAAGGAAATAGTTGCAGGAATAGGATGCAACGTTAGTGGAAGAAAGGAAATGAACACAGAGTGGTAGTACAACAAGGGTCGAGCCACATATAAGTGGTAATGTATGAATAAAAAATAGCATATGCAGCAATATAACATGCCTAACCTGCACTTTTAGTAGAGGTTAATATGATGTTTGGTAATCAATAATTAGGAAATAGGTGAATGAATCGAGCCATGAAATTAAAGGGACAAGTCTAAGCATAGACTGCTACACACATGATTGTTAATATAGGTAGATAGCGTAAACAAGAGCACACCATGTGATGTGGTGATTAGAATTTTAAAATACAATTTAAATATCTTGAAGGAACAGGTCACAACATAGTGGGAGGAGGGAGTTGATGTTAAAGATCGAAGGTAGAAGAGATTACAATCAATCAGCTGCAGAGAAGAATAACACAAGAGCATGTATCTGATGTAGGAGCACAGATAAAAATTAGAATGGGATTTGATTATTGTATTTTGTTAATTTAAAATCTACAGGTTATATAAGGCTATTTGTCATGGATGAAAATTGAATTGAAATTGAATTTGGAGTCAAGTTTTGTAATACAATTGTTTTCTGAAATATAACGATAGATTGAGGATAGTTATTTTGTTGTGAAATCTTGAACTTGTTTCAATTAACAAATTAAATTGTCAAATTGAGTGGTTGCCTGGCTATGAGATAAGGGAGTTGTTGAGTTCCATTAACTGGTATTATTTTGGGAGTTTGATATTAGTTTTCATCAATAGCCAAAATAATAGGTTATATTTATGAATGTTTAAGTCCCTTGGAGAAGCTAATAAGACCACAGCCAAAATGGATGGTTTTGTGAAACATAAATGTGGATTAATTTTATGCTAGAAAAATTGGGTTATGGATGATAGCTTCAAGTCAGTTTTATTTGTGTTATTCAATATGAAAACATACTTTTTTTTTGGTTTGTCTTTCGTTATTATAGATTGGAATAATTTGAAGTCATTTGGATCACAAGTAGCAATCCTTCAATCAATAAAACATGATAAGTAGAAGGAATTCAACAGTAGAAGCTACATAGGATGATAAGATTCAAAATATTTGATGATATATTCTACTTGTGTTTGTGACAAGCTAGAGGTTGGAAATAAAATACTTAAGTAGAGTAAGTCAAAGAAGAAACAGGCCCAAAAGAGTGCGAGAGAAACTGTGAAAATTCATTTATCTAACAAAAGAAAAATCATACCATTAGAATAATCAAACTAGTTAAAATCTTCATCTTGTGAAAGCCAACCAATATCACTTACCAACCAAACTAGTGAAAAATTGTTACTACCAATTAAACACCTTGTTAAAATAATTTTAAAAACATTCAAAATTAATTTAAAACTTAATATTTGTGAGACATCAATTTATACACTCGAATATTCAATTAAACGCAGAATAAAATCATTTTACACAATAGAACAATCACAAAGTCAAAATAATGAAATACGTACTCTATATGAAATAAAAAATATGATCTTATGAATAATATAAAATCCTTGTGGACACTTTTATCCTCCATTTTCAACAAATGCTTGTCAAAAGTCTATTTTGGTTGCTGCACCAGATTCACAAAACCTAAACTGGACGACTGCAATCGTCACTGAAAAATGTCACATTGAATTTAGTGCGCTAGCAAAGAAATGTAACTACTTTTTGGGGTGGCTTGTAATCACATTAAGTTGAATTTAGTATGTACGCCCACATTGAAATGTAGCGCAAAGTAGAGACTTTGATGTATTCATACATTGTTTCCCTTTACAATCGGTAGTCTTAAATCTAACTTTTCTTCTTTACAATCTCAATCTGGTTTAATTAGAATTATTTAATATTAAAAAATCTGAATGAGATAAACATTTTTAATGGTTTGGCATGTTTGATCTATTATAATAATTAAAAAGAAAAAAATAAATTTCACATTTATAACCTGAATATATAAGTTATTGCATATTCAACAGAATAAATGGATATGAAGCTGTAAATGAGAATGAGATAGCCAATTATAATTACTTAATATTATTTTAAATCTGAATTGTGTATCTTTTCAAAATGTTATAAATAGAAAGCGATTAAAATTATAATTCTGAATGACTATCTATTTCTAGTAATGAAGAATTACACACAATTATTAAAAAACTCAATGGTCTGTTGGTCAAATCAAACTTTTTAAAAATTTCAAATTTAAATTAAAAAAAATGTCAAATACTGTGAAACAAGCATCCTCAATAGAAACTAATAAATATTATCTATTGACCATAACAAATATACATTTAATCTTAAATAGTAATTCACTGAAACTAAAAATATTATGAGAACTCGAATAAAATCTATGGGACCAAACACATCAGAATGAAACAGACATCCTCAATAGTGTGGGGAAACATGAGGCAAAGAACGAAACAAAACAACTTCAAATCATTTAAACACAGAAACACAAACCTAAAAACATTCAGCATTAATCGAGAAACATTATACTATATTGATCTTTCAAAAAAATATATTTCAACTTCTCCATATAGAGCTTCGGCGCTTCATTTCTACAATCTTTTCTTCTGCAAAGCAAATTTTTCATACTTCTACAATCTTTTCTTCTGCCAAGTCGTCATAGTCCAAAGCACATTAAAACATGTCCTATAGCAATAAATTTCCGCCAGCTAGTACACCACAAATAGATGCTGCCAAAGGACCAAAACCGCGCTACCGTGCACACGGTGGAACAGGGTTGTGGTACCACGGGGTACCGCTATACCACGAGGAACATCGTATAGGCCTGCGGTGTCGCGGTGAAGATGAGAGGAGACCACCCAACTGTGAGGGATACTGGAGTGGCCGTGGTGGTCGCGGTAACCAAACACAAACTGCTAGCGTGCATTACCGCGGTTTAGAAGACAGACGACGTAGTTTAGCGGTAACCAAACTGACGGTCGACAAACTATCCGAGCACAAAGAGAACAACCCACCGCACTACCGCGGGTGGTTAGAGACGGAACCGCGGGACAACGGTAGAGGTGTATTGACGGTTAACCGCCTGGCTGCAGACTTATGGTGGTTAGGCCTTGGTAATGTGGGAGACGAAGAACAAAGCCACCGCGACACTGCCAAAAGTAAAGAGCTCGACTGCGGTAAAGCGGGAGACAAAGAGAATGGAGTCCGCACAACTGCGGACAGGAGAGAGAGAGAGGCCCGGGGGCCACTGTAACCGTGCAACTGTGAGCGGATGGAGAGTAAGTCGCAGTGCAGTGGTAAAATCTGAAGTTGGAATTATTCCCAACAAATAGAAACTAATAAATATTATCTATTGACCATAACAAATACACATTTAATCTTAAATAGTAATTCACTCAAACTAAAAAGATTATGAGAACTCGAGTAAAATCTATGAGACCAAACACATCAGAATGAAACAGACATCCTGAATAGAAACAAATAAATATTATCTATTGACCATAACATATACACATTTAATCTTAAATAGTAATTCACTGAAATATTTAATCTTAAATAGTAATTCACTGAAATTAAAAACATGTTAAATTTTAAGGATGTGCTGATTGCGACCTTATTTGTGCTCCCAAAGATTAGTGGTTCACAGTTGTGGTTTAGTCGTCCTCTGCTGTGTTTTCATGTGCTGGAATGATGCCCTTTTGACTTTAAAGGCTTTCCTTGTTTATACTTGTATTTCTCTGAGGCCTGCATTTTTTTTTTTACTGGTCGGATGGTTGAGCTGTTAAAACTTCTGTTTTGTGTTTTGTTGTTTTGTTAAACTCATAGGTTCAGATCCTTCTCCTGCTTTAATATCCAAGAGATATAATGATTAAACTGACAATCAATCTCTGAAGGACAACCAAAAAAAATTTCGATATGACAGCGGGTGGCGATGGAGATTCTCGATCGTTAGAACAAACTCCCACCTGGGCTGTGGCCATTGTTGTCTTGGGCTTTGTGCTTATTTCCATACTAATCGAACAAGCTATACGTTTCCTTTCCAAGGTATCTATCTCCAATTATATGCAATCTTCATATATTCCCACAGGTTACATGCAATTGTGTTGAATGTTTGGATTGAATTGGAATGTTTTTTTTTTTGTGTGTTTGGAATGCAGTGGCTCAAGAAACGCCGAAAGAAATCCTTCGCGAAAGCACTAGAAAAGATCAAAGGAGGTGAATAATTTGATGTCATTATCAATTTTTTTAGGCCGCAGGAATCAATAGTTTCTTTTATAAACTGTAATGCGTTTGTTAAATTTTTTTATATGATTGATGATGCTGACACAACATACCTTTTAATACCACTGAGACATGGGGGACTCGACATGGTGACTTCTTCCTTGAAACATAATACTTCAATCAAACCAAGACCCCATCCCGATGTCACAATCAATCTCAGCAGATTCCTTAGATAAAATGTTTTCCCTAATTATTTTGATTTGTATGCAGAATTGATGGTGTTGGGATTTATCTCGCTGCTACTTACTGTTGGGCAAAAGCCAATTTCAGAGATTTGTATATCTGAGGGCTTAGGAGATTCATTCCTTCCCTGTTCAAAGGAGGACGTCTCAGCAGACAGTGTTTCTGACAAGATTGAAAAGCTTTCATTACCTGGGCACCATCGTAAGCTCCTCTTCATAACTTCAGAAATGCCATTAAGGCGTACCTTAGCGAGAGACGACACTGAGGCTGGTCACTGTGCTAAAAGAGTAAGTATTATGCGTACTATTCGTACAGAGTGGTAGTATTTGCAATGGAAATAGATTTAAGTGATTTTCCTGTGTTAATTGATGCAGGGGAAGGTCTCTCTCATATCACAAGATGGACTCCATCAACTGCACATCTTCATTTTCGTATTGGCCGTTTTTCATGTCTTGTCTTGCATTGTAACCATGACGCTGGGATGGGTAAAGGTGTGCCACTAAACCTCTTTCTGTCATTGTTTCATGCAACAAAAAGAAATGGTTATAACATGGTGTGTGCAGATGAAGAAATGGAAAGCGTGGGAGGAAGAGACTAAAACATTGGATTATGAATATTCTACTGGTTAGTTTAAGATTTTCCATGTCCTTTATTTCCCATAACGAAAATCAGTTTTCGTTTCATAGATTTTATTGTTATGCTGTCAAATTAGTTTAGTGTCAACTTGTCTTAGATTATCCTTACACTTGGAAATATAAGCATGCATGCAATTGTGTTGGTAGATCCTTCGAGGTTTAGATATACTCGTGAAACTACTTTTGGAAGGAGGCATATGAACTTTTGGTACAAATCAACAATTCTCACTTGGATTGTAAGTAATTCGAATACTATTTTTTATTTTAAATTTAATCTTGTTGCGATTTCCATGTACATGTACTAAAGTCTTGTCTCTTGATTTTGTAGGTTTGTTTTTTCAGACAATTCAATATATCTGTGGCCAAAGTGGATTACTTAACCTTGCGCCATGGATTTATACTTGTAAACTTTCTTTGGCCACACTTTCAATATTTTATAGTGTATACTTAATAAGAGACTTACAGTTGTGTGTGTATTTACTATTGCAGGCTCACTTTGCTCCACACAGTAAATTTGAGTTTCAAAGATATATAAAGAGATCATTGCGTGATGACTTTAGTGAAGTTGCATCGATTAAGTATGTTTCATTATTGTATTTTAATAATTGTGGCATCACATTTTGTATTATCAAGCTCCTTGATTTGAAACTAATTGCTGGAATTATTTATATGATTTTGTGCAGTCCACTTCTATGGTTTTTTGCAATCTTATTTCTACTTCTCAAGAGAAATGGTAAATATAATCAGCATTCTATTTATTTGTGATTATTACTTCTAATTTTCTGAGGGGATGTTTGAAATGTAACTTAATTTTGTAGGATGGTTCACGTTCTTTTGGCTATCATTCATTCCCTTAATTGTAAGTGAACACAACACTTTTTCTTAATTTACTTGATTTTAATTAATTAATTAGAATACATAGTAAATATAAATAGTTTTTCAACTAATCATATGATATGTTTATGGTTGTTTTTTCCATCATATAAATTCTATGTATGAAATTAATGTGCTATGTATTCTTAATTTTCAAGAATGTATACTTTAATTTCTACGTCTTCATTTGATTTAACTAATATGGTTTCTTTTCAAAAATTAAAAAATAATAATTTTAAATCTATGTTAAGTATAATAAGCATTAGTGTTGCAATCCAATTGGGAGGTAGAAATAAAATTTCTAAGGAAAATTATTTGGAATAAAATATATTGTCTAATGAGATGTTTGACATAGTTTAGATGGTACTAGAAGGCTAGAAACTGAAGTAGGAGGTTCTTTATATTTTTATAGGGATCTCAAAAAATATGTACAGGTAAAAGTACAAAGTTGTGTCACACTTTCGACCAACTTATCAACACAACTTAATTTAACTATTTCTAACTGAAAACCAATTTTGGTCAAATATATGATCCAACAAGATTCATTCTAGCTAAATTATATATGTCCACAAATTTTTCAACTAAAATTATTAGATAAATGCATATGTAACACCACTTTGAAGTCAATTTACGGAAAAAATTGAATTATTTGAAAAACTTGATGTTTCCACAACTCCTAGTCAAGTAAATAATATTTTTTTAAAATATAAAAATACTTTTTTGTAGATACTTTATAAAAATTCCCTATCATTTATACGTTATATTTTATTTTTACTTAAAGTAGGTAATCAACATAAAAATATTATGTTAATTACCATGTCAAGAAAAATACTAGAACTTATTAAAAAAAAATAAAAAAAATATGATGCATTAGATAAAAGAATTTATATCAAGATGGTATAATTTTTTTTCTATTTTAGATAAATAATCAATATAAAAGTTAACATCAAATTAAAACAACTATGTTTTAGTAAAAAACATTTTAATATTTATTTAAAAATATATATGCACTAAAGTTTAAAGTTATAAATACACACAAAAAATATTGAAGGAAAAATAATAAAATTTACTATATAAAGATTGACGTCTCATGTAACTTATTTTTTTAGCATTTTATCAGAAACAAAATTGTAGTGTAAATTTATTAAAAACTATATTCAAATAATTTTTTAATTCTTTTCGAAAAATACAAACATAAAATATACTAAAAAATACACATTTGATTAGTTTACATCATTTCAAAATTCAAAACATATATACCAGTTTTTAGTGATTCAAGTTTAAAAGTTGAATTAGTATTGGTTGTTTCTTTTATAAAATGTGAAACAACTTTGTGCTTTTACCCATATACACTAGTAACTTAATAGGAGTATTCACAACTAACATGATTTATAGTGACCCTCTCTATCTATTTTGTCCCTATAGGTACATTGGTGACCTTGTCTAGGCATCGGTCCTTGATAGGGCGTTTGGTGCTTGATTATGAGCTACTGACCTTCTATAACCACATATATTATTTTCTCATGTAGTCATCAAAAAGATGGAAGATGGTTTCTTGATGGTTTAAGACATATAACAACACATTTCACAATCATTCATTCAAGGAGAACCTTAGAGATCTCAATCTAAAGTATGCAAAGGAGAAAAATATCTTGCAATAGGGTTGTCCTAGGGTTCAATTATAAACTAAAGAGGCATTCACTACCAAGATAGGGCTTGCAAAGACTAATGAAATGCAATACCTAATGCTAAAACCTAATCCAATGCAATACTTCACTAAATGACCTAGAAAAGTGTGTAAATAAAAATAAAAAAATGAGAGATGAAAGGTGTGCGCCTAGAAACCTAAAGAGGAATAGATGAAGACTTGAAATGCTTAAAAAAATAAATTTAATGCTGACTGAGACTCATACACTAGATTGAGTGATTTTGTCCCAGATTAGGGATTTTGGGCAGGAACAAAAATCTAGCAAAGATATGACTGAAACTCCTAGAATCTACAAATTTTCCTATACTGGGACTCAAATTCTAGAAGTAGCATATCAATTCAGTTATAGTTTTCTGAAAATTCAAATTCTTATTCTACTCTTCAATGTCTACTTTGTCCTTTTCTACTTGATTTTCAAATGAAAAACTATGATTTACAACCTATAGATGTCTTCCAATGATCTCCAATACAAGGCGACAAATTTGAACACTTTGACAACTTTCTCCAAACTTTCTCTTCAATGTGTCTTCGACTTAGACTTGCAAATCACACACTAAAAAGAGGGAAAAATTTGGTTTTGTTAGTGGAAAGGGGTTTTCCTTGGTCAAACCCCGTTTTAATAATAAAACTTTGAATTGAAATTAAATAGGAAAGGAGAATGATCAATGAACAAAATCTAATGTTGCAACTCACCAAACCCTAGCAATAAAGTGTTGCAAACATGTATGAAGTGGCTCCAATGGATGTAGATCTTGACTCTTGCTTGGATGTGATAGATCTTGACTTGAGTGCTAGCTTGAATCATGAAATCCTACATCACAATTGTTAGCTCAAAAAAAACCATGATGCATGATGACTTTGAAATGATGCTTGATGCTTGAATAATACTCAAAAACACTTGATAATCAACCATTGAGTGCTCTTGAATGACCTTGTGAACTCAAATTTTATATTAGGAATGCTCTCATGAAATTCTTCGATGAAAATGAGTGAAATAACCTTGTATTTATACTTGTTTATGCCAAATTTTTCAAAATTACAACACTAGAAGGTGACATCAGATCTAGGAGAATAAAATCTTGCCAAGGATTTGTATTAAATTTGGTTTTGGGCCACATATGACTCATACGCTAGAAGTGGCATATGAATCCCATTATGCATTAATTATGGGACACATATTCAAAAATGCTTAGAATGATGCAAAATCCATATTGAGGCCAAAAAACCTAGGTGGGACCCATACAACCAAGGTGGTGTATGAGTCCTAGATCACTAAATATGGGCCACACAACCTAAAAATACCTAAATTATGATTGGATGTTAATCTATGTCAAGATCATCCTCAAAAATATGCATTAAATGAGGCTTTTGGATGCAAAATTGTTAGTGTTTCTTAGATCATATTAGATAATATATTATTCAGTAGAAATGCAACACATAAGACAATGAACACAGCAGGATACCCTGGGAAAACCCTCCTACTCAAGGGAGAAAAACCCAGCAATGATTCTCTTATATATGGTAATACAATAGCAGACTTCTGCTTACAAATCAGGCCCAACAATGGCTCCAATGCTTGATAAAATATTCGCCTTCCTTCTTAGTACAAAGGACTAACTTCTTACTTGAATTCGGACTGCTGCTACAGAGATGATGATCTGCTGTTCAAGTATGACCTTCTTCTAGGAATGCGAATTTCTGTTCTGCTGATAATAGGTGTGAACTTGCTTCTTATTTTTGATTGCTCTCAATAGCCAAAAATGACCTTGTATATATATCTCCTAGGTGCCTCTTCATTTGGGTCGACCTTTGATAAATAATAATTAATTACAATTTAAGTCGGCCAACAATAAGTACATAATATGAAACCATATAAGGTCGGCCCATGTTGATATTCACTTAATATGTTTTTCTTGGGAAGTGTAGAACGACGCTGTAATAACATCAACACTCCCTCTCAACTAGGGATGAACTTCCATCTGCACAAGACACATCATATTAGAATGAAAACAAAATAGAATATCACCTCAACGTGATATTACCCATTATGGCTACTCTCATAGATGGTATAAACTCATCATGGATTCCCTCACGTGATGTTGTCATGGAGTCACACACATGACTTCCACCATAGCTTCTCCCAGAGGCTGGAAACAAGGGCTTTCACCTCAACTCTCTCTCATCAGAGAATTGCATTATCAAGGGCTTACACCTCAACTCTCTCTCATCAAAGAATTGCATTATCAAGGGCTTACACCTCAACTCTCTCTCAACAGAGAATTGTATTATCAAGGACTTTCACCTCAACTCTCTCTTAGTAGAGAATTGTATTAACAAGGGCTTGCACCTCAACTCTCTCTCAGCAAAGAGTTGCATTCTCAACAAGGATCACTGATTACTGAGACTCTTTCTTAGTCATGGCTGCATTCTCCACCATACCAAGTTTCTCTCGGAATTATACAAACTTAATCCTGGCGAGAGGCTTGGTGAGAATGTCTGTCATTTGCTCTTCAGTGCTGATATACCTCAACTGTATAGCTTTCCTTTGCACCATATCTCTAATATAGTGGTACTTGATCTCAACATGTTTTGTTCTGTCATGAAACACAGGATTGACAGAAAGCTTCACACAGCTTTGATTATCACAGTGTATGATAGTAGGCTCCATTGATTGTCCAAACAATCCTGCAAGGAGCTTACGAAGCCACACTACCTCACGAGCTGACACACAAGCTGCAATATACTCTGCTTCAGTTGTACTCAAGGCCACTGAAGACTGTTTCCTGCTACACCAGGAGATCATAGCAGTCCCCAAACTGAAGCAACAACCAGAAGTACTCTTCTGATCTGAGACACATCCTGCCCAATCAGAATCAGTAAAACCATGCAGCTCCAAATCCACGTTTGAAGAATATCTCAACCCATATCCGATTGTGCCGCATAAATATCTCAGGATATGTTTAGCTGCTACAAGATGTATTTGCTTTGGTTCACACATAAATTGGCTAAGTGCACTCACTGCATAGCAAATATCAGGTCTAGTGTTAACTAGATACATCAATGAACCAATCAACTGTCTATACATCGTAGAATCCACTGGTTCTGAACTAGCTGCAGCTTCTTTCAACTTATCTAAATTAGTCTCCATGGGTGTAGACATAGGTTTGCAGTCAATCATACCAAACCTTTTGAGAATGTCAACAGTGTACTTCCCTTGACTTAGAATCATCTCATCTGGCTTTTGCCAAACTTCTAAGCCAAGAAAGTAATGCATGAGACCTAGATTCTTCATCTCAAACTCTGAAGCTAATTCCTTCTTGCATTTTAGAATTAGATGTTCTTCACCAGTAATGATCAAGTCATCAACATATAAAACCAAAATTAATGCTTCACCATTTACTACTTTGAAGTAGAGGTTAGAATCTGCATCATTCTTTGAGAAACCCAGACTTGAAAGATACTGATCAATTCTTTCATACCAAGCATGAGGAGCTTGTTTAAGACCATACAAGGCCTTCTTCAGCTTGCAGACATGAGACTCTTTCCCATGCACCTCAAATCCTTCTGGTTGCTCAATGTAAACCTCTTCTTCTATTATGCCATTCAGAAAAGTTGTCTTTACATCCATTTGGTGAATTTTCCATCCTCTAGATGCAGCAATAGCAATGATGGTTCTAACAGATGTGTAACGAGCCACAGGAGCAAAGGTTTCTTCATAGTCAACTCCCTGTTTTTGTGAGAACCCTCTAGCCACAAATCTAGCCTTGTGTTTCTCAATGCTCCCATCAGCCGCATGCTTGATCTTGAAGAGCCACTTAGAAGACACCACATATTTGTCTTTGGCTCTAGGAACTATATCCCAAACATTGTTCTTAAGTATAGACTAATACTCCTCAATCATGGCATCTTTCCATACTTGTTGACTAGAAGCTTCTTCAACATTTGAAGGCCTTGACTCAATAATCTGACTCATCAAGGCAACATAACTAGAGAACTTGTGAGGTCTCTTGCTTTCTCTGAAGGCTCCTCTTGGAGCTGCAAACCTTTCTGCTTCCTGCATTGTCCTGCGAGCCCAAAGAGGTCTTTTCTTTCCAATCACGATGTCTAGAGGCCCATCAGTAGGATCCAAAGGCTCAGCTGGATCAATATCTTCTTTAGGTTATGTATCCTCCTTCAGATTCTCTAGAATATGGTCAACTTCCATATCTTGAGGAGGTTCTTCTTCATCAATCTCCATAGGAGTTCCTTTGGACGTTGTATAAGCAACATCTTCCTCAAATGTGACATCTCTACTAATCTCAATCGACTTCTGTCCTGGAATGTAAATCCTATAAGCTTTTGATGTCTCACTGTAGCCTACAAGAATTCCTTTCTTCCCAGAAGGTTCTAGCTTTGTTCTCTTTTCCTTTGGAATATGAACATAGACTGGACAGCCAAAGATCCTCAAATGACTAACTTCAGGCTTCACGCCTGAGAATGCTTCTTCAGGAGTTTTATTCTCTAAGATCCTGTGGGGACTCCTGTTTTGAACATAGACGGCTGTTCTTGATGCTTCAGCCCAAAGAGAGATTTGTAAGTCTTGATCATGGATCATAGCTTTCACTGCTTCCACAATAGACCTATTCTTCCTTTCAGCAATACCATTTTGTTGTGGATTATAGGGAACACTGAACTCCCTCTTAATCCCTGCTTCAATACAAAAGTCTTGAAATGTGCCAGAAGTGTATTCTCCACCATTATCAGATCTCAATACTTTGATCCTCTTCCCAGACAGATTTTCAATCTGTGCTTTGAATTCTCTGAATCTTTCTAATACTTCTTTTGATTCTTTAGATCTCAAGAAATAGATCCAAGTCTTTCTAGAGTAATCATCAATGAAAATAATATAATACAAGAAACCACTAGATGATGCAATAGACATTGGACCACACAAATCAGAATGAATGAGATCAAGAATACATTTAGATCTACTTTCACTGGAATGAAACGTACCTTTTGTGTTCTTGCCTAGGGCACATCCCTTGCATGTACCTTCATGTTCTTGATCGAATTTCGGAAGACCGGTGACCATCTTCTCCATGATAGGTAGAGCACGAAAGTGAATGTGAGCCAATCTTCGATGCCAAAGATCACACATGCTGGTACTATTATGCACAAGTGCTTGAAGAGGACGAGTGCACAGCGTGTAGAGACATTCATGTCTAACTCTAATCACTTGAGCAGTTTTGAAGCTGAAGTTCTTTGCCCATATAAGAACTTTCCCTTTAGAGAAGGCAACTTGATAACCCTTGTCTTCTAATGCTGAAATTGAAACAAGGTTCCTCTTTATCCCTGGTACGAACAGTACATCATTCAACTCCAAAGAAATTCTAGAATCCAAGTGAAGAGTGGAATTTCCAATCCCTTTTACAGAATATCTAGCATCATCTCCAATAACAACTTGATCACTAGAGTTGCTTTCCATTAAGTTTGAAAGGTGACTTCTGAATCTGGTGATGTGCCTAGAAGCAACACTATCAATCAACCAAGTGTTAGAGTCGGTAGAAACATTGCTAGACAAGGCTGAATAAAATAGATAATCACTGGAGTCCTTTAATGGAGTGACTTCTTCAACATCTGCAGTGGCAACTTGAAGCTTAGGTCGTTGAGGGCACACCCTCGCAAAGTGACCATACTTATCACAATGAAAACATTGAATCTTGGACATGTCTCGTTTTCTTTTGTAGGTAGGAGCATCATCATTTCCATCTTCTCGATTCCTTTTGAAGAATCCTTTCTTAAATCCTTTTCCTTTGTTTGATGAATGAGAGGCAATAACTTGTAATTCTTCATTCTATGAGCTTTGACCAATTCCTCTTGCTGTTAGTCTTGACTCCTCTTGAATGCAGTTAATCCTTAATCGATCAAACTTGGGAAGTTCAGATCTTGCATTGATTCCTTGAATGAATGCCTCCCATGAAAGTGGAAGACCATTGAGAGCAAGCATAGTTAGTTCTTTATCATCAATCATGTGACCAATAGTGGAGAGCTGATCTTTTATCTCTGAGATCCTCATGAAGTATGTAATAATAGATTCTCCCTTCGCCATTTTCAAGTGATGAAGTTGTTGCTTTAGTGCAAGGGCTCGACTGGTGTTGTTGATTTCGTACATCTCTTCCAAGGTTGTAAACATCTCTCTTGCTGTATCTAACTTGAAGACAATTGGTACAATATGATCCTTGATGGAATCAACCAATACTTTCTTTGCCCTAGTGTCTTTCTTTCTCCATTGCAACTTCTCTTCTTCCCCCTCAGGTTCGAGAACTTTTATTTTCACAAACTCAGCCAAATCATTCTCTTCCAAAGTTAGCATGAATCTGAACCTCCATGATGTGTAGTTCGAGATCCCTTCGAGTCTATCCTTGATTTTCAGACCGTTCACCATCTTGAGAAATTTAGAAGATAGACTGAAAAGGAATAAAGTGAGTGTTGCAAACTAAATTTGATCACGATCTTTTTCACACCTGCTCTGATACCATGTTAGTGTTTCTTAGATCAGATTAGATAATATATTCTTCAGTAGAAATGCAACACATAAGATAATGAACATAGCAGGATACCCTGGGAAAACCCTCCTACTCGAGGGAGAAAAACCCGGCAATGATTCTCTTATATATGGTAATACAATAGCAGACTTTTGCTTACAAATCAGGCCCAACAATGGCGCCAATGCTTGATAAAATATTTACCTTCCTTCTTAGTACAAAGGACTGACTTCTTACTTGAATTCGGACTGCTGCTACAGAGATGATGATTTGCTGTTCAAGTATGACCTTCTTCTAGGAATGTGAATTTCTGTTCTGCTGATAATAGGTGTGAACTTGCTTGTTATTTTGGATTGCTCTCAATAGCCAAAAATGACCTTGTATATATATCTCCTAGGCGCCTCTTCATTTGGGTCGGCCTTTGATAAATAATAATTAATTACAATTTAAGTCGGCCAACAATAAGTACATAATATGAAACCATATAAGGTCGGCCCATGTTGATATTCACTTAATATATTTTTCTTGGGAAGTGCAGACTGACGCTGTAATAACATCAACAAAAATAAGGCCAGTTAAGGCATAAAGAAGCTGGGTATGTGTAGGATCATTATGGAAAAAATAGGCCCTTAAGTGGTAATTAAATTTAGAAAATCGGAGTTAGGCAACTTGACGTAAATTTTTTAATAAGTTATCTATATTATCTCAAAACTATGTAAGAATATAATCTATAACAAATTGAATGTAGTTTCTAAAATACTAGCTTTATTTTTTATTTTTAAATCTATTTAGTGAAAATTTGAAATTTCAATGCAGTAGTACTTAAATTTCAGGGAAAAAAAAAGAAGTAGATGTCTGTCTAACCACCCTAACCACAATAAAATGATAATATTTTTTTGTAAGATTTTATATATAAATAGGGGACTCATGTCCCGATGTGATGCATATTTTTTGTAATTTGTTTCCAAGTAAGTAATTAATTATGAGTTTTTTATTACTAATTTAAAAATATATAAAAACCCATATGTCTAACCACCTTAGCTTGGTAAAAAATTCATGAAATTCAATTTTTATTTTTAATCCTATAGTATGCGGAGCATAAAATGTGACGCATGTTTTAGATTCAAAAAATGTGATATTGTTTGAAAGCTATAGATATTTTTCAATCAACCTATCAATCAAGAATTTAGTTGTAATTCAAATAGAAAATGAATAATAGTTATTTATTAAATTCAAATTAAAGAATAATTTATATTGGTGGAAAGCTGAGAATCTCCTTTAAAAACCTTTTTCGTTTAATCAATTTTGGGTAAAAAAAAAGTCAGCAGCCACATGAGTCATCATATCACTTAGATATCGCCACTTTTTGGCCCATCATGATCCTGCACATACCGAACTCAATTATTTAATAAAACATTAGAAAAGTGTGAAAGTGTGTTGCAACACTTTACAACTCTAAATCAGGCAGCAATAATCTTATTTAGTTCACAAGATCCCAAGACCTAATGTGAATATGTTAGACACATTAAAACACTAAATCAAGGCCATGTTAGGGAGTAATTTTTTTGTCATTACATCTGGCTCCCACTTTCATGATAGGATGAACTTGCATAAAAATCACACTAAAGTAGACCAACGTGCATAAAGAAGGGTCCAAATGTACCAATTATAGTAAGGTAGGATGAAAATGATCAAGAGGGTTGTGCAAACCCCCAGGACTAACATCCTATGAAATAACAACATAGGCACAAAAGAACACACATGAATATGATATAAAGAGCAATAAAAAGGCACAAGAATGCATTGCCAAAGACAAAGAGAAAGGAAAAAAACAAAACAAAAGAGTGGGTGGGACAAGCTTCGACCATTTTTCCATCATGATGTGGATTAGATCTAGGCTATTCCTCCAAAAAATGTGCATTCACTCTCTGGAAACAAAACTTTAGGTTGTCCAATGGGTCAGAAATCAAAGAAGGTGAGACACATACACATGCGACCAATATGCGCTCAGACACACACTTGAGTAGCTAAGGGAAATTCATGCCTTAGATCGGCTTCTCATCCAACCATACCAAATTCATACCTTCTGATAACTTTAATAAGGCACCATACAACAATGAACTTCAAGCTTCATGAGGCAAGAAAATCTTCGTATGCTTGGAACTCATGAACAAACAAGATGGATCTAGAGGCATGCAATGTGTGTTCTGCAAGGTGGCCATATAACTGAAATTGAAAATGCAAAAATAATGTAAAGAAAGTTCAAAGGAGTCATGATTAGTTAATCTGAGGTGTCAACATAGGGAACAATTTGCCTAATGTCTCCAAGAGAGGACCAATCAAAGAATAAAATATTTACATCTTAGAAGATGTAGTGTGTTGCATCAAGCCACCAAGAGGAATATAATATGCTAAGAGAGATCACGCTCTTGAAGGACATCACACCCAATGTCATTGATAAATCGAAAGATTTATCACAAAAAAAAAAAAAGACTACACCATGAAACATTAAAAAAATACAAAAAGGATAATGCTAATGTACGCCCCCTCTTTCAAGAAATTGCTAAACAGCCTACTATGAGAAATTAATTTAACATAGCAAATGATAAATGCTAAAAGTAAAGAATACATGATAGCTAACTTGGAAATCCCTATGACAAGTCATATGTTTCTAAATAGAGCTATGCAATGAAAAAGGAAAGAGAGGGAGCTTGCCCCCAAAAATGAAACTCCAAACACATAAGGGATCTATTGATTCGGGGTAGGTATTTTCTTGCTACAATATTTTTAAAGAGCTCAAAACTGCCATCATTCCCCAAATACTCATAAAATAGGAAGAATGAAGCAAAGAGAGTGAAAACAAAGAAAAACCTTTTGGGTCAACATGGAAAAAAAATGAATATCTCGACGCCTTGCATCATTCTGAAAAGGAAAACACAAGATAAATTAAAAAGATAAAAGAAAAATATTTTGGGTCAACATGGAAGAGACATGAATTTCTTGATGCCTTGCATCATCCCCAAAAGAAAAAAACAAGAAAAATAAAAGAGGTAAAGGAAAATCTTTTGGGTCAACATGGAAGAGACATGGATGTCTCGACACCTTGCGTCATCCCCAAAAGTAAAACACAAGACAAATGAAAAATATAAAGGAAAAGTTTTTGGGTCAACATGGAAGAGACATGAATGTCTCGCTGCCTTGCATCATCCCCAAAAGGAAAACACAAGACAAAGAAAAGATGAAGGAAAAACTAAAATATTTATGACATAGAGAAGAATGAAGGTACAAATAGAGGAATGTCACAAAGAGAGATATACATAAAACAGGTTAGTAAAGGGGATTACATTACACACATTCAATCACACAAAATAAAAATAAATAATGCTAAACACTTGTAAGGTACATGCGAGTTAGCCTACAACAAGTCATCTGTATCCCAATCATGTTCATTGTATACCAAAGGCAGACAACTATCTTAAGGGACAATAGAAAGTGTTGAACTAGGGTCATTAATAGGTTCAACACTCTTCTTAGGAGAATTACCATTTAAGCTCATAGAAGAGGAAAGGGTATGTGCAGGATCATGATGGGCCAAAAAGTGGCGATATCTAAGTGATATGATGGACCATGTGGCTAACGAATTTTTTTTTACCCAAAATTGATGAAACAAAAAGGGATTTTAAAGAAGATTCTCATATTTCCACATGTTTTACTTTGAATTGAACAAATTATTATTATTCATTTTCTATTTGAATTACGACTAAAGTCCTGATTGATAGGTTGATTGAAAAATATCTATAGCTTTCAAATGGTATCACATTTTTTGAATCCAAAATATGTGTCACATTCTATGCTTCACATACTATAGGATTTAAAAAAAATGAATTTAATGATGTTTTGACCAAGTTAAGGTGGTCAAACATACGAGTTTTTATATTTTTTAAACGTTGTAATAAAAAAATCATAATTAATTATTTACTTGGAAAACAATTACAAAAAAATATGCATCACATCGGGACATGAGTCCCTTACTTATATCTATAATATTATAAAAATATATTATCATTTTATTGGGGTTAGGGTGGTCAAACAGACACCTAATTCTTATTTTTCCCTGAAATTTAAGTACTACTGCATTAAAATTTCAAATTTTCACCAAATAGATTTTAAAAAAATAAAATAAACCTAGTAGTTTAGAAACTACATTCAATTTTCTATAGATTATATTCTTACATATTTTTGAAATAATATAGATAACTTATTCAAATTTTTATGTGAAGTTTCCTAACTCTAGTTTTTTGAATTTTATGGCCACTTAAGGGCCTATTTTTCCATGATGATCCTACACATACCTGAAAACAATGTATTAAATTCATTATGCACATCTTCGTCAATTTTAGCAACCTCATTATCATCATCTAAGTTAATCACAATAGGAGGTTGAATGTTAATGTCTAAAGAAGGGTTTAGCTCTTGTTGTGGTTGTGTTATAGTATCCTTTTGTTTTAGCAAAGGGGAGACTCATCATGCATTTTTTTAGTCAAGATTGGATCTTAATTTTCTTTATTTATTTCTTCATTTAACCTTTTAGCAGGGGAACAACATCTACGCCTACACTCTCTAGTACCTCTATTTCTTTTAGTTTAGTTTTCAAGTTGTGTTTATGTAGGAGCAATATGATCACCCATAGGTTTATTTTCTTCCCTAAAGGAAGTGTAACGAAGATTTTGTCGCCTTCATTACACTTCAGGGTTTTTCACCTAAAGGGGAAGGAACAAAGATCTAGGCTACATTCACGAACAAACCCTAGAAATTTAGTGCAAAAGGGATTGAAATTTGTCAAAGGGAGAGTTCTTGGGGATGGGAATAGATAGAAAGGGTTCGCCACCAAGTGTAAACTTGGAAAGACAAATGCAATGTGATATGCAAACATACACTAGATGACTTAGAAATGACCATGAAACAAGATAGAAAATAGTGAAATAGAATGTGTGCACCCGGAAACTAGTACAGGTTGGAGTGAAGATTTTAAATATCCTTGGAGTTATAGAAAATCGGATTTTTACGCCTAGCGGGACACTTGTGCCAAACTAGGCGACTTAGTCCAGTTTCAATTTTCTTTTGGAAAACCATGTTGGGGCCTATTTCAACCAAATGGGTATCCAAATCTGCAAAAATCTCTAAAAAACTTGTGTAGTGGGACTAAGTCACCACAACTAGGGGGAAGTGTCCACTTTGACTTTTCTAAAAATTTAAAAGGGGAATCTATAGCTCTCGGTCTACACTTCTACTCTTGGTAATGTTATGGATCTAAAACTACACAATTTGGCCTGTAGGTGTGCTCCGAGCCTCTTTTAGGGTTTTGACAACCTTGAAGATCTTTGACAAGTTTTTGAAAACATTTACAATCCTATTCTTTACTAAATCTCCAAACAAGACCCTCAAATCACACAAAGAGACAAAAAAATGTTGGATGTTAGGGCATGGGGGTGGTTTGCCTTAGTCAAACCCCTTTTAGGTAACTAAACCAAAATGAAGAGATAATGTAATGAAGTATGAAGATGAAATAATGGATTTAGTACCTTGCCATGATGATTGATCTTGAATTGTTGCAGCAATGGATGAAGATCTTGTCTTTGAATGCTCAAACCCTATCTTGCTTTAGAAGAATGATGAACAGAAGGAGATAGAAGAATGAAACTTAGGAGATGAAAAATAAGGATAAATCCCTTTATTTATACATGATTTTCCATAATTTAACAAAAATAGCACATCACATACTGACCTTAGGGTTTAGAAGACAATATCTTGTGAGAATTTTGGATTAAATTTGATTTTTATGCCAAGTGGGACTAACTTGCCCAAGGTGGTGACTTAGTCCACTTGGGAAATTTTAAGTGGATGTCAGCAATTAAAGTGTGATTAATGTTGTTTAACGAGATTGTCTTCCAGAACACACTTAAGTAGGACCTATAAAGGCATTAAGAGGATATTTTATCATAAGAAAGGGATAATTTATTGATAACAAGCCTAGGAAAGTGTGAGAGTTTGTTACAACTTAAAAAACTTTGAAATAGGACTTGGAAAATAATAAAAATAGGTTGTTTAGATGACATGTGATAGAAAGGTCCTAGAAAAGTGTTAAAGTAGGTTACAACACTTCACAACACCTTTGTAAGACATCATAGAATTCTTATTTATTCACAAGGGTTCAATACCTAATGCGAATGTGTTGGCCACATTATATCATTAAATCTAGGCAAAACTACGTCAAAAATCCACAAGAAAGGTCCAAATGAGCAAAAATTTCAAGGATACATTTTTCTACGTTACATTTAGCCCCCACTTTAGTGAGAGGATGAACTTGCTTCAAACTCACACTCAAGTAGCCATTCAAGAGGAAGGGCTTAATTGCACCAATGGGAATGGTCTAGGATAACAAAGATGAAGGAGGTAGTCAAGCCCCCGAGATCCAAGATCCTCAGTCAAACCAGGATATGTGTAGGATCATGATGGGCAAAAAAGTGATGATATGTAAGTGATATGATGACCCATGTGGCTGACGACTTTTTTTTTACCCAAAATTGATGAAATGAAAAGGGTTTTTAAAAGAAATTCTTAGCTTTCAACCAATATGAATTATGCTTTACTTTGAATTTAATAAATAATTATTATTCATTTTCTATTTAAATTATGACTAAAGTCTTGATTGATACGCTGATTGAAAAACATCTATAGCTTTCAAACGGTATCACATTTTTTGAATCTAAAACATACATCACATTTTTATGCTCCACATACTATAGGACTAAAAAAAAAAGGAATTTCATGAAGTTTTGACCAAGTTAAGGTGGTCAGACATACAAATTTTTATACTTTTTAAAATTTTTAATAAAAATTCATAATTAATTATTTACTTGGAAAAAAATTACAAAAAATATGCATCACATCGGGACATGAGTCCTCTACTTATTTCTAAAATATTATAAAAAAATATTATCATTTTATTGTGGTTAGGGTGGTTAGACAAAAATCTACTTCTTATTTTTTCCCTAAAATTTAAGTACTACTACATTGAAATTTAAAGTTTTCACCAAATAGATTTTAAAAAAAAAAACCTAGTAGTTTAGAAATTGAATCTATTTTTCTAAAAATTCTATTCTTACATATTTTTGAAATAATATAGATAAATTATTCAAATTTTTACGTGAAGTTGTCTAAATCCGATTTTTTAAATTTTCATCACCACTTTAGGGCCTATTTTTCCATGATGATTCTACACATGTACCTAGCAACATAAGTGAAAAGGACACACACAAGGGTGAATGATTTGCAACAAAACAAGATATGCAGTCATGCAATGACAAGAACTAGAAGGAAGAGAAGAATGAAAGAAAAGGGTGGATCAAGCTTCAACCATTTGTGTAGCTAGTTGTGGATTAGATCTAGGTTGTTTGTCCAAAAACACATACTCACTCTGAGGAGATGTAACTCTTGGTTGTTCACCACATGAGAAGTCTAAGAAGCTGAGAAACAGACACTCATGGCTAGTATGTACTCACACACACACACGTGGCTATGGGGAAAGTCATGCTGCTGGTTGGGCTTCTTGCTCAAACCATACCAAAGTTATACCTCCTGATAACTTTAATAAGGTGCCAAAAATAGAGTTTTGTAAATTATTTTTGAAATGTAAAAATGGTGTAAGGAATTTTTTAAGGGATTTTTATTAGTTCATGCAAGGTCTCATCTTAAGGAACATCATGGTTAATGTCTCCAAGAGAGGAAAATTGCAAATGGTCTCATCTTGTTTCCAAGAGAGGACAAGTGCAATGTCTCATCCTGAGAAACATTGTGTTTAATGTTTCCAAGAGAGGGTATCACAAGAAAAAGAAAATCATATAATGAAATGTGAGTTTCGATGTATGCCCCCACTTTAAAGCGGTTCCTAACACCATTAGTATGAGCGATTTCTTTAAAGTAGAAGAAGAAATGATAGCTTATTCAAAAAGCTTTATGCTAAGTCATATGTTTCTGATAGGTTGCGTCATGAAAAGGATAGTATGTCACATGAAAGCCAACTTAAGGAATGTCATCCACATCCTAAGCTTTCTCTTATATATTCATGAAAGGTTAACGACTAGACAAAAGAGGCAAGGACGGGTGATATACAAGGACAAGGCTAACTAACCCCTTGCCCCCACTTAAAGCTGGACAAGAGTGAGCCAAAAGGATTGATGAGATGCAAGGTAGAGTTAAAATTAGTATTGATTAGAAGAATTAGGTGCCCCCACACAAGGGAGAATACCAAACTCCCTAAGATCTTGAGTTTTACTACTCAAGGCCTTACATTCATTGGTAGAATGACCATGAATTCTATGATATGTGCAAAGGGATTTTTTGTAATATAATTTCTTTTAAGTTCTTGGAGGAAGGGATATCAAGTGATATTGGAGGAGTCTTGAAAATATACCCGCTTGATCATAGGTAGAAAAGGTTCCTCTATCGTGTGAAGGTATGTTTAGCATCATCATGGAAAAAACAAGCCCTTAAGTGGCAATGAAAATTTAGAAATTCAGAATTAGGCAATTTGACATAAAAATTTGAATACTTGTTATCTATATTATTTCAAAAATATGTAAGAATATAATATATAAAAAATTGAATGTAGTTTTTAAACTACTAAGTTTAACTTTTAAAAAAAATCTATTTGGTGAAAATTTGAAATTTCAATGCGGCAGTACTTAAATTTCAGGGAAAAAAAAGAAGTAGGTGTCTGTCTAACCACCTTAACCACAATAAAATGATAATATTTTGTTATAATATTTTAGATATAAGTAGAGGAATCATGTCTCGTTGTGATGCAGTTTTATTTTTATTTTTTCCAAGTAAATAATTAATTATGAATTTTTTATTACAACTTCAAAAAATATAAAAAATTGTATGTCTAACCACCTTAACTTGGTCAAAACTTTAGGAGATTCATTTTTTTTCTCAATCCTATAGTATGCAAAGCATAGAATGCGACACATGTTTTAGATTCAAAAAGTGTGATACCGTTTGAAAGCTATAGATTTTTTTCAATCAGCTTATCAATCAAGACTTTAGTCATAATTCAAATAGAAAATGAATAATAATAATTTATTAAATTCAAAGTAAAGAATTATTTATATTGATGGAAAGCTGAAAATCTCCTTTAAAAACCATTTTCGTTTCATTGATTTTGGGTTAAAAAATGTTGTCAACCACATGGGCCATCATATCACTTACATATCACCACTTTTTGGCCCATCATAGTCCTACACATACTTGTGACAAAGATGTCTCTTTCTTAGTATATGATGTCATATCTACGTAAGGCTCTAAATATTGTGAGATTTTGTATGCTCCTTTAGACCTGAGTGTGTAAAATTCAAATAATTAGTGTTTTGGGAGATGATATTCGCATGAGGAAAAGATTTATTTGTTTGTTTCGAGTGTTGCAAAGGATCACCTTTGAGACCACTAGTGTTCAAAAATCCAGGATGCACTAGTGTTAAGGTTAGTTTACAGAGTGGTTTGTGATGGTATTGATGTGATTTGAATGCTTGGTGATTTCTATCAAAGGACAATAATCAAGACCATGAGTCATTTTTTGTGTGTAAGGTTTGATAGGGTTGCAGAAACCTTGTTCGTTAGCACCACATCCTTTTCCACTGTAGCCAAGTTGTTTCATGAGCTCATAACATTTTCAATAAAGCCTTTTTATTGCTTTGCAATTGAGTGGTTGTTCGTTGTTTACTTCTTTGTCTAAAGTAGTTGAGGTGGATTCTTGTGAAGGATCTGCCGAGTCCTGTGTTGACAAGACTGTGGTTCCCGTTTCAGACTCTTTATTTATGATCTTGTATTCTCCCATTAATGTAGGTGTGAATTCTAATGAACCCCATTCATCATCTAATGGCTTCATGACTTGTTTAGTATGTTGTTATTTGTTTGTTTGTTGTGTGGGTTCCACTTGTGTAGTTAGTGTTAATGTGTTTAAAGCATTCTCTTTGTTTTTCTCAAGTTGTAAGACACTAAACGGGTCAGGATCAATGTCAAGTGTGTGTACTTAGTTGTTGTAGATGTATTTCATTTTATGGCGGAGAGTAGAAGGCATCCCATTCATTGCATGAATCCATAGTTTGCCTAGGAGGATATTGTATTAAATTTCATGAGGCATAACATGGATTGGTGTTTCCAATGTGGCATGTGCAATGGTAAGATGTAAAGTAATCACACCTATTGGTTTCTTTGTGATGTTGTCGAATCCCCTAATATATAAAGAATTGGGTTGAATGTTTGATTTATCAATGCAAAGCCTATCTAGAAGTCTCATGCTACACACATTAAGGGAAGAGTTGGTATCGACAAGAGCTCTCTTGATCCCTTTTTGTTTGTATTGAGATATTATTACGAAAGATTCATTTTTTTTTTGCACTTCCAAAGGAGGAAGCTCACTTTGGTGAAAAACAATATCAACACTGATTCCTTGAATAATTTTGCTGCTATGTCATTTGGTTGCATAGTAGAAGGGATAGGAAATTTTTGTAATGCATTTTGCATCATGTTGTGATAGTGAGGGAAGGCTTGAATAAGGTCCCATAATGATATCTTAGTAGGAGTATTTCTTATTTATTCAACAAGATCATACTCCCTAATGAGTCAATTTAGTCAAGGATCATGAGGCAAGATTGGATTAGGAAAAGGTAAGGGTGTCGAAGTTGATTGTTTCTTGTGCAATGTGTATGAGTAACAGTATTATAACTCGGTTGCTACAACACATTATTCTTAGGTGGGAAGAGGATAAATTTGGGTTTGTTTGGAGTTTATTGTTTGTTTGAAGGGGGTAAAGGATGAGTTGAGGTTGAATAATATTAACATCCTTGAGCAAGGGAGAGGCTAATGGTGTCTCTTTAGCTTCGTTTAAGGATACAATATTATTATTGTCAAAGTTATCCTTATTTTGTATCATGATATCCTCCCTAGGAGGAAGGGTTTTAGGAGAACTACAAACCAACTACTGGAACAATCAAAGGGTGGTTCTTCTAAAATGACTTCATCACAAGTAGGGGAATGATCGATGGTTGAAATGGCTTGATCAAGAAAGGTTTCTCTAGGTGAAGGGGGATAACTAAGATTATCATGACCTTTACTAATTGTGTTTTCTAACAACAAAGTATCATCTTCACAACTAGGAGAAATACTAGGAGAGAAACAAGTGTTATTGTCATGATTAGCTATGTTTGTGGTGTCTTTTTCATTGATTGGTTCTTCTACCAAAATATCTTCATCACCAAGAGGAGAGATATTAGGAGAAGAAGAAATATGATCATTAGGAATGTCCAAGGTTGTATCCTTTGTCACTAAAACCCTCTTATAGGGAGGGGATAGGAAATGTTTCTTAACATGTCTATATATGTAACATACTAGATTGTTTGAACAAAAATGAAAAGCACACGTAACCATTTCATCCAACATTTCAACACTATAAACAATGTATATCCAAAGATGCAAAACATTTTTATCCAATATATGCAAATTTTTAAGAATGTAAACAATGTATATGCTAAAATGAGAAGAAATTTTATCAAACTTATGCAATTTTTTATGAATAGAAAAATTATATATGCAAACATGAAATGTACTTTTATCAATGTTATGCAAAATTTTATAAATCTGAGCATTTTCAGATCTAATGATGAAATGATTTCAAGACTGACTACCCTAAATTGATGATTTTGAGATAGATGCATAAAACCAAAGTTCCCAAAACTTTCCAAACTTATAGTATATGATACTAGGAGGCTAAGAAAGCAAAAAAATTAGGTTTCTAATTTTGTAACATATAGTGAAAAATCTGAATAGGGACTAAGTTGTCTAGAATGGTGAATTAGTCCCAATTAGGGTTTTTTTTTTAAATGTCTAAAAATTTGCAACTAGTTTGAAGGGTTTTTGTGTTGGATGACCAAAAGAGGATAGATAAATGAAGATTTTTTATGATTGCTGATGATTTGAGATGCAAAAAAGCAAGTTATATACACTTTCATTAATACAAAAATGTGAAACCCTAGAATGCAAATTAAACAATATAAAGTGCAATGCCAACTGAATCTTGGGTGATAAAGGACTCCAAACTAGAAAAGAAGGGTATAAAAAATTTGAGTTCACCAAAATGTAACAAATATTTTCTCACCTTCATTACAATTTAGGGTTTTGCACCTAAATGGGAAGGGACAAAGATCTAGGCTACTTTCAAGAACAAACACTAGAGATTTCATTACAAAGGGGATTGAAATCTGTCAAAGGGAGAGCTCTTGGGGATGGGAATGTATGGAAAGAGTTCACCACCAAGTGTAAACTTTGAAAGACAAATGCAATGTCATATGCAAAGCTACACTAGATGACCTAGAAATGACCATGAAACAAGATAGAAAACTGTAAAATAGAAGGTGTACACTTGGAAACTCATAGAGGCTATAGTGAAGAATATAAATATCCTTGGAGTTCTAGAAAATCTGATTTTTAAGCCTGGTGGAACACTTGTGCCAAATTGGGCGACTTAGTCCAGTTTCGGGAAAATTTTGGAAAACTGCGTCGAGGCCTATTTCAACCAAATCAGTATCCGGATCTACATAAATCTCTAAAAACCTTGCATAGTGGGACTAAGTTGCCACAAATGGGGGAAGTGTCCAATTTGACTTTTCTAGAAATTCAAAAGGAGAATTTCTAGCTCTAGTTTTGCATTTCTTCTCCTAGCAATTTTTCGGATCCGAAACTACATAATTTGGCCTATAGGTGTTCTCCAAGCCTCTTTTAGGGTTTTGACAACCTTAAAGAGATTTTAAATGTTGTTGACAATATTTCCAATGCTATACATCAAAAAATCTACAAATAATACCTACAAATCGCACAAAGAGAGAAATAAATGTTGGATGTTAGGGCATGGGGCCTTGCCTTAGTCAAACCCCTTTTAGGTAACTAAACCAAAATGAAGAGATAATGTAATGAAGTATGAATATGAAATAATGGAGTTAGTACCTTACTATGATGATTGATCTTGAATTGTTGTAGCAATGGATGAAGATTATACCCTTGAATGCTTGCTTGATGACTTAGAATGCTCAAACCCTAGCTTGCTTGAGAAGAATGATCAAGAGAAGGAGATAGAATAATGAAACTTAGGAGATGAAAAATAAGGGGAATATCCTTTATTTATACATTATATTCCCTAATTTCTCAAAAATAACACATCACATGCTGACCTTAGGGTTTAGAAGACAATATCCTACTAGAATTTTGGATTAAATTTGATTTTTATGCCAAATGGGACTAAGTCACCCATGGTGGCGACTTAGTCCACTTAGGAAATTTTAAGTGGATGTCAGGAGTTAAAGTGTGATTAATGTTGTTTAATCAAATTGTCTTTCGAAACACACTTAAGTAGGACCTATAAGTGTATTAAGGGGATATTTTATCATAAGAAAGGGTCAATTTATTGATGACAAGCCTAGGAAAGTGTGATATTTTTTTACAACTCCTCACAACACTTTGAAATAGGACTTGTTAAATGATAAAAAGAGGTTGTTTAGATGAAATATGATAGAAAGGTCCTAGAAAAGTGCGAAAGTGGGTTACAACACATCACAACACCTTTGTAAGACATCATAGAATTCTTATTGATTCACAAGGGTTCAAGACCTAATGTGAATATGTTGGCCACATTGTAACATTAAATCTAGGAAAAACTAGGTGAAAATCCACAAGAAAGGCCTAAATGAGTGAAAATGTCAAGGATACATTTTTCTACATTACAAGGACGAACAAAAGAAACCATGGAAGGTTGTTCAGTCACTTTGTCTTTGACTTTGTAAACTTTTTTTATTCTAGGAGGTGTAAGGGGATTGTTTTCGTTATCTCTTGGTTCTTTGTAGGAAGTAGGTAAAGGTTATTTCTTAAGTTGGTCTTGATTGTTTGGAATGTCTTTAAGTTAAAACATGGTTTTGTCAAGGTTGGTAGGCTCTATCATGGATTTAGGCATTTTTTGAAGGGATAATTTCACTATACATTTTTCCTTCAACTTTTGGTAGGATTTAAAAAATAAGTCTTCTCAATGTTTAATAGGTTACATAGGCTTGAGAAAAAAAAAATCTAATGAACAATTTCCATGGGAAGAGAAAGGGTTAAAGCCACTATGATGGATGATGCAAATTTTATTATCAAATGGAAACTTTAAGCATTTATGCACAAACGACGGGATGGCTTCCATGGATTGTAGCCATGGGTAAACAAGCTTCACACAAATTTTTTCTAACGTCGAGATGATGGAGAATGATACATATAATGTTTTTGATCCTATTTGCAAAGGTAAGGTGATCGATCCCATTGTAGGGCAAGCGAAACCCATATGTGTCTTGATCAATGCTTTCAGTTTATCATATTTTTCTTGGTAGAGCTCATTCACAAGTAAGAATTCTTCGGTGATCACATTCTCTCCACAGACAAGATCTATTAATATCTCATTAGTGGGATTATCATATATTAATATGTGCTATACAAGATGACGATTTTAACTTTTTTTTTAAATTAGAAACATTATGAACCACTTAAACATTCTAATTTCCCAAATGTCTATCAAGATATCACACCATTTTTTACACTATACAATGTAGAAGCATCAAATATTTAATTTGAAGAGTAATTCAGAATTTCTAAAATTACATATGTTTGACAGATTCTTCTAATAGTGGGAACAAAGTTGCAAGCTATAATAACGAAAATGGCGTTGGATATCCAAGATAGAAATCCTGTTGTGCACGGAGCTCTGGTAGTCAATCCCAATGATCAACTGTTTTGGTTCAAACGACCCCGTTTGATTCTCCATCTCATTCATTTTTCCCTATTTCAGGTTAAATAAACAAGTTTTCACGAATACATTCTCTTTTTTTCATCTTTCCATATTTAACAACTTGTAATCGTAGAATGTTTGTTTTGCAGAGCGCTTTCCAACTTGCTTTTTTCTTTTGGTCATGGGTAAGGAAGAAACTTCCAAGTTCAAAAATTATCATTTCTTCTTTTAATTAATATCAAGTCATGGCTTGATAGAATTTTCTCTGCCTTAACAAATTCATATGATTGATGCAGTATGAATATGGCCTGAAATCCTGCTTCCACAAACGGACTGTAAATATTGTAGTGAGAGTAGGCTTGGGGTAAGTTTATTTGACCTGTTAGTCTCTTTCACAGGGAATTTTCCTCTTAAGAAAAGGTTATCACAGTACCTTAGCTTTGGAAAGTAAACTTTGAGAGAAGATATTTCACATAGCATTTTAGATTATACTAACCCATTTCTATGGTGAATGATAGAACATAACAAAAATACTATAATATCTTACAAAAAAAATTGTTGGCGAAATCCACCATATTTTTTAAACTTAAAATGCATTTCTAATTGATTAGGATCACAGTTCAAATACTGTGCAGCTATGTGACTCTCCCACTCTATGCTCTTGTTACACAGGTATGTATTTGACACCTGCATATAGATAGCAACACATTTGATTTCTAGATTCTTCAATACCATTTTAGGAATGAAATATGGGATTTGTGATTGCAGATGGGGACAAACATGAAAATAACCATATTTAGTGAAAGAATAGCCAGCTCCTTGAAGAAGTGGCACTAGAGAGCTAAGAGTAACCTTAGGGAAAGGCAAGAAAATCTATCAAGCGAACCAACTGGTTCACCTGAAGGATCTTCTCCAGTTCATCTTCTTCACAATTACAATAGTGTAAGAGATCCAGAAAGTGGAAAAAACTTAGAACAATCTAAACATAAGCTTTCAAATATTGAGGCAGACAGAGATACACCCTCCTCTTCTTACCATTTTTGCCTCAATGCTAATAATGATTGGAAGGAAGAGATGCATGGAGGCACACAAGATGTTGAAACAAATGGTTCTGACTTCACCTTTCCTTGTTGCATGGATACTCATCCAAGGAACGATGATTGCTACCAGAATGGAGCAACAAAAACATTGCAACTTCCAAGGTTCTGTTGTATAAGTCAAAGACCAAATTTTTTAAACGTTTCTTAAGTCAAGACACACTATAAAGGTAGAAGCAGCATATGCCAAAAAGTAAGAATACTAATGAGCTAGGGCTCATTATTTAGACATTGACATATCTTTTTGGAGACAGCTTATGTGATGCACAAAATTTATTAAGAAAAACTTATCAGTTAATATTTCTAATCTTACAAGATTTACGATATTTATGATCATTTTTTTAATATGATATTATTTATAGGTGTTATTGATTATTAATATATATTAATGTTTAAAGATTAATTGGTGTGGTATTTTTATGGAATTGTTAATTAGTTGTTCAATGTAAATAAGTGTATCATAAAATCAATAAATCTTAAAATAGTCGTGTTTATATGTCATTCAATTGTAAATATAGGTGTTATTTCTAGTATCTGGCATATTAATTCAACAATTAAAATCAATGTAAAATAAACATACAAAAACATGAAATGGGTTCAAAATTTTTTTATTTTTTTTTGCAATCAATCCTTTTCATTAGACATCCATTATGCATCTACATAAATAGTAGGGAATGTGGGAAAAGGTGGATTGCCTCCCCACTTTACCTAGTTCATTCAAATATGTCCTAAGAACCCTAATAGGATTGACTATCAACCTCTCAAGGTGAGTCAATACACAACTAGGAGGACTTAGGAGGGGGTGTTCTATTAGATTAAGGGGTTCACCACCAAACAATTGCTTGGAAAAGATAATGTTTGAAAATACACCGTGTTATGCAAAACACTTAAAATGAGAAAATTGAAGCTTCTTAATACTGAAAATGAACAACTCCAAGTTAGGGTATATGTAGTTGGGAAACTTGGAGATTGCAAAAGGATTCTGGAAATGCAAACAGATTGCCAAAATATGCCCTAGAGGATCAAGACGCCTTTACTCCCATCTTACTCTCGTTGTTGTTTTTTAGGGTAGACACAAAATCTTTGGATAATGGAACAAAATTATGAAAAATCACTGAAATATTCTGCTTGGAGGACTAAGACATCTTTACTCCCGTCTTAGTCCCAATCTAAATTTCTAAAAAGTGTGAATGTGGTCATGAGCTCCTAGATCTGGAATTGCTTCTCCTTGAATCTTAGGTTCTAAAATAGTCAGATTTGACCTGTAGGTGAGTTTTTGTGAAGATGCCAACTTTGACAATTTTGCACTCCAACTGATATTGAAGTCATCAATCTAGATGTGCAAACACAAATGGACAAGATGAAAAAACTTGTTGATTGTTAGTGAATGGGGGTTTGCCTTGGTCAAACCCCTTGCTAGTAATTAAACCTTGAAATGAAATAGAAATGGTGAATGAACAACATGAAATGGTACAAATCACCAATCCCTTGCAAAGGCTGCAAACTTGTGTGCAATGGCTGCAATGGACATAGGTTTTGAAATGCTTGATAGATATAGACTTGAAATGATTTCTTAGATCAAAACCCTACATCACAAATGTTAGCACAACAACACACATGATGCAAGAACAATCTTTGACATGATTCTTGAAACTTGATGATGGCTCCAATTTCTTGACGAATTTCTCTTGAATGCTCTTGTGAACTCGACTTGACTATAATGAATGCTCTCACAAAAGACTTAGATTGCCTAGGATCAAAATGAATGAATGAACCTTGTATTTATACTTGTTTATGCTTAATATCTCGAAATCATATCACACCAAGCCAACATATGAATTCAAAGAATAAAGGAGGTTAAATCCCAAAAATGACTCGAGGAGGACTAAAACACCCTTGGTGGCATCTTAGTCCAAAGTGATGAAACTTGGGGCACAAACACCAAAAAGGGGCCCACAATATATGCCTCAAAATTAGGGTCCCAAGACCTTTGGGGGAAAAAGATGCCCTTGGTGGCGTCTTAGTCCTGACCAAAAATCAAGGACACACTAATCAGAGTCATTAGGGGATTAGGTATGCTTTGGAGAATGTCAGTATTAACTAGAAAAATATGTCAATAATAGGTCTCGTGGACATAAAATAGGGCCAATTAAGCCATAAAGAGGGATAAATAAAGCAAGGCAAGCCCAAACAAGTGTGAAAATGCAAGGGTATGAATTTTACTACACTACACTACAGATATATGAAAAACAACATTGTAGTTAAAATTTTCATATCTAATCCCAGACCTTAACATTATGTGTGAATCACATAAATGCAATTTTGAATAAAAATCTAGGAACCTAATGTAGGCAACATGTTTTTGATTGAGGAAAAACTAGGTTTTGAAGGGACCCAAAACCCTTTACAACTAAAAGGAAAGTTGCAAAAAGAAGAGCTTGCAGCCAGCCAAAAGCCAACCCTCAAACAAGATCCTTCAAGGTTTACATTTAGAACTACTCTTCTGGGAGCAGAGGGTCATGTCAAAAGAAGGCCTAGAGAAATTAGCTTTCTTGCCCTTAACAATTATCCAACCTTCCTCCACTTGCATAGCCTGATCCTTCCACGTCAGCACACAATTTTCCTGAGGATGAAAGCCAACAACCACTATCTCAGAGATATCATCATTATTTTTTCGTGTTGGAAAAGATTTATCAAAAAATGCTTCAGGGAAAAAAAAGAAGCAGCCTGTGACCCACTCTCATGCTCTTTAGGGGCTTCAATGAGATAATCTTGGACAGCATCAACATCCCCACCATTTGATACAACTGGAGGGGATATCTCAAGACCCTATGAATCCAACGCATGTTTTCACCATATTCAAATTATACATATAAAATAATTGAATTTATACATTATATATATTCAATCTTTGTAATGCATCTCCTATGCTATAAACATAAACAAACTAAACATAAATGTGACAATTTTAAAATTTCAGGTTTAACTATTTAAATATTTACATATTGATATCATCTTTTTTCATATTTGAATATTATTGGTATAGTTGATTGAATTGTCATACACAATTGTACAACTAACAATTAATAATATATGAATCTTATTATAGATGAAATCAATGGGTAATATTTTTGTTATACATCTCTATATTGTAAGTACAACAATTTGAATTTAATTTAATGATATTTGATTTCATTATTCAAATAAAAACTGTATATAGTTGTCTCAAATAGATAAATTTCAATGACACATTGAAGAATTCACAAATACAAAAATAATATATTTGTTATATTTAGAAAATGCATTTGGATGTTTTTTCATTTAGTTTTGTGTATATTTGATGTAATTTCTTCATACTTATACCCATTCAAGAATAACGTAATCTTGTGAAACGTCAAGAGCAATTACCCAACTTCTAATCGATCATTATTAAAACACATCGATGTGTTAAGTGGCATATATTACGTCTATGTGCATGTACCCCTATACATTAGGATAATATGTTTCTTGTCCATCTTGATCCATAGAATAGTCCTTATATCACCCTTTTCTATCATGATTTATTCTTCTTGTTTGATCCCAAGCTAAGTCAATGGTTGCACTTACCCCCTTAAAGCATGAATATAGTTTATCGAAATTCAATTGAAATTTTCAAATTTGGTCAAATACTACCTTTTTTCTTTCCTTCATAGAGCCTCCTTTGTACATTCTTGATATATCTATTTCCATGCACTTATATAAAAGAAACTAATCTTCATTCACTTGATCATTCTAGGGTACTTTTAAAAAGGGAAATTAATACTATTGGCTTGTATCCAAATATACCAAATTCATGCCTTTAATTTTTCTTGGTCCCTATTTAGCTCCTTGATAATAACTAATTTCTAGTTTTTAATAGGCACATTAAAATGATTGATCTCTAAATCATGTCTCTATATAAAAATATCTATGTTTTATTTAGGCTTCTTATTTATCAGGATAATCTATAATAAGTTCAAAATTGGTCAACTAGTGTAGTTTTTCTTTCCTTCATAGAAACTCCTAAGTACACTCTTGATATATCTATTTCCATGCACTTGTATAAAAGGAATTAGTTTTTATTAACTCGATCATTCTAAGAGACTTTTAAAAAGGGAAATTAATAGTGTCAGCCTGTGCCCAAATATACCAAATTCATGCCTTTAATATTTCTTGGTCCCTTCATAACTAATTTCTAATTTTTAACAGGAACATTAAAATGATTGATATCTAAATCATGTTTCTATATGAAAATATCTATGTTTTATTCAAGCTTCTTATTTATTATGATAATCTATTTTAAGTCTTCGGCCCATGTTTATATTTATGTCATGTATTTATAGCCTCATCATGCTATCATGATTCTTAAACTAGACAAAAATTATTAAAAGTATATGTTAATAATGCAAACAATAAAACTCAGATTTGATATATCACCACACTCAAACACAAATTATATGGGAAAATCCCTTGCCATAGCAAATGATAGATCGAATTGACAATTTCAGTTGTCAATTTAAGAAAAAACAAATTTCAAATTCACAAAATGAATGGATGCAAATTCAATTGACTTCAATCCATTAAACATTCCAAATATTTAAATAATTACCACCCTCAAACTCAAATTTATTTATGTATTCCACATGCAATAAATTTATACAGTCTACCACTTTCCAATTTTTATGCATCATTGTTCAACCTCTCATTAGACAATACAAAAAGAAATAAAAATTTATTATTACTTCCTATATTTGCTATCATATATCAACTACATGATTTACCCCCAGTTCATCCCCGCATTCATTCTCGTTAACTAACCATATGTCACAGTCTCTTCTTTTCCAAACTGCTGCACATTGTTTCTATTTGATTTGAATTGGAAGCTCCCTTTGTCTGATGTGACCCTTCTATCCCTATTTAGTTGCGCTGAATTTCTTTTAATCTTTTCTTTATGGCATTTCTTGACCATTTCTCTCTATCATTCCACAAGTACACAACCTCTTCCCCATTTTTCCTGCATAAACTAATGTTTTTCCTCCAGTTTTGTAACCCTTCACTATATCGTCTTTAGTTGAAGAAATGTCAATTAAAATCTACTAAAGATCATACATACTAGCACCTCACACACCAATATTATTCCAAAAGATATGACCTTTCAAATTCTTCCTTAAAATCTGATTTGTTCATTCTTAAACTTCAACAATCAAATTCTGAGTTTCGTGCCACTAACTCACATGAAATTATATTTTTTAACCTCATAAACTGCCCCTCAATTTTTAATCATTAATTCATTTCAACGCCTCCTTCACTTCCTTTAAAACAAATTTCAATTTTCCCTCTTACTTGTGTTGGGATCAACTCAAACAAAGTTCTTGATATTTTAAAAAAATAGATATATTAAATACCTCCTCCTTCCTCAATGTTTCATTAAATCATATAATTAACAAGATTTTGCATTCTCTTTTGATATTAACATCAACAAATTTGAGAATTTAATGGAGAGAAATTCCATACTCAACAACAATGCACTTAATTTAAAAAAATAATTTTGACGTAACTTTCAAATGGAGGTTCATATTCACATGAAAACTTACCAAGTTGTGTGTGATGATGTTATAATTCTTATCATCAAGTGATTTTACTCCATCTTTTAAACATATTGATATTTTAAATTTTCCATAAAATGCCACCTAAGAATAGAGAAAATGTAATTGTCCTAAACCATTGAGAATTTGGCTACAAAACCTTCACCAATGTGAAACAAAAACATTTTTTAATGTCTCTAGAAAGTGAATTATGAACAACCTTCATGGATTTCAAGTAATAATTATTTCTATTTGATTTTGGTCACATGTTAGCCTAGATACTCCTGCATCAGTTTAATATTCTAGTGTAGAAAATGTATCCCTTTACATTTTCACACTTGTTTGCGCCATCCCTACTAAAATTGGGCTTTTGTATGCCTTGTTTGGTCATATTTTTCATCCACAAGCTTTAATTAATGCGTCTTTATGAGGATAATCCTTACATATATGTAATGACCAATCATAATTTAGTGATTTTGGATTGTACATGGCCTAGATTTATTGATTTGGGACTCATACACCACCTTGGGCATATGAGTCTCACCTAAGTTTTAGAGCCTAGATCTAAATTTGACATCAAATTAAACCTTTCTTGAAAAATGTGTCCCATACTTAGCCTATTGGGACTCATACACCACAATTGGCGTATGGATTCCACTTAGCTTAGACCTAGTTTAAATTTAAATTCTTGGAGGGATTTTATCTTCCTAGATCTGATTTCAGTTTGTAGAGTTGTAATTTTGGGAAATTTGGTATAAACAAGTATAAATAAAAGATTATTTCACATATTTTCTCCTAGCAAGATTAAAAGTCATCTATCAAGTTAAGTGATCTTATGAGCCTTCAAGTGAGAACATTATAGGGCATTCAAGAGAATTCAAGAGTTGATTATCAAGCGTTTTGGAGCATTACTCAAGATTCAAGAAACATGTCAAGGTCATCATGTATCATGTTTGTTTTTGAGAAAACATTTGCGATGTAGGTTCTTATGATTCAATCAAGCATTCAATTCAAGATCTACATTCATGCAGGCCATCACATATAAGCTTTTATCCTTTTGTTCACGGGTTTGATGAGTTGCAACATTGCATATTTGTTCATTCGTCATTCATTCATTCTATTTGATTTCATTTCAAGGTTTTATTACCAAAATGGTGTTTGACCAAGACAAACCCTTATCCACTAACAAAACAAAAAAATTCCATCTCTTTCATGTTTTATTTGTGGATTTATATTGGAGATCTATTGAGGAGCAAGATTGGAGAAAATTTGTCACCTTGTTTACAAGATCACAAAAAGTCACCTAAAGAGTATAATTCAATATTTTATAACTAAATATTTGGTAGGAGGTAAGCTATAGGAAAGCACTAGAGGATATAAAAGTTTTAGAGAAACCTTGATACTGGGACTAAATCACCTCTTGTGGCATATGAGTCCTAGTATACCTATTTTTACACTTTTTCTATAGATCTTGATTCAACAGTCCTAAACTCTAGTTTTGGCCCGAAACCCTCAACTGGGACTAAATCGGCCTACTGCATATGAGTCATAGTGTGCAACAAAAAACAATATTTCTAGGATTCCATATCTTCATTGAAGATTCTTCAGTTTCTAGGTGCACCTTTGCTTCATCTCTAGTTTACTATTTTGATTTGAGTTCATTTCTAGGTTATTTACTTAAGTCTTGCATATCATTTATATTTATTTTCTTTCAAAGCCCTAGCTTGTTGGTGAACCCCCTTTATACCTTTAATCACACCCAAGGACACCTTATTGTAGATCTCTTTCCCTCATTTCATCCCTTGATTGAGATGTCTAAGGTGTCCTTGAATGAAACTTGTAGAAAATTGGTTGATTCTATCTCCCAAAACATAGAAAGAAAACAGTTTTCTTGGTTTCATTTTGGTGAACCTACTCACCTTATTTCTGATTTAGAGTGCATCATTCTCTTAAATCTCTGTTACATTAAATTTTCATTAGGTTTTACATTGCTTAATCTGCATCTAGGGTTTCTATATCTTGCATTAGTGAAAGTGGATATAGGTTGCACTTTTTCTTCTTTCATCATTGAATTTCATTTGAAATTTGTAATTGCACTTAGTCTAGACATCATTGAAACCAGAAAACCTAACATTCACTCAAAATGTTTTGAAATTTTTGTAAACACCCTAATTTGGGACTCATATGCCCCTTTGAGAGATTTAGTCCCAGTGTAGGTTGTTTTGTTGAGTTTATGGGTATCATATGGCGATTGTTACTCACTATTTGAATCCCAAAAAAACCCTAAGTAGGACTCATACACCACTCTAGGAAATTTAGTCTGATTTTAGATTTTAAATTGTATTTTACAACATTAAAAACTTTATTTTTATGTTTCAATTTGTTGTTATTACATTTTTATTTTAGTTTGTAGAGTTTTTGTTTCATTCATTTCATTGCATAGCTTAATTTCATTTGAATTAGAATTAGAGAATAGCATTAATCATTTTTTATTTACATCTAACATTTCCTTGATTGTCCCTTGCATGAGCTTTACAACTTAGTGTCCTATTGCCAATACTATAGTGAGATGTAGTTTGAGGCTCATGTCATCCAGCAATAGTCCAATTATCATGGATATTGGGTTATCTATCTCTTTTACTACTAGTGTTGACACTAGTTCACTAGGTATAGACCATACCCTTAACAACTCTTTTCCTTCAAGTAGTGTGACAAATGTTGAAACAATGGTTGGTAGTATTTCGTAAGAAAATATAATTAAAATCCATGAAGACTTATCAAACCTAGAAAATCAACTAAGTACTAAGAATATTTTAACCACTTCTATCCTTACCATAGATAACATACATCACATGATTGAAATTGAATAAGGAATCAAACTTGGACGCAACATAGTTCAAATTTTTAGAAAACATCTTACTTCAATAACTAGTTGTGCTCAACCTGTGAACAATGTCCAAATTCAAAGAGGAACTCAAATTACTCCCCCCACAACCATTGCCTCTATTCCTACCTATACCAACTCTAAATTTAGAACAATGATGCAACCTACTAGTAATATCATTCCTACCCTGCATATTTCCACTAGCAATCCTTGTACCTTTGTGGCATCACATATCATATCTCCTACCACTTTACCTCCCATAAGTATAAAATATATTGCTCCCTCAAACACATACACACCTCCACCGTATTTACCTCCATCTCAGAATACAACGAATGACACCATCATAAATCACATTTTGGAAAATGTTTCATCCCTTCAAAACACATTTCCACCATAAATCAAAATCAAAATGGCCAACCTACATACTATGTCAAAAACAACCCCTTATCCCAAGAGATATTGATAATGCCGATACCACAAGGTCTAGAGATTCCTAGGTTTCAAAAATATGGGGGGAAAGGAGATCCTTGTAACCATGTTTCAGCTTACACAATATTATGTAGTAGTGATTTTGTCCTTGATGATAAACTATTAGCTATGTTTTTCCCTAGGTCCTTGAAGGATACTGCCTTAGAATGGTTTTTCTCATTTTTTATTTTGGTTTTCTCCATTTTGAGTTACATTCTAACTCAATTTTGGTGGTCAATTATGAAAGAAGCTAAATGGTGTTTTTTCATAGATTGACAAACGTCGTATATGGATATGCATTTGAAGGTTCATTACATGTAATTTCATTGAACTTCTTGAAAATCGAGTATGTCTAAAAATGAATTATTTTTCCATTTTTATGTATCAACTATTAGCCAAAATTTATCATATGTTTATAAAATCAATTCAAATCAGTACTCAAAGGTCAGTTTCATAATGAGATGAATGCATATTAAGCAAGAAGAGGGAGGTCAAATGCCATGATATGCCAAGCTGAATTGTATGCAGTATTAAATTATAAATTAGCCATCAAGTTCATAGAGGAGGCCACAATCTAGGATGGAGGCCGCAATATAGCTGATAAAACCATTTAAAAGTTCAAAGAAAGGGAAGATGAGGGGGTCGTGGCATAAGAAGAGACTGGAAGAGAATGAAAGAAGTTTAAAAAAAACTTGAAAACCCACGCATCCTTATGGAAATCCAATCAAAAGGTTGATAAAACAAAAATTGTATGAGGCAAGGGTTCACGGCCAAGAAGAAGGTGCTTGAACCTTTGAAAAAATATGAATGCAAAAAGAAGACAAGGAGGACTGCACAGTCACCAAGGGAGGAGATGAAAAATCCAAGAAAAGGAAATAGTTGCAGGAATAGGATGCAACGTTAGTGGAAGAAAGGAAATGAACACAGAGTGTAGTACAACAAGGGTCGAGCCACATATAAGTGGTAATGTATGAATAAAAGTTAGCATATGCAGCAATATAACATGCCTAACCTGCACTTTTAGTAGAGGTTAATATGATGTTTGGTAATCAATAATTAGGAAATAGGTGAATGAATCGAGCCATGAAATTAAAGGGACAAGTCCAAGCATAGACTACTACACACATGATTGTTAATATAGGTAGATAGCGTAAACAAGAGCACACCATGTGATGTGGTGATTAGAATTTTAAAATACAATTAAAATGACTTGAAGGAACAGGTCACAACATAGTGCGAGGAGGGAGTTGATGTTAAAGATCGAAGGTAGAAGAGATTACAATCAATCAGCTGCAGAGAAGAATAACACAAGAGCATGTATCTGATGTAGGAGCACAGATAAAAATTAGAATGGGATTTGATTATTGTATTTTGTTAATTTAAAATCTACAGGTTATATAAGGCTATTTGTCATGGATGAAAATTGAATTGAAATTGAATTTGGAGTCAAGTTTTGTAATACAATTGTTGTCTGAAATATAATGATAGATTGAGGATAGTTATTTTGTTGTGAAATCTTGAACTTTTTTCAATTAACAAATTAAATTGTCAAATTGAGTGGTTGCCTGGCTATGAGATAAGGGAGTTGTTGGAAGTTCAATTAACAAATTAAATTGTCAAATTGAGTGGTTGCCTGGCTATGAGATAAGGGAGTTGTTGAGTTCCATTAACTGGTATTATTTTGGGAGTTTGATATTAGTTTTCATCAATAGCCAAAATAATAGGTTATATTTATGAATGTTTAAGTCCCTTGGAGAAGCTAATAAGACCACAGCCAAAATGGATGGTTTTGTGAAACATAAATGTGGATTAATTTTATGCTAGAAAAATTGGGTTATGGATGATAGCTTCAAGTCAGTTTTATTTGTGTTATTCAATATGAAAACATACTTTTTTTTTGGTTTGTCTTTCGTTATTATAGATTGGAATAATTTGAAGTCATTTGGATCACAAGTAGCAATCCTTCAATCAATAAAACATGATAAGTAGAAGGAATTCAACAGTAGAAGCTACATAGGATGATAAGATTCAAAATATTTGATGATATATTCTACTTGTGTTTGTGACAAGCTAGAGGTTGGAAATAAAATACTTAAGTAGAGTAAGTCAAAGAAGAAACAGGCCCAAAAGAGTGCGAGAGAAACTGTGAAAATTCATTTATCTAACAAAAGAAAAATCATACCATTAGAATAATCAAACTAGTTAAAATCTTCATCTTGTGAAAGCCAACCAATATCACTTACCAACCAAACTAGTGAAAAATTGTTACTACCAATTAAACACCTTGTTAAAATAATTTTAAAAACATTCAAAATTAATTTAAAACTTAATATTTGTGAGACATCAATTTATACACTCGAATATTCAATTAAACGCAGAATAAAATCATTTTACACAATAGAACAATCACAAAGTCAAAATAATGAAATACGTACTCTATATGAAATAAAAAATATGATCTTATGAATAATATAAAATCCTTGTGGACACTTTTATCCTCCATTTTCAACAAATGCTTGTCAAAAGTCTATTTTGGTTGCTGCACCAGATTCACAAAACCTAAACTGGACGACTGCAATCGTCACTGAAAAATGTCACATTGAATTTAGTGCGCTAGCAAAGAAATGTAACTACTTTTTGGGGTGGCTTGTAATCACATTAAGTTGAATTTAGTATGTACACCCACATTGAAATGTAGCGCAAAGTAGAGACTTTGATGTATTCATACATTGTTTCCCTTTACAATCGGTAGTCTTAAATCTAACTTTTCTTCTTTACAATCTCAATCTGGTTTAATTAGAATTATTTAATATTAAAAAATCTGAATGAGATAAACATTTTTAATGGTTTGGCATGTTTGATCTATTATAATAATTAAAAAGAAAAAAATAAATTTCACATTTATAATCTGAATATATAAGTTATTGCATATTCAACAGAATAAATGGATATGAAGCTGTAAATGAAAATGAGATAGCCAATTATAATTACTTAATATTATTTTAAATCTGAATTGTGTATCTTTTCAAAATGTTATAAATAGAAAGCGATTAAAATTATAATTCTGAATGACTATCTATTTCTAGTAATGAAGAATTACACACAATTATTAAAAAACTCAATGGTCTGTTGGTCAAATCAAACTTTTTAAAAATTTCAAATTTAAATTAAAAAAAATGTCAAATACTGTGAAACAGGCATCCTCAATAGAAACTAATAAATATTATCTATTGACCATAACAAATATACATTTAATCTGAAATAGTAATTCACTGAAACTAAAAATATTATGAGAACTCGAATAAAATCTATGGGACCAAACACATTAGAATGAAACAGACATCCTCAATAGTGTGGGGAAACATGAGGCAAAGAATGAAACAAAACAACTTCAAATCATTTAAACACAGAAACACAAACCTAAAAACATTCAGCATTAATCGAGAAACATTATACTATATTGATCTTTCAAAAAATTATATTTCAACTTCTCCATACAGAGCTTCGGCTCTTCATTTCTACAATCTTTTCTTCTGCAAAGCAAATTTTTCATACTTCTACAATCTTTTCTTTTGCCAAGTCGTCATAGTCCAGAGCACATTAAAACATGTCCTATAGCAATAAATTTCCGCCAGCTAGTACACCACAAATAGATGCCGCCAAAGGATCAAAACCGCGCTACCGTGCACACGGTGGAACAGGGTTGTGGTACTGCGGGGTACCGCTATACCACGAGGAACATCGTATAGGCCCGCAGTGTCGCGGTGAAGATGAGAGCAGACCACCCAACTGTGAGGGATACTGGAGTGGCCGTGGTGGTCGCGGTAACCAAACACAAACTGCTAGCCTGCATTACCACGGTTTGGAAGACAGACGGCGCAGTTCGGCGGTAAACAAACTGGTGGTCGACAAACTATCCAAGCACAAAGAGAACAACCCACCGCACTACCGCGGGTGGTTAGAGACGGAACCGCGGGACAACGGTAGAGGTGTATTGACGGTTAACCGCCCGACCACAGACTGATGGTGGTTAGGCCTTGGTAATGTGGGAGACGAAGAACAAAGCCACCGCAACACTGCCAAAAGTAAAGAGCTCGACTGAGGTAAAGCGGGAGACAAAGAGAATGGAGTCCGCAGAACTGCGGACAGGAGAGAGAGAGAGGCCCGGGGGCCACAGTAACCGCGCAACTGTGAGCGGATGGAGAGTAAGTCGCAGTGCAGTGGTAAAATCTGAAGTTGGAATTATTCCCAACAAATAGAAACTAATAAATATTATCTATTGACCATAACAAATACACATTTAATCTTAAATAGTAATTCACTCAAACTAAAAAGATTATGAGAACTCGAGTAAAATCTATGAGACCAAACACATCAGAATGAAACAGACATCCTGAATAGAAACAAATAAATATTATCTATTGACCATAACATATACACATTTAATCTTAAATAGTAATTCACTGAAATTAAAAACATGTTAAATTTTAAGGATGTGCTGATTGCGACCTTATTTGTGCTCCCAAAGATTAGTGGTTCACAGTTGTGGTTTAGTCGTCCTCTGCTGTGTTTTCATGTGCTGGAATGATGCCCTTTTGACTTTAAAGGCTTTCCTTGTTTATACTTGTATTTCTCTGAGGCCTGCATTTTATTTTTTACTGGTCGGATGGTTGAGCTGTTAAAACTTCTGTTTTGTGTTTTGTTGTTTTGTTAAACTCATAGGTTCAGATCCTTCTCCTGCTTTAATATCCAAAAGATATAATGATTAAACTGACAATCAATCTTTGAAGGACAACCAAAAAAAATTCCGATATGGCAGCGGGTGGCGATGGAGATTCTCGATCGTTAGAACAAACGCCCACCTGGGCTGTGGCCATTGTTGTCTTGGGCTTTGTGCTTATTTCCATACTAATCGAACAAGCTATACGTTTCCTTTCCAAGGTATCTATCTCCAATTATATGCAATCTTCATATATTCCCACATGTTACATGCAATTGTGTTGAATGTTTGGATTGAATTGGAATGTTTTTTTTTTGTGTGTTTGGAATGCAGTGGTTCAAGAAACGTCGAAAGAAATCTTTTGCCAAAGCACTAGAAAAGATCAAAGGAGGTGAATAATTTGATGTCATTATCAATTTTTTTAGGCCGCAGGAATCAATAGTTTTTTTTATAAACTGTAATGCATTTGTTAAATTTTTTTATATGATTGATGATGCTGACACAACACACCTTTTAATATCACTGAGACATGGGGGACTCGACCTGGTGACTTCTTCCTTGAAACATAATACTTCAATCGAACCAAGACCCCATCCCGATGTCACAATCAATCTCAGCAGATTCCTTAGATAAAATGTTTTCCCTAATTATTTTGATTTGTATGCAGAATTGATGGTGTTGGGATTTATCTCGCTGCTACTTACTGTTGGACAAAAGCCAATTTCAGAGATTTGTATATCTGAGGGCTTAGGAGATTCATTCCTTCCCTGTTCAAAGGAGGACGTCTCAGCAGACAGTGTTTCTGACAAGATTGAAAAGCTTTCATTAGCTGGGCACCATCGTAAGCTCCTCTTCATAACTTCAGAAATGCCATTAAGGCGTACCTTAGCGAGAGACGACACTGAGGCTGGTCACTGTGCTAATAGAGTAAGCATTACGCGTACTATTCGTACAGAGTGGTAGTATTTGCAATGGAAATAGATTTAAGTGGTTTTCCTGTGTTAATTGATGCAGGGGAAGGTCTCTCTCATATGACAAGATGGACTCCATCAACTGCACATCTTCATTTTCGTATTGGCCGTTTTTCATGTCTTGTCTTGCATTGTAACCATGACGCTGGGATGGGTAAAGGTATGAGTCACTAAACCTCTTTCTGTCATTGTTTCATGCAAAAGGAAATGGTTATAACATGGTGTGTCCAGATGAAGAAATGGAAAGCATGGGAGGAAGAGACTAAAACTTTGGATTATGAATATTCTACTGGTTAGTTTAAGATTTTCCATGTCCTTTATTTCCCATAACGAAAATCAGTTTTCATTTCATAGATTTAATTGTTATGCTGTCAAATTAGTCTAGTGTCAACTTGTCTTAGATTATCCTTACACTTGGAAATATAAGCATATATGCAATTGTGTTGGTAGATCCTTCGAGGTTTAGATATAGTCGTGAAACTACTTTTGGAAGGAGGCATATGAACTTTTGGTCCAAATCAACAATTCTCGCTTGGATTGTAAGTAATTCGAATACTATTTTTTATTTTAAATTTAATCTTGTTGCGATTTCTGTGTACTTGTACTAAAGTCTTGTCTCTTGATTTTGTAGGTTTGTTTTTTCAGACAATTCATTATATATGTGCCCAAAGTGGATTACTTAACCTTGCGCCATGGATTGTAAGCTCTCTTAGGCTACACTTTCAATATTTTATATTGTATACTTAACAAGAGACTTACAGTTGTGTGTGTATTTATTATTGCAGGCTCACTTTGCTCCACACAGTAAATTTGAGTTTCAAAGATATATAAAGAGATCATTGCGTGATGACTTTAGTGAAGTTGCATCGATTAAGTATGTTTCATTATTGTATTTTAATAATTGTGGCATCACATTTTGTATTATCAAACTCCTTGATTTGAAACTAATTGCTGGAATTATTTATATGATTTTGTGCAGTCCACTTCTATGGTTTTTTGCAATCTTATTTCTACTTCTCAAGAGGAATGGTAAATATAATCAGCATTCTATTTATTTGTGATTATTAGTTCTAATTTTCTGAGGGGATGTTTGAAATGTAACTTAATTTTGTAGGATGGTTCACGTTCTTTTGGCTATCATTCATTCCATTAATTGTAAGTGAACACAACACTTTTTCTTAATTTACTTGATTTTAATTAATTAATTAGAATACATAGTAAATATAAATAGTTTTTCAACTAATCATATGATATGTTTATGGTTGTTCTTTCCATCATATAAATTCTATGTATGAAATTAATGTGCTATGTATTCCTAATTTTCTAGAATGTATACTTAATTTCTACAATTTTTTCATTTGATTTATATAATATGGTTTCTTTTCAAAAATTAAAAAATAATAATTTTAAATCTATATTAAGTATGATAAGATTTAGGGTTGCAATCCAATTAGGAGTTAGAAATAAAAATTGTAAGGAAAATTATTTGGAATAAAATATATTGTCTAATGAGATGTTTGACATAGTTTAGATGGTACTAGAAGGCTAGAAAATGAAGTAGAAGGTTCTTTATAATTTTATAGGGATTTCAAAAAATATACAGGTAAAAGTACAAAGTTGTGTCACACTTTCGACCAACTTATCAGCACAACTTAATTTAAGTATTTCTAACTGAAAACCAATTTTGGTCAAACATATGATCCAACAAGATTCATTCTAGCTAAATTATATATGTCTACAACTTTTTTAGCTAAATTTTTTAGATAAATGCATATGTAACACCACTTTGATGTTAATTTACCAAAAAAAAATGAATTATTTGAAAAACTTGATGTTTCCACAACTCCTAGTCAAGTAAATAATATTTTTTTAAAATATAAAAATAACCTTTTGTAGATCCATAAGTGTAGTTTTCAATATATGTATATATGTATATATGTATATATGTATATGTACATATATACATATATACATATATATTAACGATTATTTATAATTTATATTTTATTTTTACTTAAAGTAGGTTATCAACATAAAAATATTATGTTAATTACCATGTCCAAAAAAAATACTAAAACTTATTAATTTTTTTTATTTTAAATATGATGCATTAGATAAAAGAATTTATATCAAGATGGTATAATTTGTTTTCTGTTTTAGATAAATAATCAATATAAAAGTTAACATCAAATTAAAACAACTATCTTTCATTAAAACACATTTTAATATTAATTTAAAAATATATATGCACTAAATTTTAAAGTTATAGATACACACAAAAATAATGAAGGAAAAATAATAAACTTTACTATATAAAGATTGACGTCTCATGTAACTTAATTTTTTAGCATTTTATCAAAAACAAAATTGTAGAGTAAATTTATTAAAAACTATATTCAAATAATTTTTGAACTTTTTTTTAAAAATACAATCATAAAATATACTAAAAAATACACATTTGATTAGTTTACATCATTTCAAAATTCAAAACATATATGCCACTTTTTAGTGATTCAAGTTTAAAAGTTGGATCAGTATTGGTTGTTTCTTTTCTAAAGTGTGAAACAACTTTGTTCTTTTATCCATATACACTAGTAACCTAATAGGAGTATTCACAACTAACATGATTTATAGTGACCCTCTCTATCTATTTTATCCCTATAGGTACATTGGTGACCTTGTTTAGGCATTGGTCCTTGATATGGGGTTTGGTGCTTGATTATGAGCTAGTGACCTTCTATAAACAGATATATTATTTTCTCATGTGGTCATTGAAATGATGGAAGATGGTTTCTTGATGGTTTAAGACATATAACAACACATTTCACAATCATTATTTCAAGGAGAACCCTAGAGATCTCAATCTAAAGTATGCAGAGGAGAAAGATATCTTGCAATAGGGTTGTCCTAGGGTTTGATTATAAACTAAAGAGGGGTTCACCACAAAGCTAGGGCTTGCAAAGACTAATGAAATGAAATACCTAATGCTAAAACTTAATCTAATGCAATACTTCACTAAATGACCTAGAAAAGCGTGTAAATAAAAATAAGAATTTAAGAGATGAAAGGTGTGTGCCTAGAAACCTAGAGAGGAATAGATGAAGACTTGAAATGCTTAAAAAATTAAATTTAATGTTGACTGAGCGATTTTGTCCCAAATTAGGGATTTTGGGCAGGAACAAAAATCTAGGAAAGATATGACTGAAACTCCTGAAATATACAAATTTTCCTATACTGGGACTCAAATTCTACAAGTAGCATATTAGTTTAGTTATAGTTTTATAAAAATTCAAAGTCTGATTCTACTCTTCAATGTCTACTTTGTCCTTTTCTACTTTATTTTTGAATCAAAAACTATGATTTACAACCTATAGATGTCTTCCAATGATCTCCACTACAAGCTAACAACTTTGAACACTTTGAAAAACTTTCTCCAAAAATTCTCTTCAATGTGTCTTCAACTTAGAGTTGCAAATCACACACTAAAGAGGGAAAAATGTTGTTTTGTTAGTGGAAAGGGGTTTTCCTTGGTCAAACCCCGTTTTAGTAATAAAAATTTGAATTGAAATGAAATAGGAGAGGAGAATGATGAATGAACATAATCTAATGTTGCAACTCACCAAACCCTAGCAATAAAGTGTTGCAAACATGCATGAAGTGGCTCCAATGGATGTAGATCTAGACTCTTGCTTGGATGTGATAGATCTTGACTTGAGTACTAGCTTGAATCATGAAATCCTACATCATAATTATTAGCTAAAAAAAAAACATGATGCATGATGCTTGAATAATACTCTAAAACACTTGATAATCAACCATTGAGTACTCTTGAATGATCTTGTGAACTCAAATTTTATATTAGGAATGCTCTCATGAAATTCTTGGATGAAAATGAGTGAAATAACCTTGCATTTATACTTGTTTATGCCAAATTTTTCATTATTACAACACTAGAAGCCGACATCAGATATAAGAGAATAAAATCCTGCCAAGAATTTGTATTAAATTTGGTTTTTGGCCACAGAGGACTCATACGCTAGAAGTGGCATATGAATTCCATTGGGCATTAATTATGGGCCACACTTTCAAATATTCTTAGAATGATGCAAAATCCATATTGAGGCCAAAAAACCTAGGTGAGACCCATACAACCAAGGTGGTGTATGAGTCCCAGATCACTAAATATAGGCCACACAACCTAAAAACACCTAAATTATGATTGGATGTTAATCTATGTCAAGATTATCCGCAAAAAGATGCATTAAATGAGCTTTTTGGATGCAAAATAAGGCCAATTAAGGCATAAAGAAGTTGGGTATGTGCAGGATCATCATGAAAAAAATAGGCCCTTAAGTGGCAATTAAATTGAGAAAATCAGAGTTAGGCAACTTGACATAAAAATTTGAATAAGTTATCTATATTATTTCAAAACTATGTAAGAATATAATCTATATCAAATTCAATGTAGTTTCTAAAGTACTAGGTTTATTTTTTATTTTTAAATCTATTTGGTAAAAATTTGAAATTTTAATGTAGTAGTACTTAAATTTCAAGGAAAAAAGAAGAAGTAGGTGTCTGTCTGACCACCCTAACTACAATAAAATGAGAAAAAAAAATTATAAGATTTTACATATAAGTAGGGGACTCATGTCCCGATGTGATGCATATTTTTTGTAATTTTTTTCCAAGTAAGTAATTAATTATGAATTTCTTATGACTAATTTTAAAAAATATAAAAAATTGTATATCTAACCACCTTAACATGGTAAAAAATTCATGAAATTCAACTTTTCTTTTCAATCCTATAGTATGTGAAGCATAGAATATGACGCATGTTTCAGATTCAAAAAATATGATATCATTTGAAAGCTATAGATATTTTTCAATCAACCTATCAATTAGGAATTTAGTTGTAATTCAAATAGAAAATGAATAATAGCTATTTATTAAATTAAAATTAAAGAATAATTTATATTGGTGGAAAACTGAGAATCTTCTTTAAAAACCTTTTTTCGTTTAATCAATTTTGGGTAAAAAAAAAGTCAGTAGCCACATGACTCATCATATCACTTAGATATCGCCACTTTTTGGCCCATCATGATCCTGCACATACCCAACTCAATTATTTAATAAAATATTAGAAAAGTGTGAAAGTGTGTTGCAACACTTTACAACTCTAAATTAGGCAGCAATAATCTTATTTAGTTCACAAGATCCCAAGACTGAATGTGAATATGTTAGACACATTAAAACACTAAATCAAGGCCATGTTAGGGAGTAATTTTTTTGTCTTTACATTTGGCTCCCACTTTCATGATAGGATGAACTTGCATCAAAATCACACTAAAGTAGACCAATGTGCATCAAGAAGGGTCTAAATGTACCAATTATAGTAAGGTAGGATGACAATGATCAAGAGGGTTGTGCAAGCCCCCAAGACTAAGGTCCTATGAAAAAACAACATAGGCACAAACTAACACACATGAATATGATATAAAGAGAAATAAAAAGGCACAAAAATGCATTGCCAAAGACAAAAAGAAAGGAAAAAACAAAACAAAAGAGTGGGTGGAACAAGCTTTGACCATTTTTCCATCACGATGTGGATTAGATCTAGGCTATTTCTCTGAAAAATGTGCATTCACTCTACAGCAACAAAACTTTAGGTTGTCCAATGGGTCAGTAATCCAAGAATGTGAGACACATACACATGCAACTAGTATGCACTCAGACACACACGTGAATAGCTAAGCGAAATTCATGCCTCAGATCAGCTTCTCGTCCAACCATACCAAATTCATACCTTTTGATAACTTTAATAAGGCACCATACAACAATGAACTTCAATCTTCATGAGGCAAGAAAATCTTTGTATGCTTGGAACTCATGAACAAACAAGATGGATCTAGAGTAATGCAATGTGCGTTATGCAAGGTGGCCATATAACTGAAATTGAAAATGCAAAAATAATGTAAAGAATGTTCAAAGGAGACATGATTAGTTAATGTGAGGTCTTAACTTAGGGAACATTGTGCCTAATGTCTCCAAGAGAGGACCAATCAAAGAATGTAATATTTACAACTTAAAAGATGTAGTGTGTTGCATCAAGCCACCAAGAGGAATATAATATGCTAAGAGAGATCATGCTCTTGAAGGAAATCACACCCAATGTCATTCATAAAGCGAAAGATGAATCACATAAAACAAGAAGACTACACCACGAAACATGAAAAAAATGAAAAAGAATAATGCTAATGTATGCCCCCTCTTTAAAGAAATTTCTAAACACTCTACTGTGAGCAATTACTTTAACGTAGCAAATGATAAATGCTAACAATAAAAAATACATGATAGCTAACTAGGAAATCCCTATGCCAAGTCATGTGTTTCCAAATAGAGCTATGCAATGAAAAAGGAAAGAGAGGGAGGTTGCCCTCAAAAATGAAACTCCAAACACATAAGGGATCTATGGATTCGGGGTAGGTATTTTCTTGCTACAATGTTTTTAAAGAAATCAAAACTGCCATCATTCCCCAAATACTCATAAAAGAGGAAGAATGAAACAAAGAGAGCGAAAACAAAGAAAAACCTTTCGGGTCAACATTGAAGAAAAATGAATGTCTCGATGTCTTGCATCATCCCCAAAAGGAAAACACAAGATAAATGAAAAAGATAAAAGAAAAATATTTTGGGTCAAGATGGAAGAGACATGAATTTCTTGACGCCTTGCATCATCCCCAAAAGAAAAAACAAGAAAAATAAAAAAGGTAAAGGAAAAGCTTTTGGGTCAACATGGAAGAGACATGGATGTCTCAACACCTTGTGTCATCCCCAAAAGTAAAACACAAGGCAAACAAAAAAGATAAAGGAAAAGATTTTGGGTCAACATGGAAGAGACATGAATGTCTCGCCACCTTGCATCATCCCCAAAATGAAAACACAAGACAAAAGAAAAGATGAAGGAAAAACTAATATATTTATGACATAGAGAAGAATGACGGTACAAATAGAGGAATGCCACAAAGAGAGAGATACATAAAATAGGTTAGTAAAGGGGATCACATTACACACATTCAATCACACAAAATAAAAATAAATAATGCAAAAGACTTGTAAGGTACATGTGAGTTAGTCTTCAACAAGTCATTTGCATCCCAATCATGTTCATTGTATACTGAAGGCAAACAACTATCTTAAGGGACAATAGAAAGTGTTGAACTAGGGTCATTAACAGGTTGAACACTCTTCTTAGGAGAATTATCGTTTAAGATAATAGAAGAGGAAAGGGTATGTGTAGGATCATGATGGGCCAAAAAGTGGTGATATCTAAGTGATATGATGGCCCATGTGGCTGATGACTTTTTTTTACCCAAATTTGATGAAATGAAAAGGGTTTTTAAAGGAGATTCTCAAATTTCCACCAAAATAAATTATTCTTTACTTTGAATTGAATAAATAATTATTATTCATTTTCTATTTGAATTACGACTAAAGTCCTGATTGATAGGTTGATTGAAAAAAATCTATAGCTTTCAAATGGTATCACTTTTTTTGAATCCAAAATATGCGTCACATTTTATGCTTCACATAACATAGGATTAAAAAGAAAAATTAAATTTCATTATGTTTTGACCAAGTTAAGATGGTCAGGCATACGAGTTTTTATATTTTTTAAAAGTTGTAATAAAAAAATTATAATTAATTATTTACTTGGAAAAAAATTATAAAAAAATATGTATCACATTGGGACATGAGTCCCTTACTTATATCTATAATATTATAAAAAAATATTATCATTTTATTGGGGTTAGGGTGGTCAAACAGACACCTACTTCTTATTTTTTCCCTGAAGTTTAAGTTCTACTGCATTAAAATTTCAAATTTTCACCATATATATTTTCTTTTTTTAAATACACCTAGTAGTTTAGAAACTACATTCAATTTGCTACAAATTCTATTCTTACATATTTTTGAAATAATATAGATAACTTATTCAAATTTTGATGTCAAGTTCCCTAACTCTGATTTTCTAGATTTAATTACCACTTAAGGGCCTGTTTTTTCCATGATGATCCTCCACATACCCGAAAACAATGTATTAAATTCATTATGCACATCTTCATCAATTTTAGCAACCTCATTATCATCATCTAAGTTAATCACAATAGGAGGTCGAATGATAATGTCTAAAGAAGGGTTTAGCTCTTGTTGCGGTTGTATTATAAGATCCTTTTGTTTTAGCAAAGGGGAGACACATCATGCATTTCTTTAGTCAAGATTGGATCTCCATTTTCTTTATTTATTTCTTCATTTAACCTTTTAGCAAGGGCACAACATCTATGCCTACACTCTCTAGTACCTCTATTTCTTTTAGTTTAGTTTTCAAGTTGTGTTTGTGTAGGAGCAAGATGATCACCAGTAGGTTTATTTTCTTCCCTAAAGGAAGTGTAACAAATATTTTCTCACCTTCATTACACTTCAAGGTTTTTCACCTAAAAGGGAAGGGACAAAGATCTAGGCTACATTCAAGAACAAAACCTAGAGATTTAGTGCAAAAGGGATTGAAATTTTTCAAAGGGAGAGTTCCTGGGGATGGGAATAGATAGAAAGGGTTCACCACAAATGCAATGTGATATGCAAACCTACACTAGATGACTTAGAAATGACCATGAAACAAGATAGAAAATACTGAAATAGAATGTGTGCACTCAGAAAATCGTAGAGGTTGGAGTGAAGATTGTAAATATCCTTGGAGTTCTAGAAAATCTGATTTTTAAGCATAGCGAGACACTTGTACCAAACTAGGCGACTTAGTCCAGTTTTGATTTTTTTTGGAAAACTATGTCGGGGTCTGTTTCAGCCAAATGGGTATCCAGATCTACATAAATCTCTAAAAATCTTGCATAGTGGGACTAAGTCACCACAACTGGGGGGAAGTGTCCACTTTGACTTTTCTGGAAATTTAAAAGGGGAATCTATAGCGCTCGGTCTGCACTTCTACTCCTGGTAATTTTCTAGATCTAAAACTACACAATTTGGCCTGTAGGTGTGCTCCAAGCCTCTTTTAGGGTTTTGACAACCTTGAAGATCTGTGAAAAGTTTTTGACAACATTTCTAATCCTATTATTTAACAAACCTCCAAACAAGACCTTCAAATCACACAAAGAGACAAAAAAATGTTGGATGTTAGGGCATAGGGGTTTGCCTTAGTCAAACCCCTTTTAGGTAACTAAACCAAAGTGAAGAGATAATGTAATGAAGTATGAAGATGAAAAAATGGAGTTAGTACCTTGCCATGATGATCGATCTTGAATTGTTGCAGCAATGGATGAAGATCTTGTCTTTGAATGCTTGCTTGATGACTTAGAATGCTCAAACCCTATCTTTCTTGAGAAGAATGATGAACAGAAGGAGATAGAAGAATGAAACTTAGGAGATGAAGAATAAGGAGAAATCCCTTTATTTATACATGATTTTCCATAATTTCACAAAAATAACACATCACATGCTGACCTTAGGGTTTAGAAGACAATATCCCGCCAGAATTTTGGATTAAATTTGATTTTTATGCCAAGTGGAACTAAGTTTCCCAATGTGGTGACTTAGTCCACTTGGGAAATTTTAAGTGGATGTCGGGAATTAAAGTGTGATTAATGTTGTTTAACTAGATTTTCTTCTGAAACACACTTAAGTGGGACCTATAAGTGCATTAAGGGGGCATTTTATCATAAGAAAGGGATAATTTATTGATAACAAGCCTAGGAAAGTGTGAGAGTTTATTACAACTCCTTACAACACCATGAAATAGGATTTGGTCAATGATAAAAAGAGGTTGTTTAGATGACATGTGATAGAAAGGTCCTAGAAAAGTGTGAAAGTAGGTTACAACACTTCACAACAACTTTGTAAGACATCATAGAATTCTTATTGATTCACAAGGGTTCAAGACCTAATGTGAATGTGTTGGCCACATTATATCATTAAATCTAGGCAAAACTAGGTGAAAAATCCACAAGAAAGGTCTAAATGAGCAAAAATTTCAAGGATACATTTTTCTACGTTACATTTAGCCCCCACTTTAGTGAGAGGATGAACTTGCTTCAAACTCACACTCAAGTAGCCATTCAAGAGGAAGGGCCCAATTCTACCAATGGGAATGGTCTAGGATAACAAAGATGAAGGAGGCAGTCAAGCCCCCGAGATCCAAGATCCTCAGTCAAACCAGGGTATGTGTAAGATCATGATGGGAAAAAAAGTGATGATATGTAAGTGATATGATGAACCATCTGGCTGACGACTTTTTTTTAACCCAAAATTGATGAAATGAAAAGGGTTTTTAAAGGAGATTCTTAGCTTTCAACCAATATGAATTATGCTTTACTTTGAATTTAATAAATAATTATTATTCATTTTCTATTTAAATTATGACTAAAGTCTTGATTGGTAGGCTGATTGAAAAACATCTATAGCTTTCAAACCATATCACATTTTTTGAATCTGAAACATACGTCACATTTTTATGCTTCACATACTATAGGATTAAAAAAATTTGAATTTTATGAAGTTTTGACCAAGTTAAGGTGGTCAGAAATACATGTTTTTATATTTTTAAAATTTTTAATAAAAATTCATAATTAATTATTTACTTGGAAAAAAATTACCAAAAAATATGCATCACATCGGTAAATGAGTCCTCTACTTATATCTAGAATATTATAAAAAATAATTATCATTTTATTGTGGTTAGGGTGGTCAGACAAACACCTACTTCTTATTTTTTCCCTAAAATTTAAGTACTACTACATTGAAATTTAAAATTTTCACCAAATAGATTTAAAAAAAAAAAAACCTAGTAGTTTAGAAACTAAATCTAGTTGAACAGGGGAAAAAAGAATGGAAAAAAAAGAAGATTGATTTTGGAGAAGGAAGGAGGGAGAATAAAGAGCAGGAGGTGGCTGCTGAAGCTGATAATCTGAAAGATACCTCAAAGACTGTAGTGGGTTCAAAGAACAAAGGTGAGATCCCTTTTTAGCCTCTTAACCCAGAATCTGATCCCAAGGAAAGAGGTTTTGTTGAGGGCAACCTAGTTGTGGAAGGAGAGCAGAGCCTATCTCCTTCCTTCTCAAAAATGACAATCCCATCTGATAGAAATGAAGAGTTTCTGGGTTTGGAGGATATTCCCAGTGAGGGCCTATCCTTGGTCTTGAACATTCCCCCTTTCCCCTTTTTTACTGGATTTCCCTCCCCTATGGGTGTGGAACATCCATTGGAGACTAGCTCGGTTGTTGGGGTTTTAGAATCCCTTAATAATCAGGATCATTCGGCAAACCTATCCAACAATGCTTTATGTTGTCAGGAGAATGGAAACATGGATACTCTACCTTGGGAACAAAGATTACCAAATGATAAGGATTGGGAATCTAGCAAAGAAACGGATAGTCAAGAAGAGACTGATAAAGAAGAGAATATATTAAGGAAGAAGCCTGAAAAAAACAAGCAAGGGAAGACCCCAAGTGGCATTTCTACCAGATCAAGAGACGAGGCTGATTGTGGTGCAACAAAAAATTCAAGAGGTAAAAAGTCTTTGAAAAAGAAAAGAGAGCTGAACATCTTTCAGGAAATAGCGGATGGGTCTCAGAAAACCATCCAGGAGTGTCTTAACTCCCCCGGTATTTAGTAAAGATTATGTCCTGGAATATAAGGGGTCTCAATAGCCCCCACAAGTAGGATGTTCTTCGCAACTTTGTTAGAGGTCACAAACCGGATATTCTTCTAATTCAGGAAACAAAAATGTCTAAGGAGAAAATAGAAAATTTGAAACTCTTTCAATACTACTACAACCAGGGTAATATTTCTATTGGTGCCTCGAGTGGCATTATTACTTACTAGAACTACCACAACATCAAAGGTGATCCAATTTTGGAAGGTGCAAATCACATAGTTACTAGATTCACTCATATAAGAGATAACTTCAGTTGGATTCAAATGAACATTTATGCTCCTAATGGTAAATGTTTGAGGAAATCATTTTGGCTAGAATTAGCTTCCATTAGAAGGATTTTTGATAATGAAGCTTGGATTGTTATGAGGGACTTCAATACTCCCTTAATGAATGGTGAGAAATTTGGGGGATCCCAGATCAACTTAGAGAGTAAAGAGAATCTTTAGAATTTTATTGATACTCAAGTTTTGATAGATCTGGACCTTCATGGAGCTGCCTTCACGTAGTCTAATTGCAGAAAGGGGACGGACCTTATATAGGTCAGACTTGATAGATCTCTGATCTCTAATCATTGGTATTTTGACTACTTTTGCTCCCTGAAAGTTCTCACTAGAATAGGTTCTGATCATTCTCCTATTAGTCTCATTGTGGATCCTATAAAAAAGAAGAGGAATATCCCCTTCAGATTTGAAAAAATATGGATCTCCCATCCTGCTCTTAAAGAGGAACTAAAGAAATGGTGGAATATTAGTATTTAAGGTATTGCTATGTTGAGAGTTGCCAAAAAATTAAGGGAAGTGAAATGTAAGCTTAAAGAATGGAAAAGGGATTCTTTTGGGGACATCTTTAAGATCAAGTCCGAACTTCAAATGGATCTGGGAGCAATTCAATTCAAAATTCAGAATGAGGGTTACTTAAATGATACTAAGGAAAAAGAGAATGAGATCCTTAAGAAGATGCATGACATTATTGGGAAGGAGGAGGATTTGGAAACAAAGATCTAGAGCTCTTTGGTTGGCTACCGGAGATAGAAACACCAGGTTTTTTCACCTTTCGACTTCTAAACACAGAGCTGTCAACAGAATATCTCAAATTGAGATGAATGAAACCAATTTTATTGAGGAAGAAGACATAAGGAGGCAGTTGGGTTCCTTCTTTAAACTTCTTCTGTCGGCTAGTACTGAAATTAACCAAATTGAACAACATCAGTTGGTGGAAGCTATACCAAGAATTATCAATCAGGAGAACAACTCTTTTATGACTGCTATCCCCACCAACGAGGAAATCAAGAGGGCTGTCTTCTCCTTTGATGGCAATAAAGCCCCGGGGCCCAATGGTTTTCCTTTGTTCTTCTTCCAACGGTTCTGGGATTTGGTTGAAGAGGATGTGGTTAATGCTATTAAGGAATTTTTTGGAGCTAGATGTCTTTTAAAAGAGCTTAATGCTACTTTCTTGGTCCTCATCCCCAAAAAATCTGGAGCTAACAACTTTGAGGCCTTTAGACCTATCAATCTATGTAATTCTTTATACAAGATCATATCTAAGGTTTTAACTTCTAGACTCTTAGTTTTTTTGCCTTCCTTGATTTCTCCTCAACAGAATGGATTCGTCCTTGGTAGAAAAATTCTTGACTCTATTGTTTTGGTTCATGAGAACATTCACTCCCTTGTTGAATTGAAGACAAAAGGTTTTCTTTTAAAGCTTGACATTTCAAAAGCCTATGATAGAGTTGATTGGGTTTTTTTATTCAAAATTTTGAAGGCCTTTGATTTTAATAATAGGGTGGTGCAAATGGTGGAACAACTTCCATTTCAGTTATGGTCAATGGCTCCACGACTTCCTTTTTCCAAAGCACTAGAGGTCTCAGGCAGGGTGATCCTATCTCTCCTATATTATTCACTATTATGGCTGAAAGTTTAGGTAGGAACCTGAAAAAATTGATTGAATGTAATGTTATCTCTAGGCTTAGACCGTCCTCGAGCAACTTGGTGTGTTCTCATCAACAATTTGTTGATGATACTATGCTTATGGGCAAAGCATCTGTGTCCGAAGCTAAATCTATTAAACAACTGCTTGATAAGTATGAGAGAGCTTCATGACAGCTGATCAACAATAAAAAAAGCTCGTTGTTCTTTTTTAATACTCCGGCACATCGTTAGACTAAAATTGCTAGAATTCTGGATTGTAAGGTGGACGCCCTTCCTACCACCTACCTAGGTCTTCCTTTAAGTATGAAACCTCCTGATGCCTTGTGGACTTCACTGGTGGACAGATTCAGTAAAAAAATTGTAGGTTGGAAAGGTGCTCTACTTAGCCAAGCTGGTAAGCTTCAACTCCTCAAAGCCTCCCTTCAGAATCTCCCTATCTATGCCCTAAGCCTTTTTAAGATCCCTGCCAAATATGCTGACACTATTGAAAAAATCCAAAAAAGATTTCTTTGGTCGGGTGTTGAGGAAAATAAAAGAATTCCCTTAATTTACTAGAATTTGGTCTGTAGATCCAAAAATAATGGTGGACTTGGGCTAAGAAGAATTAGATCTATCAATAAAATCCTTTTGGCTAAGCAAATTTGGAGAATCTTCTCTTCCTTCGGGGAGTGGATTGATATTATGGCTGGTAAATATCTGGATAAAAATTGCTCTTCTATTATTAACAAGGACCCCCACCTTCTCCCAAGAGGATCTATATGCTGGAACAACTTAATTATTGGAAAAAAGATAGTGGAGGAAGGCATTGGTTGACAAGTGAGAAATGGTAATAGTACTAGATTTTGGGAAGATAGATGGATTTTTAAGGAACCTCTGATAAATATTCATCCCTTCAAAGATTGGGCTGAGATTTATAAGGCTAGGTTTTGTACTTTTGTGAAAGATTACAGTGAGAATGGTATTTGGGTGGACTTATGTAGAGTTAGTCAGGCTCTGGCCCCTATCCAAATTTCTCTGCTAGTAGTTAGACTTAGTTCAGAGCAGCTGAAGGACTGTGCGATCTAGTTTGATGATCCCTCTGGTAATTTTTCAGTGTCTTCTACCTTTGCTAAGTTCACATCCTCTCTGGATCATCCTCCCTTTTGGTCTAAAGCCTGGTGTAATAATCTGATACCTAAAATTAATATCTTCTTCTGGATCTTGCTTCAAAATAAATTGCTTACGATTGATAATCTGTGTAAACGGGGATTTCAAATCCCCAATAGATCCTGTCTTTGTAAGATGGATGCTGAATCAGGTAATCATTTATTCCTTCATTGCTCTTTCGTTGCTTCTATTTGGGATAAGTTTAACAGATTATGGAATCTTTCTTGGGTCTTTCCTTTGCTCATTGAAGAATTCTTCATCCAATGGAAAGCGCCGACAAGGAACCCTTTACTTAGGTTTTTTTGGGAGCTATCTTTCCCTCATATTGCCTGGGGCATCTGGAAAGAACGCAACAACATAATTTTTAGGGACAAAGAAGCCCCTGTGGATCATGTCTTTGATAATATTGTTAGATTTCTGAAGGAAAATCTCAGTGTCGTGGCCCAAAAGGATAGGAAGACCCCAAATGCTGAGTTTTCAAACTATGATCTTTACATTGCTAAGGATTGGAACATACTCCCCATTCTATCTAGCTTTACTATGAAGGTTAAAAAGGACAGAGAGGGAATTTTCTGGACTTTTCCGCCCGATGGGTGGATCAAAGCTAACTTTGATGGTACGGCTAAATGTAATCCGGGGGTGGTAGGCTGTGGAGGAGTAATAAGGGATTTCTATGGAAATTTCATGGGTGCAACGACCTCTCCTCTTGGCTCTCAAACTAATTATCTGGTGGAGGTGGCTGGTGCTTACCATATTATAAATTTAACCCAAAGTCTTAATATAAAAAATTTATGGCTGGAAGGAGATTCCAAAAACATAATTGACTGCCTCCATAGCAAGTCTCCTCCCTCGTGGACCATCAAATCTTGGATTGATGAAGCTAAACTGAAATTGGAAAGGTTTGAAAAAGTTAAAATAACACACATCTATAGAGAAGCCAATGCTATTGCGGATTTTTTTGCTAATGAAGGAGTCAAGCGTGAAGATTTGTGTACCTGGCTTAATAATAGCGATCTAAATATTGAAGTCTATGCCTTTTTAAACTATGATAAATCACATGGTAAGGCATCATGTTATTCCTTTAATGAGGACAGGTCGGATATCTCACATCATAATCATTAGATTGTATGGGACCGAGCCTTGTGGAGTAATTTATAAGTTTACTCTGCACACTTTGTGGGTGCTTAGATTTGGCAGGTCCAATTTTAGAAAGGATTGTGTTTGGTTCTTCCTCATAGTGTTGGCCATTATGGGTGGGGACAGAAAGTGAACTGAGCCAGATAGCTACGAAACCCACATGAAAAATGCTAAGGCCTGAAACAAGATAAAAAGTGGAGGTCTGTTACCTTTTCTAGAGAAGCTTCATAGTTCTGATCTGGAGGCAACAAATCTCTTTGCCAAGAATTGGCATGATGGCAACTTGACTCTGTTTGGCAAGAATGTGGAGCTCAACGAAGACTTAATTGCCAAATTTATGGGATTACCCACGGATGGTAAGAAGTTTTTCAGGGACAGGGCTTACTCAGATGACGCTGTAATTAGATTCCCTAAAAATGACATGGAAAAGCAAAACCTGGTTAAAATTGCAAACAACTATTTTGATGTTGACTCCATAAAATCTATATGGAGAAAGGTCCTTCGGGCCATTATGGAATATATCATAGTGGACGAGCACTTCACAAAAGTCTACAGGTACCACTTCGCCCTCCTCAACCATTTCTGCCATAAGGTTAGGGTTTCTATCCCTTATTATCTCTTATGCTCTCTAAAGAAAAGTTTGGAGGATAATAAAAAGAATCCCAAAAGATTCCCTATCCTCCATACTGGTTTAATTAGGCTTATTATTGATTATCTGCATGAGCATGCACCTACTACCTCGGAAGCCAACCCTGATGTTGATAGTGAGGATACTGAGCCCAGTGGCTTGGATTATATGCCTAACCATAGACCTGGCCCAAAAGACCCTAGTCTGTATGCTGGCCTTTCCAGGAACCCGAGTAAAATTTGGGGTGCGCTTGAGCCCATATATCCTCCTCCTAAGAATAGCCCTGCTAGCAAGTCCACCTAGGCCAAAAGCCTACTATCTTACTCTGAAGAGTCCTCTGAGCTGGAGGTAGCCGCTACCAATACTTCTGAGCACTGTGTGGTCCCTGCTCCTGATTTACAAAATGCCGATAATTCCCCTGCTAATACTAGTAAAGAGCCATCCCTGGATTTTCTTTACATGGCTAAAACCAATTTTGAGTCTCACTCCAAAATCCTGGACTAGACTTTTTTCGAAATTAACAAACTTAAAATTAAAAATTGGGCTCTGCAAAACAAAATTGAGGAAATGGAAGTTAAGATTGCGGACCTGGGTAAGAAAGATGTAGTGCACAGTAACAGGATTACCAATAATGATGTTGAGGGTTTAAGGATTAACATCAGAACCATTGCAGAATAGAACAACCGAATAGCAAGACACAATGCTATAATAATCAATGCAATGACCAAAAAACTTGACAAAGCCCAGCAAGGATCCTTGGTGGTTGATCTTGAAGACACTGAAGATAACAGCCAGGAAATGGATGGAGGCATTTCTAGAAGAACCCACGCTAATTTGAAATGAAAGGCCCCCTTAACCCCAAAAATGGTTCAAACTTTTAAAAAGGGGGTGATTGATATGAAAGCCTTGGAGGTAGAGATAGAGACTGTCCTTAGGTCTCTAAAGTAATCCTGTGTGCTTTTTTTTTGCTATCCTTTTCTTTCTGACCCTCTTGGTCTTTTTTGTCTGTTTGCTACTATTTTTTTTTGGACAACTGTATTTTTTTGGTGGACCATTGGTGGTCTTCTCTCTCTCTTGTAAACTTTTTGGTTTCAGGTCCCTGTAAAACTCGTTTTACCCTTTTATCAAAAACTAAATCCATTTTTTTACAGATTCTATTCTTACATATTTTTGAAATAATATAGATAAATTATTCAAATTTTTACGTGAAATTTCCTAACTCTGATTTTCTCAATTTTCATCACCACTTAAGGGCCTATTTTTCCATGATTATTCTGGACATACCAAACAACATAAGTGAAAAGGACACATACAAGGGCAAATGGTTTGAAACAAAACAAGATATGCGGTCATGCAATGACAAGAACTAGAAGGAAGAGAAGAATGAAAGAAAAGGGTGGATCAAGCTTCAACCATTTGTGTAGCTAGTTGTGGATTAGATCTAGGTTGTTTGTCCAAAAACGCATACTCACTTTGAGGAGATGGAACTCTTGGTTGTTCATCGGGTAGGAAGTCTAAGAAGGTGAAAAACATACACTCATGGCTTGTATGTACTCACACACACACAGGTGGCTATGGGGAAAGTCATGCTACTAGTTGGGCTTCCTTCTCAAACCATACCAAAGTTATACCTCCTGATAACTTTAATAAGGTGTCAAAAAAAGAGTTTTGTAAATGATTTTTGAAATGTAAAAATGGTGTAAGGATTTTTTAAAGGAATTTTTATTAGTTCATGCAAGGTCTCATCTTAAGGAACATCATGGTTAATGTTGCCAAGAGAGGAAAAGAGCAAATGGTCTCATCTTGTTTCCAAGAGAGGACAACTACAATGTCTTATCCTAAGAAACATTGTGTTTAATGTTTCCAAGAGAGGGAATCACAAGAAAAAGAAACTCATACAATGAAATTTGAGTGTCAATGTATGCCCCCACTTTAAAGTGGTTGCTAACACCATTAATTTGATCAATTGCTTTAAAGTAAAAGAAGAAATGATAGCTTATTTGAAAAGCTCTATGCTAAGTCATATGTTTCCGATAGGTTGCTGTAGACATGCAAAAATAACATTATGCATTCCGCTTTAACTAACATCATGCATTCAGTTCTTCTGCTAATCAATTAAGACAATTTATTGATTTAATCCTAAGGTTCATCAAGCTTAATTAAATAAATCAAATTATTTAATTAAGTTCCTAAAGTTCTTCTTATTTGATTTAATAAATCAAACTGATTTAAAATCAAATATCAAATCCCTAAAATCCCCTAAGTTAATTAATCTAAATTAATTAACTTCTAATCATGATTATCATTCTCCAGCTTTTGACTCAACTAGAGTCAAAATCCAAACTCCTAACTAACCCACCCACTTGCACCAATAAATCATTTTATTTGATTTATAATTCCTCTAATTACATTCAAAATGGCATCAAAATGGAATATTCTTCCATTTTGAATCTTCCCCCCAAAAGGGACTTGTCCCTTCCAACAAGGTTTTTAATGCTATTTGCACAAGTCAACATAGCATTTATTGCACCTTTCATCCCCCCAAAAAACATGTCAAGTCTTTCAAATTCAAATTTGAAAGTGGCACATTGGCCAAGACTTGCACATTCCTCACCCTCTCATAGCTTGACAAGTGTCATCTTGTCATTTGCTTATGAATGATCCCACATTCATCAAACTCTCTAAATCTCTCAACCTTGAATCTATAAATGCAAAGCATTTCAACACAAACAACAACACACAACTCATGCTCATTGTAAGGTTACTCTCTTCATAAGAGAACTAATCTTATTCATCACCACACCATTTTCTTAGCAATTACATCTTGAGGCAAGGTTGCTCTCTTCATTTGAGAGTCAATCTTGCTCTTCACCATTATTTTGATAGTTTTGCTTATCATGGATTGGGAAAGGGCAACTTCCTACAACACTAAGTTGCACCAATCTACTATGGGATAGGGATGATTCATGTTTTATGCACCAATCTACTATGGGATAGGGATGATTCATGTTTTATGCATTGTTCTTATTAGTTGCATTGTTTAACATGATTCTATATTTCATAGGGATGTTTAAGTTTGCTAATTTAAACTGACTTTTGTGCTAACAACATAAAATGGTTTAGGTTGATCTTGCAGATTTTGACATCTACAAAATGGCGCTAGAAGGAGGGCGAAAGTATTATGTTTTTGAGCATATATTTTTCAAAGAATAACTAGTGGCATATATTTTAATCTCTTTTTATTCCTGTTAATCTACTGTCAGATGTACAATGTTCACCTACTGCAAATCTGTGTTTCATTTGCTGCAAATCCGTGTTTTCATTATTTAACTATATTGACATGGATCCCTCTAGATTCGGCATGTTTCATCCAAATTTTTTGTCCTATACTGTTTACATTTGCTGCTATCAGTTCGGTACTTTGAGTTTGGTCGTCTTTTACATGTATCTGGTAGAGTTCTTGTTGCATCATTGCAATTTTCGTTCTCAGATTTACAACTTTCCATATGCAACCTTCCATATAAGCAAGCATTTTGGTTGGATCTAGAAAAGCAGCCACCGGTTATAGGGGATGATCTTTCCTGATTTTTTTTCTTGCATTTACGTGAAAAACTCTCCCTTGATATCTCTGTGTAAACATGATATGCACTTTCATTCATTCACACTATTCCCCTATCACCGAAACCATAAAGAGTCCTGCCATGTCGCTTGAGTACATACACAACATCCATAGCAGTGACAGTCTTGTGTCGCGCATGCTCAGTATAGGTAACTGCGTCCTTGATAACATTCTCAAGGAAGATCTCCAATACGCCCTTTTGTCTCTTCATAGATGAGACCACTGATACGCTTGACACCTCCCCTTCTGGCAAGACGCCTCATGGCGGGTTTTGTGATGCCCTGACTATTATCCCGGGGAACCTTCCTGTGCCTCTTTGCTCAATCTGTCTGAGAAGATTTTTGTCATCTGACAAACAAGACTTTTAGGTGAATGCATTAAGTATTTTTTATTTGGCACCTTTCTTAAGGCGCATGCCTTCCTCCAAGCCTAAATCTATTTCTTAGATCGACATTCTTCGATGGCAGTTTTTGAGCGCTGTGATTTATGGTGTGACAATGATTGAATGACAGTAACAGTGATAGATTTACATCTGCTAATATCTTAGCCATATTTCCCATCTCTCGGTCCCAAATTCTGGATGTCATTGTCGTCTAGTTTGAGCATATGGACAGTTTCATTATATCTTTTGATGGACATATCCTACCAAAAAGAAAAAATATATATCTAATTTCCTTGGCCACATGTGTTCTAGTTCCCTTGAAAGCTTCCAAGTCACAGTGGAGCAAAATTTTCAAATGGTGGGATCGACACTTAGTTTGTAAACTCTCCGTCATTAATGTCACTGCATTAAATTAGAGAGAGTCATCCATGAATTGCTGGTGGATGTACTAACATTTGAGTAGAAATTGTTGATCATCCTTAGCAACTATCTCATCATGCTTTGTTTTCCTTTGGAGATCCCATGCCTCTAATATCTTTGGGAGATACTTTTTCAGCATTGAAGCTGGCAAAACATTTGCACTGCCTTTGAAAGATAGCCAACCAACGGTGAGCACCCAGGGCCATACCACTGCTCACCAGCTGTTGATACATTTTATGGATCGCACCATCTTCAGCCTCCACATGCTCCACCCAAGTCACCTTGGAATAACCGTTGGGAGTATCCCTAAATAACACTACTCGAGAGGAGCCTTCGACAATGTAAAAGAAATAGTGATGATGCGTGATAAATCATTGTTGGCACAAGAGTCCTTTCTTCTCTTGAGAAACATTTTTATGACGAGACAGTTCGACTTCATTGATCAGCAGTTGAGAGTCCCCATAAACTAGTAGTTGTTTCCTTTCGTCTGCAAGTTGCAAATTGAGTTTTAATGCCCGGGCTTCTGCAACATTGTTGAATTATATTTGCTTGAAGTTTTTTTTTGGCACCTGTCAATTGAGTCAGCTTGAAAGCCTCTTTAAACAAATTTATTAATTGTCTTTACACCTGCCAATGGTAGTAATTTGAAAGTTTCGAATGCCTTTACTCATCGGTGTGGAGGGTAGTTGCATTCACTGAGGGTGCGCACAGTCTTCTAGCCAGAAGACTCTCTCTTCAAGGCATTCTATCAATAAATTCACATGCCTTGTCTATGCTGTCACGTTTCCTCACAGGCGCGCCATCATTTTTGAGTAGACACCAGTACCTATTTCCCTTAGGAAACCTCGTAGCTCTCTCCAGCTGTGTCAAGACATAAATGTGAGATATGGGTGGAGATATCTCAAAATTAAGACAGTAATTGGCGTGGGCTGGTGCCATGAATAAAAACTCATAGCTGGTCTAGCATCGACAGTGACCCTTGTCATGTATGGATTTGACTTTGTTCGTAGATTTAGAAAATTATCACTTCTTTTGACTATTATATTCGCTGATAAGTTTGATATTAATGTAGTTCGATGGATTTATTCATTGATTTGATTAGAATAGGATGTTGATTGATGCGGATCTCCAATTGCATTTTTCAACGACATAAATTTGATGCATGTATGGCCGCATGGTTCAGTTGGTAGAACACCATTCTGTCTTGTCGCTAAACCTTTAATGTTTCATCAAGATCTGAATTTTGCCATGCGTGATGTAACCAAAATGATAAATGTCATCTCAAAAGATGTGTTGTAAATAGTGCCTTGGAAATTTTAAAAATGCAGAGTTACACCAATCAGCTTTAAAGGAATGCGTTGTAAGTTGTGGTGAATGGAACATCAGATAGTGGATTTCTTCAAGATTCTCTCAGTGACATGAAATTTCTGCTGATGATAATACTAGATTTTTGGGACAATCTTTTGTTTCGATGCATGCTTATTATGGTTATGTTAATAATTAGTGAATCTTTGCCATGGGACGTCCTTGTTTTCTATTCCAATAAAATTCAAATCCAATTATCATTTCAAGTCTAATGTGATGTTGATACATACTATTGATATTTGTTGATACTAATGCACAAATAAGATCTCGGTATAGGACCATTTTCAAGATAGGTTGGTCATTTATTAGCTAAATGCTATGGTGCTGATATCATTGTGTCTGATAGTGGTGATGATTCATTTGGCAGGGGTTAAAATCAGAGCTTAACATTGGAAATCAAGCAAAAATGAAGGCAAACAAAGTGGAGTTGGAAGTCTTTTTGAAATCAAAATCTGGAAAAAGCATTTTTTAATGCTTGTGATTACAATCTAGAGCGTCCACTTTTTGTCCTTGTTTTCTGTTTTAAACCAACTAAAATTTCTTTTTGGATTTAAAATTAATCAGTGATTGATTTTTTTATCGAAGTTGGGCTAAAAAAAAAGAACCTTAGACATTTACTAGATTTCAATTTGGACTTAAAATTGAACAAGGCAAACTTCACATTTCAATTGGTGCTCCTAAAATGAACTCATCACTGCTTTGAGGTATAAAATGAACATGTGCATTCAATGTTTTTCAATCTTTTTCACAAAGTAATATCATCGAAAAGATGAATGTGCCTCTCTCGTGCCTCACGGCAATCTTGAGAATCAAAAGTCTTTTTATGATATTAAGTTGTCAAAAAGATTGCCTTCACATTTCATTTTGGGAAACTTAAAATTAACAAATCTTGCGAGTGTGAGTGGAGTGCATCGCGAGTGTTCTCTCTTTGTTTCTCAACAAAGATCGATCAAACTACGGATGTACTTACTTGCTATTGTTCACCTTTAGAGGGCCTGCCTTGTGGGAAAAAGTAATCACCCAAGGGAACGACCCAACCGGGAACACGCTAAAGCCAAGCGACTTCCACCCGGGATATAAGTGTGGATATTGGAACAAAGGCCAATATCACGAGGATTATTCCGACGAGATGGACAGCAATGGACTCTCGCCGACGTTGGATAATCCCCCACGAACGGAATGCCCGAATTAGAACCCTTGTTTAGAAATTGGCCAAAACCTTATCTATCTTGTTGGTGCAAGAGGTCATGTCCTCTGAAGCCGCCCCACATAACATGCGGTCTTGTTGTGGAAATGGAAAGTATGCCATGGGAGATTCATGGGTACTAATGCTTGGCTGACCCGAATAAGTGAGTGTCGTGGAGGGGAGCCAGTGTGGTCAAGCATTTAGCCATTCGCACAAGATATGCGCAGCTGGATTTATCCAAGTGGGAACCCAACAAGGTATTGTCTCATCATCCTAGGGTTGTAAAAAGTGCTTGGAATCAAAACACATTGCTTGAATCCGAAACAGTGGAAAACAAACATTCAACAAGTCATCAGAATTTCAAACCCTTTAGGAAAGCAAATACCTTTGACGAATTCAAGTGTTCATGCTTGCCCTAGGGATTTCATCCTTAAAGGCTTCTAAGCATTTGGATTTCATCTTAATTTGCTTACTGAAGTCAACAATAGATAACCTTTGTCTTGATCTCCTTGATTTCTGCATAACACACTTTGTGGGATAAAGGGAAATTAGGATATTGGACATTTAGTTTGAAAAACATAATCAAGAAAGTGTTTGTGGTAAAAAGGATTCACTAAGACAAGATAAAAGACAAAATTGATTACACATGTGTTTTCTAACATGATCAAAATCCCAAAAATTGAAGTTCAAAAAGCTTATTGTGAAAGCTAGTGAGGAGCATCTTGAGATCCTGAATTGTTTGAAAGGTTTACTTTCCTCTCATAAGAAATATAGCATGTCCTTCAACACCAAGGTCTTGTAAGTAGAAGTGTCATCTAGGTCAAGTCTAGGATCAATTTCAATCACTTTCATCCATCTTTCAACCATCAAAATCAGTCAAAATTCCATCTCACCAACAGCTCTTGGAATCTTTGTCATCTATTATGCTAAACTCTTAGGCGAAATCAAATCACTTTGTTTGACTTAACACAACTAGTCAAACCATCATCCTATACACAAGTTCTCTCTTGGATAATACAACTTCCTAGGGTTTACGAGTTCATCTTGTTTGGTTTAACACACCTAGCCAAATATCAAATCATCACCTCGTTTGACTTGATCCACTTAGTCAAACTACCATCTTGTGGGAGTTCACTCTTGGCTAACACAACTTCCTAGAGTTTTACAATTACATTCATCACTCTTGTTTGACTTAACACATCTAGTCAAACCATCAATCCAATCACGATCAATCAAGTCCTAAAAGTCTAGCATTCCCTTCAAAGTTTCTTTAAGAGTTCCATTCATCCATATCACTCATTTTTCGTTATCTCATCCTCATCATCACTTTGATCCTTCAATTATCCTAGTTTTTTGCTTCTTTGAACCTAAGGTTTAGACCGATCTAAAGGATTAGAGGTTCATCTCTTACATTCTTGAAAATTGATCTTCATTTTATGGTTCAAAATCGATCTCAACACAAGAGGGACATGGAATATAAATTTGATCCATCCATCATGAGCAATTCAAGTCAACCAAATTATCCAAGCCTTGCAATACCATTTGATTTTCAAAGCTTGTACAATGCATACATGGGAGCATTATCTCATACAAACATCAATGGTACAACGAATATGAGCATACCCAATCCAAAGTTTGGAACACCTTTCCCAATGATAGATTTAAATCTAAGTCCAAATCTGCAAATCTATCAACCAAACGCCGAATGCATGAGTTTTCCAAACATTATCCCACCAAATCCATACATACCAAGTGCAACTTTACCAAACATGACCATTTCAAATCCACACTTGGTAAACTTTGGGGTCGACATGTTTACAAATCCCCCTAATGTTGTTCAAAATCCTAGCAATATGTTGACGACTCCATATGTTGATTCAAGCCAAGGTAACAACATGCGAAATCAAAGTTACCTAAATCCAAGCAATATGATTCCCAACCACAACAATGTTCAATTTCAATCTATCATGCCAAATCAAAACATCATACCAAATCATCCCATTTTTCCATCAACATCGCAAAAACAGATGGAAACCATCCAAGCAACCCCAACAATCAACACCATTCCCATTCCACCGCCACCGCCACCACCGCCAAAGCATAGCACGACCAATTCATTCTCCATCATGTTGCAAGCTGCACAAGAAGCTTCCCACAAAAAGGCACTCCAAGCCCAACAAGCTACACAGCTAGTTGCTCAGCAAGCACAAGCGGCTCAAGTAGCCCAAGAAGCACAAGCGCAAGCAGAATTCTATGCACTATTGCAATCAATCCAAGAGGAAGTAGCACAACAAAGAGCCCAACAAAAAGCTTTGTTGGCACAAAAACAACATGACGAACAACAAGCGTTGTTGGCTCAGCAGAAAACGCAGGCCGTACTCGCCCAACAAAGCTTGCAACAGATTCCCTCCGCAATTGATGAAAACAATGATCAAGATCAATCTATCAATGAACACTTTGAAGATGTTTCAACCTTGACCAATGATCAAACCAACATTCATCAAGAGCCACTTTTTAGTGATCTATTCCAGGATGTGTTAACGTTATTTGATCCTATTGACATAGTCCACGATCCATCGACAAATGATAATATTGAAAATGTCTCTACATCACCTAATGAGTCAGAGGACATATTTCAAGAACGTATTCCAAAGCATGATCAAAATCTTCCATCAAGGTCTAGCAATGGCCCTTCCAACAACATATTGACATCCTTTGACCTCATGGTTAAAGATATTGAAGGAATCTCTATCTCAACATTTGATCCAAATCCTCTCAAAGTTCAAGAAAATATTGAGCCACTTCCTAATGAAGATACCCAAGAAAGAAGTCCATCCTTTGAAATTGACCCATGTCAAGAACTTGACCCAAAGCATGTTGAAAGCAACTCCAAAATCACTCAAGATCGAGAATTTGTATCTCCAAGCTACTACAACAACATAATGGACACTCTCCTATCTATACAAGATGTTGCAAATGATGATCATATCCACATAGGACATACTCCTCCATCTACCAATGAGATGCTTTCTTTGGATGGACACACAGATGATCTTCATTCAAAACAAGAGTCTCATACTCTTGAAATCATTACTGGGAAACAAGAGTCTCCTACTCTTAACATTGGTACACATGATCAAGATATAGGGAAATCCAGAGACATATCAAAAATGGATTATGAAGAAGGCTTGTACATAAGTCATGAATCGGAAACATCCTATGAAGTGAGTCATGAGGAAGACTTTTGTGTAGACAACGAAGCATCAACACTTCTTGAAGAAGCACTACAAACTGATATGTCACAAGATCAAGTTGAAGATATCAATCAGGCATTCATCCCACTTATGGAAGATCCTATCACTTATAAACTTAGATCACTCACCTTTGTAAGGGAAAATCATCTTATCAATAAAAGAGCTATGACATTTGAAGATCCGCCACAAAGCAGAGAAGGAGCAACACCTTGTTTCCAAGGGAAATCATATCCTTTTGCAAATAAAATGTTTCAACAAATGAATTATCAAGGCAGAGGATTAGGCCTACAGGAACAGGGTATCCTAGAACCAGTGCAAATTTTTGGCAATCCTAAACGTCAAGGCCTTGGTTATTCAACAATTAAGGGATCTCAACATATCAGTGATAACTCCACAAAATTGGGGGCAACTTCGTCTCGAGCAAACATCAACATAGGGAGCATGAAGAATCCTTATGATGAAACCAATGCCAATACTACAACCTGCCATATCACGAATCTTCATCCACCCATCACCCCATCCATGAATTGGGACCAACATCAAAAGAAAGACTTGAATCGAAGCATGAAGAACGTTATCAAAGAAAAAGAAGCTAAGAAGCATATTGGACAAATCAAGTACATATGGATACCAAAAAATACAAAGAAAGATTATCCCTATCAAATTCCATCAGTCAAAGAAAGTATGGGGCAAAATAAAAATGGGGCAAGTATCCATCAAAGATTTCCACAAAGGAAAAAGCAGGCTTCTCAAGCAACGTACAAAGTGTATCAAGTAGTTGGTCCAAATTCCATGCACACTTCCATATCCACCCATTATTGCTCATCTTCCCAAGTTTGGAGAGTCAAAGGTTCCAAACCATCGACCAATCCATCTGTTACTCCTAAACACACTCCATCCACGCCTCCACGCATGATATCCAATTCTCACATTGACCATGTATTGGCGGCGACCCTTCATCATAAGGATTCAGAAGGCACCCTATCACGATGGGCGCACAAAGACAGAGTTAACTCCAGTATCAGTAAAGCAGAACAAATTTCTCAAAAGTTGCATTCAAGTGCACGTATCTTGGCAAGACAACTTCTACAAGCAGGATACCGATGGCACGTTATGACAGAAGCATCAACATCAGCACCAACAGGTGGTTCAGCATCAGCTTAAAATCTCTCAGAAAATACAAAAACAATCAGAAAATGTCCTGAAAAAATGGTCACCTTGATGAAAACCTGGCAAACAGGCATCTTGGTGACAACAAAAAAATCAAAAGATCAAAAAATCCAAAAAAAATCAGAAAAAGGATTGAAAACAGTAAAGAAAAAAAATCGTCCTCCAGCGAAAACCATTTCGGTGGCGCTTTGGACAAGTACCATGATGAAAACCTGGCAAACAGGCATCATGTGTAGAATCGAGCATCTACGTGTGCCAGTTCAGAAGAAAGCATCTTATCGCATCCATAATGAAGCCAACATTCCATCCATATCATCCGTTCATCCATGAACCATTTATCCAATCCATTTTCCATCTACATCCATACTCCAAGTTATCTTGATCTTGGAAAATTTTGGAGCACACTTTACACTTGTTTATGGTAAACATCTTGACATGGGTCATTTTCATTGATTCCATCATATCCAACATTATCTGAGCCTTGAAGCATTATCCGAATGAGCGTTCCTCTATTCGAACACCTTATCTTATCGTAAGATGATCCATATCCATTCATATCCAAGAATCTACCCATGGTCGTTCAAACATTGCTAGACACTGGGGGCAGATATTTGCATCTTGCTTCGAGAATAAATCTTGATGTATATCATCCAACTTATGAAGTGATCCGAACATTGGAAAATACGAAATAAAATTAGTCGAAGTACTTGTGATCCAAAATCCAAGTCACTAGCCCATGGCATATTTTGACAAGAAGACATTCCTTATCTTCCATCGAACATCAATCCAAGCAATCCATATCAGTCGCATCTAGTGCGCACATCAGCGTCACATCAAATCATCAAAGCAATTTTGTTCTAACTCAAGCTTCATCGATCTTGATCAATCGAATCCAATCAATCATCACCTTGTTTGACTTAACACACTTAGTCAAACTATCATCTTGTGCACGAGTTTACTCTAGGATAATACAACTTCCTTGGATTTACAAGTTCATTATCATCACTCTATTTGGCTTAACACACTTAGCCAAATTATCAAATCATCACCTTGTTTGGCTTAACACACCTAGCCAAATTGTCCTTTTTGTACGAGTTTACTCTGGGATAACACAACTTCCTGGAACTTATGAGTGCATTATCACTTTTGTTTGACTTAACACACTTAGTCAAACTATCAATCCATCAGTCCAATTGATCAAAATTAAAGCCTGGTTTTCAACAAAATCTCGAAACAGCGCACTGATATCATCACCTGATCATATCCAAATCGTCAAAAATTCATCAAAAAACTCAAAAACATTCAAAAAATTCATCAAAAATCCAAAAACATTCAGAAAATTCATCAAAAATCCAAAAACATCCAAATCATCCAAAATCCAAAAACATGTCAAAATATCAGAAAAGCATTTAAAAAATTCATCATTTAGTCTTGTTAGTTTTTTTCTACCTTGTCGAACTACATCGTCTCTGAGCTTGAACGTAGGCAAGGGTGATCTTTGATCATCCCCCGAGACAGTTTGCATCCGTCGCATTGGCAATCCGTTTGCCCATTCATTTATGCGTCCGTCGCATTGGCAATCCGTTTGCCCATTCATTTATGCGTCTGTCGCATTGGCATCCGTTTGCCCATCTAGTTAGGCGTCCGTCACATTGGCATTCGTTTGCTTATCTTTTCTTTTACAATCAGGTCCGTCCTTTATGCGTCCGTCGCATTGGCAATCCGTTTGCCCATTCATTTATGCGTCTGTCGCATTGGCAATCCGTTTGCCCATTCATTTATGCGTCTGTCGCATTGGCAATCCGTTTGCCCATTCATTTATGCGTCCGTCGCATTGGCAATCCGTTTGCCCATTCATTTATGCGTCCGTCGCATTGGCAATCCGTTTGCCCATTCATTTATGCGTCCGTCGCATTGGCATCCATTTGCCCATCTATCTCATCCGCAGTCAAGTCAATTGACACAAAATACCAAAAACATTGGAAAATCTTGAAAATACCAAAAACATTTGAAAATCTTGAAAATACCAAAAACATTGGAAAATCTTGAAAATACCAAAAACATTTGTAAAATTCCAAAAATACCAAAAATAGCCTCAAAACATTTGAAAAAACCAAAATGGTGCATCCATTTCATCTCGCTTTCACTCGTGATTGTCATCACTCATAATAAATCATCGTCGCTTTCACCCTTTGGTGAGTTAGTCAGAAGCAAGTTTAGTAGGTTCTAAAGTGAACGCCTAATCGTCAAAGTCTCGAAGGTCTAAGTCAGTAAGTTAGCAAGTTGGTCAACTCAGAGTATCAATAGCTTATCACGCAATCAGTCTCACCAAAACCCTGATCACTACATGTCCTAGGATGAAGCTTTCCTGTGATGGACATAAGCATCAGGTACCCCACATTAGTTTAGCCTGGCTAGCGATGCGAAGAACATTTGCTTGTTTGTTTACTTTATTTTGGTCTTTTTGACTTATCTTATTTTGCGCTCATTCCAAGGACCTCTCGATGATGCCTAAACAAAACAGGTTTAGAGAGAAAGGAATGGGGCAATGATCATTATCTTTTTATCTTTGTGCTTGTTGGATGTTCTTGTAAAATAACTTGGCGAATACTTTCTTTGTTGGGTCCGTCCTAGCAAGGTTTCCGTATGTCAAGTGTGAACAAGATCACTCCTATCTGATTGCCGAGTCAGAGTCCATCACACTAGGCGCAACGCCATCCTGGTTCTTAATACCTTGATGCATCGCACCTATGTGTGTTATCAAACATAAAGAAAGTTACGCTCTTTATCTCCCATTCCTGGATAAGCAATACATCATCATCTCTAATAAAGTTGGCTTGTTGAAATTCTGCATCTTCTTGGATTCAAGGGTTCATCCCTCTCATTCTTCTACCTTCTTTCACGCTAACAATGCATCCATCCTGCATCCATGCTGCATTCATCCTCTCATCTTGCATAATCACGTCATATCATTATAGGACAACATCATCCATCTCATCCATCTCACATGCATCGCATAATCATTTAACATGCTTAAAATAATATAGATTTATTATTCTAAGCATCTTCCGAACATCTCATTTACATCATCATTACCATCCATACATCCATTTTGAACCTCTTTGTCGCGAGATCCACCTCAAATTGTATCTTTTCGCTCGATCTCTCGAGGGGGCAATGTACTAACGTACTTCTTTTCGCTGGGGCATCCGAAAAATCGGAAATTTTTTAATTTCGATATCGGCAACATCATTCTTTGAACCAATGCAACAAGTACATTGCTTCAAAGAGGGGCAAAATGTAGACATGCAAAAATAACATTATGCATTCCGCTTTAACTAACATCATGCATTCAATTCTTCTGCTAATCAATTAAGACAATTTATTGATTTAATCCTAAGGTTCATCAAGCTTAATTAAATAAATCAAATTATTTAATTAAGTTCCTAAGGTTCTTCTTATTTGATTTAATAAATCAAACTGATTTAAAATCAAATATCAAATCCCTAAAATCCCCTAAGTTAATTAATCTAAATTAATTAACTTCTAATCATGATTATCATTCTCCAGCTTTTGACTCAACTAGAGTCAAAATCCAAACTCCTAACTAACCCACCCACTTGCACCAATAAATCATTTATTTGATTTATAATTCCTCTAATTACATTCAAAATGGCATCAAAATGGAATATTCTTCCATTTTGAATCTTCCCCCCAAAAGGGACTTGTCCCTTCCAACAAGGTTTTTAATGCTATTTGCACAAGTCAACATAGCATTTATTGCACCTTTCATCCCCCCAAAAACATGTCAAGTCTTTCAAATTCAAATTTGAAAGTGGCACATTGGCCAAGACTTGCACATTCCTCACCCTCTCATAGCTTGACAAGTGTCATCTTGTCATTTGCTTATGAATGATCCCACATTCATCAAACTCTCTAAATCTCTCAACCTTGAATCTATAAATGCAAAGCATTTCAACACAAACAACAACACACAACACATTCTCACTTGCAAGGTTACTCTCTTCATAAGAGAACTAATCTTATTCATCACCACACCATTTTCTTAGCAATTACATCTTGAGGCAAGGTTGCTCTCTTCATTTGAGAGTCAATCTTGCTCTTCACCATTATTTTGATAGTTTTGCTTATCATGGATTGGGAAAGGGCAACTTCCTACAACACTAAGTTGCACCAATCTACTATGGGATAGGGATGATTCATGTTTTATGCATTGTTCTTATTAGTTGCATTGTTTAACATGATTCTATATTTCATAGGGATGTTTAAGTTTGCTAATTTAAACTGACTTTTGTGCTAACAACATAAAATGGTTTAGGTTGATCTTGCAGATTTTGACATCTACAGTTGCGTCATGAAAAGGATAGTATGTCACATGTAATCCAACCTAAGGCATGTCATCCACATCCCAAGCTTTCTCTTATATATTCATGAAAGGTTAACGACTAGACAAAAGAGGCAATGACAGGTGATATACAAGGACAAGGCTAACTAACCCCTTGCCCCCACTTAAAGTTGGACAAGAGTGAGCCAAAAGGATTGATGAGATGTAAGGTAGAGTGAAAATCAGTATTGATTAGAGGAATTAGGTGCCCCCACATAAGGGAGAATATCAAACTCCTTAAGATGTTGAGTTTTACTACTCAAGGCCTTACATTCATTAGTAGAATGACGATGAATTCTATGATATGTGCAAAGGGAATTTTTGTAATATAATTTCTTTCAAGTTCTTGGAGGACGGGATATCAAGTGATCTTGGAGGAGTCTTGACAAGATACCCATTTGATCATACGTAGAAAAGGTTACTCTATCATGTGAGGGTATGTTTAGGATCATCATGGAAAAAAAAAGCCCTTAAGTGGCAATGAAAATTTAGAAAATCAGAATTAGGCAATTTGACATAAAAATTTGAATACTTGTTATCTATATTATTTCAAAAATATGTAAGAATATAATCTATATAAAATTGAATGTAGTTTCTAAACTACTAGGTTTAACTTTAAAAAAAAATATATTTGGTGAAAATTTGAAATTTCAATGCAGCAGTACTTAAATTTCAAGGAAAAATTAAGAAGTAGGTGTTTGTCTAACCACCCTAACCACAATAAAATGATAATATTTTGTTATAAGATTTTAGATATAAGTAGAGGACTCATGTCCCAATGTGATGCATTTTTGTTTTAATTTTTTCCAAGTAAATAATTAATTATGAATATTTTATTACAACTTAAAAAAATATAAAAAATCGTATGTCTAACCACCTTAACTTGGTCAAAAACTTCATGAGATTCACTTTTTTTCTCAATCGTATACTATGCAAAGCATAGAATGTGACACATGTTTTAGATTCAAAAATGTGATACCGTTTGAAAGCTATAGATGCTTTTCAATCAACCTATCAATCAAGACTTTAGTCGTAATTCAAATAGAAAATGAATAATAATAATTTATTAAATTCAAGGTAAAGCATTATTTATATTGGTGGAAAGCTGAAAATATCCTTTAAAACCCTTTTTGTTTCATCGATTTTGGGTTAAAAAACATTGTTAGCCAATGGGCCGTCATATCACTTACATATCACAACTTTTTGGCCCATCATAGTCCTGCACATACTCGTGACAAAGATGTGTCTTTCTTAGTATAGGATGTCATACCTATGCAATGCTCTAAATATTGTGAGATTTTGTATGCTCCTTTAGACCTGAGTGTGTAAAATTCAAATAATTAGTGTTTTGCGAGATGATATTGACATGAGGCAAAGATTTATTTATTTGTTTTGAGTGTTGCAAAGGATCACCTTTGAGACCACTAGTGTCTAGCAATCCAGGATGCACTAGTGTTAAGGTTGGTTTAGAAGGGTGGTTTGTGATGGTATTGTTGTGAGGTGAAGGCTTGGTGATTTCTATCAAAGGACAATAACCAAGACCATGAGTTATTGTTTGTGTGTTAGGCTTGATAGGGTTGCAAATACCTTGTTCGTTAGCACCACATCCTTTTCCACTATAGCCAAGTTGTTTCATCAGCTCATAACCTTTTCCATAAAGCCTTTTCGTTGCTTTGTGATTGAGTGGTTTTTTTGTTGTTTACTTATTTTTCTAAAGTAGTTGAGGTGGATGCTTGTAAAGGATCTATCGAGTCTTGTGTTGACAAGACTGTGGTTCCCATTTCAGAGTCTTTATTTATGATCTTGTATTCTCCCATTAATGTAGGTGTGAAGTCTAATGAACCCCATTCATCATCTAATGGCTTCATGACTTGTTCAATATGTTGTTCTTTGCTTGTTTATTGTGTGGGTTCCACTTGTGTAGTTAGTGTTAACGTGTTTAAAGGATTCTCTTTGTTTTTCTCAAGTTGTAAGACACTAAAAAGGTCAAGATCAACGTCAAGTGTGTGTACTTAGTTGTTGTAGATGTATTTCATTTTATGGCAGAGAGTAGAAGGCACCCCATTGATTGCATGAATCCAAATTTTTCATGAGAGGATATTGTATTAAATTTCATGAGGCATAACATGGTTTGGTGTTTCCAATGTGGCATGTGCAATGGTAAGATGTAAAGTAATCACACCTATTGGTTTCTTTGTGACATTGTTGAATCCCCTAATATATAAAGAATTGGGTTGAATGTTTGATCTATAAATGTAAAGCCTATCTAGAAGGCTCACGCTACACACATTAAGGGAAGAGTTGGTATCAACAAGAGTTCTCTTGATCCCCTTTTGTTTGTATTGAGATATTACTATGAAAGCTTCATTTTGTTTTTGCACTTCCAAAGGAGGAAGCTCACTTTGGTGAAAACCAATATCAACACTGATTCCTTGAATAATTTATCTTCTATGTCATTTGGTTGCATAGTAAAAGGGATAGGAACTTTTTTTAATGCATTTTGCATCATGTTGTGGTAGTGAGGGAAGGCTTGAATAAGGTCCCATAATGATATCTTAGTAGGAGTATTTCTTATGTATTCAACAAGATCATACTCCCTAATGAGTGAATTTAGTCGAGGATCATGAGGCAAGATTGGATTAGGAAAAAGTAAGGGTGTCAAAGTTGATTGTTGTGGGTGTGGATTGTTTCTTATGCAATGTGTATGAGCAACCGTATTATAACTCGGTTGGTACAACACATTATTCTTAGGTGGGAAGAGGATAAATTTGGGTTTATTTGAAGGGGGTAAAGGATGACTTGAGGTTGAATAATATTAACATCCTTGAGAAAGGGAGAGGATAATGGTGTCTCTTTAGCTTTGTTTAAGGATACAATATTATTATTTTCAATGTTATCCTTATTTTGTATCATGATATCCTCCCTAGGAGGAAGGGTTTTAGGAGAACTACAAACCAATTGCTCTTAACAATCAAAGGTTGGTTCTTCTAAAATGACTTCATCACAAGTAGGGGAATGATAAATGGTTGAAATGGATTGATCAATAAAGGTTTCTGTAGGTGAAGGGGGAAAACTAAGATTATCATGACCTTTACTAATTGTGTTTTCTAACAACAAAGTATCATCTTCACAACTAGGAGAAAAACTAGGAGAGAAACAAATGTTATTTTCATGATTAGCTATGTTTGTGGTGTCTTTTTTATTAATGTCTTGTCCACTAAGAGATGTAAGAGGAGAGAAACAACTAGGATTCTCAAAACTCTCATTGATTGGTTCTTCTACCAAAATATCGTCATCACCAAGAGGAGAGAGATTAGGAGAAGAACAAATATGATCGTTAGGAATGTCCAAGGTTGTATCCTTTGTCAGTAAAACCCTCTTATAGGGAGGGGATAGGAAATGTTTCTTAAGATTTCCGTAAATGTAAGATACTAGATTGTTTGAACAAAAATGAAAAGCACACGTAACCATTTCATCCAACATTTCAACAATATAAAGAATGTATATCCAAAGATGCAAAACATTTTTATCCAATGTATGCAATTTTTTAAGAATGTAAACAATGTATACGCTAAAATGAAAATAAATTTTATCAAACTTATGCAATTTTTTATGAATAGAAAAATTATATATGCAAAAGTGAAGTGTACTTTTATCAATGTTATGCAAAATTTTAGAAATGTGAACATTTTCAGATCTAATGATGAAATGATTTCAAGACTGACTACCCTAAATTGATGATTTTGAGATAGATGCATAAAATCAAAGTTCCCAAAACTTTCCATACTTATAGTATATGATAATAGGAGGCTAAGAAAGCACAAAAATGAGGTTTCTAATTTTGTAACATACAGTGAAAAATCTCGATAGGGACTAAGTCATCTAGAATGGTGAATTAGTCCCAATTAGGGTTTTTTTTTTGAAAATGTCTAAAAATTTGCAACTCGCTTGAAGGTTTTTGATGTTGGATGGCCAAAAGAGGAAAGAGAAATGTAGATTGTTTATGATTTTTGATGATTTGAGATGCAAAAATTCAAGTTATATACACTTTCATTAATACAAAAATGTGAAACCCTAGAATGCAAATTAAACAATGCAAAGTGCAATGCCAACTGAATCTTGGGTGATAAAGGACTCCAAATCAAAAAAGAAGGGTATTCAAAAGTTGATTTCACCAAAATCTAACAAATATTTTGTCACCTTCATTACAATTTAGGGTTTTGCACCTAAAGGGGAAGGGACAAAGATCTAGGCTACATTTAAGAACAAACCCTAGAGATTTCAATACAAAGGGGATTGAAATCTGTCAAAGGGAGAGTTCTTGGGGATGGGAATGTATAGAAAGAGTTCACCACCAAGTGTAAACTTGGAAAGACAAATGCAATGTCATATGTAAACCTACACTAGATGACCTAGAAATGACCATGAAATAAGATATAAAACTTTGAAATAGAAGGTGTGCACTGGGAAACTGGTAGAGGCTAGAGTGAAGACTATAAATATCCATGGAGTTCTAGAAAATCTGATTTTTAAGCCTGGCAGTACACTTGGGCCAAACTAGACGACTTAGTCCGGTTTTGGGAAAATTTTGGAAAATTGCGTCGAGGCCTGTTTCAACAAAATGAGTATCCGGATCAACATAAATCTCTAAAAAAATTGCACAGCGCGACTAAGTTGCCACAAATGGGGGAAGTGTCCAGTTTGACTTTTCTGGAAATTCAAAAGGGGAATTTGTAGCTCTTGTTCTGCACTTCTGCCCTCACAATTTTTCGGATCCGAAACTACATAATTTGGCTTGTAGGTGTTCTCCAAGCCTCTTTTAGGGTTTTGACAACCTTGAAAGAGCTTTTAAAAGTTGTTAACAATATTTCCAATCCTATACATTGACAAACCTACAAATAATACTTGCAAATCACACAAAGAAAGAAATAAATGTTGGATGCTAGGGCATGGGGGCTTGCCTTAGTCAAACCCCTTTTAGGTAACTAAACCAAAATGAAGAGATAATGTAATGAAGTATGAACATGAAATAATGGAATTAGTACCTTGCTATGATGATTTATCTTGAATTGTTGTAGCAATGAAAGAAGATTATACCCTTGAATGCTTGCTTGATGACTTAGAATGCTCAAACCCTGGCTTGTTTGAGAAGAATGATGAATAGAAGGAGATAGAATAATGAAACTTAGGAGATGAAAATAAGGGGAAAACCTTTATTTATACATTATTTTCCCTAATTTCTTGAAAATAACACATCACATGCTGACCTTAGGGTTTAGAAGACAATATCCTGCTAGAATTTTGGATTAAATTTGATTTTTATGCCAAATGGGACTAAGTCACCCATGGTGGCAACTTAGTCCACCTGGGAAATTTTAAGTGGATGTCAGGAGTTAAAGTGTGATTAATGTTGTTTAATGAAATTATCTTTCGAAACACACTTAAGTAGGACCTATAAGTGCATTAAGGGGATATTTTATCATAAGAAAGGGTCAATTTATTGATGACAAGCCTAGGAAAGTGTGATATTTTTTTACAACTCCTCACAACACTTTGAAATAGGACTTGTTAAATGATAAAAAGAGGTTGTTTAGATGAAATATGATAGAAAGGTCCTAGAAAAGTGCGAAAGTGGGTTACAACACATCACAACACCTTTGTAAGACATCATAGAATTCTTATTGATTCACAAGGGTTCAAGACCTAATGTGAATATGTTGGCCACATTATAACATTAAATCTAGGAAAAACTAGGTGAAAAATCCACAAGAAAGGCCTAAATGAGCGAAAATGTCAAGGATACATTTTTCTACATTACAAGGATGAACAAAAGAAACCATGGAAGGTTGTTCAATCACTTTCTTTTTGACTTTGTAAACTTTTTTTACTCTAGGAGGTGTAAGGGGATTGTTTTCGTTATCTCTTGGTCCTTTGTAGGAAGTAGGTAGAGATTATTTCTTAGGTTGGTCTTGATTGTTTGGAATTTCTTTAAGTTAAAACATGGTTTTTTCAAGGTTGGTAGGCTCTATCATGGATTTAGGCATTTTTTCAAGGGATAATTTCACTATTTATTTTGCCTTCAACTTTTGGTAGGATTTAAAAAATAATTCTTCTCAATGTTTAATAGGTTCTAGAGGCTCGAGAAAAAATAAATCTAATGAACAACTTGCACAAGAAGAGAAAGGGTTAAAGCCACTATGATGGATGATGCAAAGTTTATTATCAAATGGAAACTTTAAGCATTTATGCACAAACGATGGGATGGCTTCCATGGATTGTAGCCATGGGTAAACAAGCTTCACACAATTTTTTTCTAACTTCGAGATGATGGAGAATGATACATATAATGTTTTTGATCCTATTTACAAAGGTAAGGTGATCGATCCCATTGTAGGGCAAGTGAAACCCTTATGTGTCTTGATCAATGCTTTCAGTTTATCATATTTTTCTTGGTAGAGCTCATTTACAAGTAAGAATTCTTCGGTGATCACATTCTCTCCATAGACAAGATCTATTAATATCTCATTAGTGGGATTATCATATATTAATATGTGCTATACAAGATGGCGATTTTAACTTGTTTTTTTAAATTAGAAACATTATGAACCACTTAAACATTCTAATTTCCCAAATGTCTATCAAGATATCACACCATTTTTTACACTATACAATGTAGAAGCATCAAATATTTAATTTGAAGAGTAATTCAAAATTTATAAAATTACATATGTTTGACAGATTCTTCTAATAGTGGGAACAAAGTTGCAAGCTATAATAACCAAAATGGCGTTGGATATCGAAGATAGAAATCCTGTTGTGCACGGAGCTCTGGTAGTCAATCCCAATGATCAACTGTTTTGGTTCAAACGACCCCGTTTGATTCTCCATCTCATTCATTTTTCCCTATTTCAGGTTAAATAAACAAGTTCTCACGAATACATTCTCTTTTTTTCATCTTTCCATATTTAACAACTTGTAATCGTAGAATGTTTGTTTTGCAGAGCGCTTTCCAACTTGCTTTTTTCTTTTGGTCATGGGTAAGGAAGAAACTTCCAAGTTCAAAAATTATCATTTCTTCTTTTAATTAATATCAAGTCATGGCTTGATAGAATTTTCTCTGCCTTAACAAATTCATATGATTGATGCAGTATGAATATGGCCTGAAATCGTGCTTCCACAAACGGACTGTAAATATTGTAGTGAGAGTAGGCTTGGGGTAAGTTTATTTGACCTGTTAGTCTCTTTCACAGGAAATTTTCCTCTTAAAAAAGGTTATCAAAGTACCTTGGCTTTGGAAAGTAAACTTTGAGAGAGATATTTCACATAGCATTTTAGATTATACTAACCCATTTCTATGGTGAATGATAGAACATAACAAAACTACTATAATATCTTACAAAAAAATTGTTGGCGAAATCCACCATATTTTGTAAACTTAAAATGCATTTCTAATTGATTAGGATCACAGTTCAAATACTGTGCAGCTATGTAACTCTCCCACTTTATGCTCTTGTTACATAGGTATGTATTTGACACCTACATAAAGATAGCAAGACATTTGATTTCTAGATTCTTCAATACCATTTTAGGAATGAAATATGGGATTTGTGATTGCAGATGGGGACAAACATGAAAACAACTATATTTAGTGAAAGAATAGCCACCTCCTTGAATAAGTGGCACCAGAGAGCTAAGAGTAACCTTAGGGAAAGGCAAGAAACTCTATCAAGCAGACCAACTGATTCACCTGAAGGATCTTCTCCGGTTCATCTTCTTCACAATTACAAAAGTGTAAGATATCCAGAAAGTGGAAAAAAATTAGAACAATCTAAACATAAGCTTTCAAATATTGAGGCAGACAGAGATACACCCTCCTCTTCTTACCATTTTTGCCTCAATGGTGATAATGATTCGAAGGAAGAAATGCATGGAGGCACACAAGATGTTGAAACAAATGGTTCTGACTTCACCTTTCCTTGTTGCATGGAGACTCATCCAAGCAACGATGATTGCTACCAGAATAGAGCAACAGAAACATTGCAACTTTCAAGGTTCTGTTGTATAAGTCAAAGACCAAATTTGTTAAACGTTTCTTAAGTCAAGACACACTATAAAGGTAGAAGCAGCATATGCAAAAAAGTAAGAATACTAATGAGCTAGGGCTCATTATTTAGACATTGACATATCTTTTTGGAGACAGCTTATGTGATGCACAAAATTTATTAAGAAAAACTTATCAGTTAATATTTCTAATCTTACAAGATTTACGATATTTATGATCATTTTAAAAAAATGATATTATTTATAAGTGTTATTGAATATTAATATATATTAATGTTTAAAGATTAATTGGTGTGGTATTTTTAAGGAATAGTTAATTAATTGTTCAATGTAAACAAGTGTATCATAAAATCAATAAATCTTAAATAGTGGTGTTTATATGTCTTTCAATTGTACATATAGGTGTTATTTCTAGTATCTGACATATTAACTCGACAATTAAAACCAATGCAAAATAAACATACAAAAATATGAAATGGATTCAACATTTTTTTAATTTTATTTTTTGCAATCAATCATTTTCATTAGACATCCATTATGCATCTACATGAACAATAGGGAATGTGGGAAAAGGTGGATTGCCTCCCCACTTTGCCTAGTTCATTTGAATATGTCCTAAGAGCCCTAATCGGATTGACTATTAACCTTTCAAGGTGAGTCGATACACAACTAGGAGGACTTAGGAGGATGTGTTCTATTAGATTAAGGGGTTCACCACCAAGCAAATGCTTGGGAAAGATAATGTTTGAAAACACACTGTGATATGCAAAACACTTAAAATGAGCAAATTGAAGCTTCTTAATACTAAAAATGAACAACTCCAAGTTAGGTATGTGTATCTAGGAAACCTGTAGATGCCAAAAATATTTTGGAAATGCAAACAAATTGTCAAAATATGCCTTGGAGGACTAAGATGCCTTTACTCTCATCTTAGTCTCACTATTGCTTTTTAGGGTAGACACAAAATCTTTGGATAATGGAACAAAATTTTGAAAAATCACTGAAAGATTCCACTTAGAGGACTAAGATTCCTTTACTTCCATCTTAGTGCCGATCTGAATTTGTAAAAAGTGTAAATGTGGTCCTGAGCTCCCAAAATTTGCAATTCCTTCTCCTTGAATCTTAGGTCTTGAAATAGTCGGATTTGACTTGTAGGTGAGTTTCTGTGAAGACGCCAACTTTGATAATGCAACTTTGCAACGTTGAAAAATTTGCACTCCAAATGATTTTCAAGTATTAAACCTTGATCTGTAAACACAAGTGGACAAGATGGAAAAACTTGTTGATTGTTAATGAATGGTGGTTTGCCTTGGTCAAACCACTTGCTAGTAATTAAACCTTGAAATCAAATAGAAATGGTGAAAGAAATGATGAATGAACAACATGCAATGCTACAACTCACCAATCCCTTGTAAAGGTTGCAAACTTGTGTGAAATGGCTACAATAGACATAGTTCTTGAAATGCTTGATAGATATGGACTTGAAATGCTTTCTTAGATCAAAAACCTACATAACAAATGTTAACACAACAACACACATGATGCAAGAACAATATTTGACATGATGTTTGAAACTTGGTGATGGATCCAATTGCTTGATGAATTGCTCTTGAATGCTCTTGTGAACTTGACTTGACTATAATGAATTCTCTCACAAAAGACTTAGATTGCTTAGGATGAAAATGAATGAATGAACCTTGTATTTATACTTGTTTATGCTTAATATCCTGAAATCATATCACACCAAGTCGATATATGAATTCAAAGAATAGAGGAGGTTAAATCCCACCAAGATTTGAAATTAAATCCCAAAAATGACTCAAGGAGGACTAAGACGCCCTTGGTGACATCTTAGTCCCAAGTGATGAAACTTGGGGCACAGACACCAAAAAGGGACCCAAAATAGATGCCTCAAAATTAGGGTCCTCAATCTTGCTTTGTAGAGCCAAATTTTTAATTTTAAGCTCATTGATTTTAGAGAAGGTCCATTCCAGAAGTTTAGAATGGGACTTGGAGTTGGTTTTAGCTAGGTACAGAAAATCAAGGGAGGGCTCTTTACCAGTGTTAACAGGGGAATTGTCGACATTCTGAATGTCTGGAACAGGGCCCACACAGCATTCAAAAGTGTTGGTATCAGCTTCCTCTGGCTCGGAGGACTCTTAGATGTAAGAGACAAGGCTTTTAGCCTAGGTAGTTTTTCCAGTAGGGTTGAACTTAGGAGGAGGACAGCTGGGCTCAAGCGCAACCCAGATTTTATCCGGATCCCTGGAAGGGCCAGCATGCAAACTAGGGGCTTTTGGGCCAGGGCTAGGGTTAGGCAAATAATCTGAGCCACTGGGCTCAGTATCATCACTATCAACATCAGGGTTGGCTTCTGAGGTAGCAGGGGCATGCACATGTAGATATTCAACAATAAGCCTAATTAACCTAGTATGGAGGATAGGAAATCTTTTGGGATTCTATTCATTGTCCTCCAAACTTTTCTTCAGAGAGCATAAGAGATAATAAGGGATAGAAACCCTTACCTTGTGGCGGAAATGGTTGAGGAGGGCGAAGTGGTACCCGTAGACTTTAGTGAAACACCCGTCCACTATGATATACTCCATGATGGCCCGAAGGACCTTTCTCCAAATAGATTTTATGGAGTCAACATCAAAGTAACTGTTTGTAATTTTGACCAAGTTTTGCTTTTCCTTGTGTTTTTGGGGAATTTGATAACAGCTTCATCAGAGTAAGCCTTGTCCCTGAAAAACTTCTTCCCATCAGTGAATATTATTGGTATAGTTGATTGAATTGTCAATATAATAATTGTACAACAAACAAATTAACAATATATGAATCTTATTATAGATGAAATCAATGGGTAATATTTTTTTTTTATAAATCTCTATATTGTAAGTACCACAATTTGAATTTAATTTAATGATATTTAGTTTCATTATTTAAATAAAAAGTGTATATAGTTGTCTCAAATAGATAAATTTCAATGACACATTGAAGAATTCACAAATACAAAAATAATATATTTGTTATATTTAAAAATGCATTTGGATGTTTTTTCATTTACTTTTGTGTATATTTGACGTAACGTCTTCATACTTATACCCATTGAAAAATAACATAATCTTGTGAAACGTCAAGACCAATTACCCAATTTCTAATTGATTGTTATTAAAAAACATTGATGTGTTAAGTGGCATATATTACTTCTATGCGCATGTGCCCCTATACATTAGGATAATATGTTTCTTGTCCATCTCAATCCATAGAATAGTCCTTAGATTACCCTTTTCTATCATGATTTATTCTTCTTGTTTGATCCCAAGTCAAGTCCATGGTTGCACTTGCCCCCTTAAAGCATGAATATAGTTTATCGAAATTCAATTAAAATTTTCAAATTTGGTCAACTAGTACCTTTTTTCATTCCTTCATAGAGCCTCCTTTGTACATTCTTGATATATCTATTTCCATGCACTTGTATAAAATAAATTAATCTTCATTCACTTGATCATTCTAGGGTACTTTTAAAAAGGGAAATTAATATTGTTGGCTTGTACCCAAATATATCAAATTCATGCCTTTAATTTTTCTTTGTTCCTATTTAGCTCCTTGATAATAAATAATTTTTAGTTTTTAATAGGCACATTAAAATGATTGATCTCTAAATCATGTCCTTATATAAAAATATCCATCTTTTATTTAGGCTTCTTATTTATCAGGATAACCTATAATAAGTTCAAATTTGGTCAACTAGTGTAGTTTTTCTTTCCTTCATAGAACCTCCTAAGTACACTCTTCATATATATTTCCATGCACATGTATAAAAGTAATTAATTTTTATTAACTTGATCATTCTACGAGGCTTTTAAAAAGAGAAACTAATAGTGTCGGTCTATGCCCAAATATACCAAATTCATGCCTTTAATATTTCTTGGTCCCTTAATAACTAGTTTCTAATTTTTAATAGGAACATTAAAATGATTGATCTCTAAATCATGTCTCTATATGAAAATATATATGTTTTATCCAAGCTTCTTATTTATTATGATAATCTATTTTAATTTTTCAACCCGTTTTTATATTTATGTCATGTATTTATAGCCTCGTCATGTTATCATGATTCTTAAACTAGAAAAAATTATTAAAAGTATATGTTTATAATGTAAACAATAAAACTCAGATCTGATATATCACCACAGTCAAACACAAATTATATGGGCAAATCCCTTGCCATAGCCAATGATAGATCGAATTGACAATTTCAGTTGTCAATTTAAAAAAAACCAATTTAAAATTTACAAAATTAATGGATGCAAATTCAATTGACTTCAATCAATTAAACATTCCAAATATTTAGATAATTACCACCATCAAACTCAAATTTATTTATGCATTCCATATGCAATAAATTTATAGTCTACCAATTTCCAATTTTTATGCATCATTGTTCAACCTCTCATTAGACAATACAAAAAGAAATAAAAATTTATTATTACTTCCTATATTTGCTATCATATATCAACTACATGATTTCCCCCCAGTTCATCCCCGCATTCATTCTCGTTAACTAACCATATGTCACATTCTCTTCTTTTCCAAACTACTACACATTGTTTCTATTTGATTTGAATTGGAAGCTCCCTTTGTCTGATGTGACCCTTCTATCCCTCTTTAGTTGCACTGAATTCCTTTTAATCTTTTCTTTATGGCATTTCTTGACCATTTCTCTCTATCATTCCACAAGTACACAACCTCTTCCCCTTTTTTCCTGCATAAACTAAAGTTTTTCCTCCAGTTTTGTAACCCTTCACTATATCGTCTTTAGTTGAAGAAATGTGAATTAAAATCTACTAAAGATCATACATACTAGCACCTCAAACAAACAATATTATTCCAAAAGATATGACCTTTCAAATTCTTCCTTAAAATCTGATTTGTTCATTCTTAAACTTCAACAATCAAATTCTGAGTTTCGTGCCACTAACTCACATGAAATTATATTTTTTAACCTCATAAACTGCCCCTCAATTTTTAATCATTAATTCATTTCAACGCCTCCTTCACTTCCTTTAAAACAAATTTCAATTTTCCCTCTTACTTGTGTTGGGATCAACTCAAACAAAGTTCTTGATATTTTAAAAAATAGATATATTAAATACCTCCTCCTTCCTCAATGTTTCATTAAATCATATAATTAACAAGATTTTGCATTCTCTTTTGATATTAACATCAACAAATTTGAGAATTCAAAGGAGAGAAATTCCATACTCAACAACAATGAACTTGATTTAAAAAAATAATTTTGACATAACTTTCAAATGGAAGTTCATATTCATATGAAAACTTGCCAAGTTGTGTATGATGATGTTATAATTCTTATCATAAAGTGATTTTACTCCATCTTTTAAAAATATTGATATTTTAAATTTCCCATAAAATGCCACCTGAGAATAGAGAAAATGTAATTCTCCTAAACCATTGAGAATTTGGCTACAAAACCTTCACCAATGTAAAATAAATACATTTTTTAATGTCTCTAGAAAGTGAATTATGAACAACCTTCATGGATTTCAAGTAATAATTATTTCTATTTGATTTTGGTCACACGTTCGCCTAGATACTCTTGCATCAGTTTAATATTCTAGTGTAGAAAATGTATCTCTTTACATTTTCACACTTGTTTGGGCCCTCCCTACTAAAATTGGGCTTCTTTATGCCTTGTTTGGTCATATTTTGCATCCACAAGCCTTAATTAATGCATCTTTATGAGGATAATCCTGACATATATGTAATGACCAATCATAATTTAGTGATTTTGGATTGTACATGGCCTAGATTTATTGATTTGGGACTCATACACCACCTTGGGAATATGAGTCCCACCTAGGTTTCAGAGCCTAGATCTGAATTTGACATCAAATTAAACCTTTCTTGAAAAATGTGTCCCATACTTAGCCTATTGGGACTCATATGCCACAACTAGTGTATGGATTCCACTTAGCTAAGACCTAATTTAAATTTTAATTCTTGGTGGAATTTTATCCTCCTAGATCTGATTTCAGTTTGTAGAGTTGTAATTTTGGGAAATTTGGTATAAACAAGTATAAATAAAAGATTATTTCACATATTATCTCCTAGCAAGCTTACAAGTCATCTATCAAGTTAAGTGATCTTATGAGCCTTCAAGTGAGAACATTATAGGGAATTCAAGAGAATTCAAGAGTTGATTATCATGTGTTTTGGAGCATTATTCAAGATTCAAGAAACATGTCAAGGTCATCATGTATCATGTTGGTTTTTGAGAAAACATTTGCGATGTAGGTTCTTATGATTCAATCAAGCATTCAATTCAAGATCTACATTAATGCAGGCCATCACATATAAGTTGTTATCCTTTTGTTCATGGGTTTGATGAGTTGCAACATTGCATATTTGTTCGTTCGTCATTCGTTCATTCTATTTGATTTCATTTCAAGGTTTTATTACCAAAATGGTGTTTGACCAAGACAAACCCCTATCTACTAACAAAACAAAAAAATTCAATCTCTTTCATGTTTTATTTATGGATTTATATTTGAGATCTATTGAGGAGCAAGATTGGAGAAAATTTGTCACCTTGTTTACAAGATCACAAAAAGTCACCTAAAGAGTATAATTCAATATTTCATAACTAGATATATGGTAGGAGGTAAGCTATAGGAAAGCACTAGAGGATATAAAAGTTTTAGAGAAACCTTGATACTGGGACTAAATCACCACTTGTGGCATATGAGTCCTAGTATACCTATTTTTAGACTTTTTCTATAGATCCTGATTCAACAGTTCTAAACTCTAGTTTTGGCCTGAAACCCTAAACTGGGACTAAATCGCCCTATTGCATATGAGTCATAGTGTGCATCCATTTTTTTTTTTTCTAGGATTCCATATCTTCATTGAAGCTTCTTCAGTTTCTAGGTGCACCTTTGCTTCATCTCTAGTTTACTATTTTGATTTGAGTTCATTTCTAGGTTATTTACTTAACTCTTGCATATCATTTATATTTATTTTCTTTCCAAACCCTAGCTTGTTGGTGAACCCCCTTTATACCTTTAATCACACCCAATGACGCTATATTGGAGATCTATTTACCTCATTTCATCCCTTGATTGAGATCTCTAAGGTATCCTTGAATGAAACTTGTAGAAAATTGGTTGATTCTATCTCCCAAAACATAGAAACAAAACAGTTTTCTCGATTTCCTTTTGGTCAACCTACTCACCTTATTTCTGATTTAGTGTGCATCATTCTCTTAAATCTCTATTACATTAAATTTTCATTAGGTTTTACATTGCTTAATTTGCATCTAGGGCTTCTATATTTTGCATTAGTGAAAGTGGATATAGGTTGCACTTTTTTTTCTTTCATCATTGAATTTCATTTGAAATTTGTAATTGCACTTAGTCTAGACATCATTCAAACTAGAAAACCTAACATTCACTCAAAATGTTTTGAAATTTTTGTAAACACCCTAATTTGGGACTCATATGCCCCTTTGAGAGATTTAGTCCTGATGCAGGTTGTTTTGTTGAGTTTATGGGTATCATATGGTGATTGTTACTCACTATTTGAATCCCAAAAAAACCCTAACTAGGACTTGTACACCACTCTAGAAAATTTAGTCTGATTTAAGATTTTAAATTGTATTTTACAACATTAAAAACTTTATTTTTATGTTTCAGTTTGTTGTTATTACATTTTTATTTTAGTTTGTAGAGTTTTTGTTTCATTCATTTCATTGCCTCTAGCTTAACTTCATTTGAATTAGAATTAGAGAATAGCATTAATCATTTTTTATTTACATCTAACATTTCCTTGATTGTCCCTTGTATGAGCTTTACAACTTAGTGTCCTATTGCCAATACTATAGTGAGATGTAGTTTGAGTCTCATGTCATCCTGCAATAGTCCAATTATCATGGATATTGGGTTATCTATCTCTTTTACTACTAGTGTTGACACTAGTTCACTAGGTATAGACCATACCCTTAACAACTCTTTTCCTTCAAGTAGTGTGACAAATCTTGAAACAATGGTTGCTAGTATGTCGTAATAAATATATAATTAAAATCCATGAAGACTTATCAAACCTAGAAAATCAACTAAGTATTGCGAATATTTTAACCACTTCTATCCTTACCATAGATAACATACATCACATGATTGAAATTGAATAAGGAATCAAACTTGGACGCAACATAGTTCAAATTTTTAGAAAACATCTTACTTCAATAACTAGTTGTGCTCAACTTACAAACAATGTCCAAATTCAAAGAGGAACTCAATTTCCCCCCCCCCCCACCCCAACAACCATTGCCTCTATTCCTACCTATACCAACTCTAAATTTAGAACAATGATGCAACCTACTAGTAATATCATTCCTACCTTGCATATTTTCACTAGCAATCCTTGTACCTTTGTGGAATCACACATCATATCTCCTACCACTTTACCTCCCACAAGTTTTAAATTTATTGCTCCCTCAAACACATACACACCTCCACCATATTCACCTCCATCTTAGAATACAACAAATGATACCATCATAAATCACATTTTGGAAAATGTTTCATCCCTTCAAAAAACATTTCCACCATAAATCAAAATCAAAATGGCCAACCTGCATACTATGTCAAAAGCAACACCTTATCCCTAGAGGTATTGATAATGCCGATACCACAAGGTCTAGAGATTCCTAGGTTTCAGAAATATGGGGGGAAAGGAGATCCTTGTAACCATGTTTCAACTTACACAATATTATGTAGTGATTTTGTTCTTGATGATAAACTATTAGCTATGTTTTTCCCTAGGTCCTTGAAGGATACTGCCTTAGAATGGTTTTCCTCATTACTGAACAACTCAATTCGTTCATTTAATAAACTTGATGAGGAATTTATAAACCACTTCCAAGGGCACATGACTCCTAAGATGACCTTAGTCGATTTGATGAGATGTAAGGGAAAGGATGATGAAAAATTTATTTACTTCATTTCACGCTACCAATCACTTTTCTCCCAAATTGATGTAAAGATTAATTATCCTCACCTTCAAAAAAAATTCATCTAGAACTTGCAAACTAAGATATAAGATATGCTTAGCATGATGAAGTTTCCTTATTTCATACAATTGTGTACCACCCTTCTTGATTATCAAAATTTAGTTAGTAGTCATGAAACAAAACCCACCTCTAGCAAACATGAAAAACTTGAATCTATAACCAAAAAAAATTATCAACCTTTTAGAAAATCGAATAGAGGCTTCCTTGAAATTAATCCCCCTAAACAAACAACTCAAAATGTTGATACCTAAATGGAAGCTATAAGGAAGACAGCTCCTTTTACATTTGGGGATCTGGTTGGACAATTTAATCCCTTACCTAATACCCTCCATAACACAATGTCACAACTGTTAGAATAGAAAATAATCACTTTACCTCATTTTAAAACTTTTGATCCTAATAATCTTTTACCTTTGAACTTTAGATCAAATTCCTATTACCATTATCACCGAAAAAATGGACACAACTCGAAACATTGTAAGCATCTTAAACATCTTGTGTAAGACCTCATTGACTCCGGTTGACTTCAAATTGGAGGTGTTAATGATCAAGGAAATAAGTCTATTGCCCCTCCTAACCAAATTTTGCAAATCTCTATATGGCTCTGCTCGTGTTTGCTCGAGGCCGAGCTAGGGCATTCAAGCCCTAGCTTGTGATCAGTCCATTTTCTGCTGGCTGCGCTAGTTGGGTGGGTGGTGATTTTTTCTGCGGGGGGTTCTTTTTCTTGGTCTTGTGGCTAGGTGTTGTAGGGTCCTTTGTTTGCTATGCGCAGGGGTGGTCGACACTCGTCCTCTACCTTCGTTGCACATCCCTATGGGCTGTGGCGGTGGTGTGGGTCTGCGGTTGGGTGTGGTGGGTGGCAGGGAGTGCTCTCCATTGCCTTCGTAGGGTTTGGTCCTCTTTTTGGTGGGGGTGTTGCGCACGGCCTATGGTGGGGTGTGCTCTGGTGGTTGGGTAAATCGGTGTCCCCCTTGCATGTTCGTCTTGGGAAGTATGGTGGCTATGTTGTGTGGGGAGACGTCTCGGGCGTCACTCAATCTAGATTTCCGTGCTGCGATTGGAGTGAGATCACCAATCCAAGGAAAATGTTTTTACAATACTCTTTTTTCCCCGAATACGGGGTTTGTGAGGAATAACCTGACAGGGGGTTCGCATATTTCAAAGATTAATGGATGCCTCGAACACTGCAAGGAGAGACCCAAATTGGTGATTCTGATTGAAATGATTGTTGAGGACATAGAATATTATTCCCGACATTCTCTTTATTGCAAATTTAGGAATGAGAGTTTCCTTGCAAGTCTTGGAATCTTGGGCCCGAAGGACTTGGGAGCCAGAAGGTGAAATGGATGTTACACTACTTGCAAACAACTACTTCATGGTTACATTTAGCTACTTAGCTAACCGCAATAGGATCTTTGAGGGAGGGCCCTACTTTCATAATCAGATGGGGTTGTTCATCAAGCCTTGGCATGCAGGATTTAACCCCTCTGAGGAGCTTCTGAATCATGTTCCGATGTGGGTTCGCTTGCCTAGGTTCCCAATTAAATGTTGTTGTGAGGATGTTTTGCACCTGCTTGCCTCAATGCTCAGGAAACCAGTGGGGCCTTCGACTCAAACCTTGGGTAAGAAATTTATGACTTTTGCTAGAATATGTGTTGAAATTGATTTGAGTAAGGCTTTTCCAGATGCTCTTGATATGTGTGCGGGTCCTCATTCTTGGGTGCAGCAACTGGATTATGAGACCCTTTCCGTTGCCGCCTCTGTCATGAGTATGGTCACTTGCTGCGTAGATGTCCGAGGGCCAAGCCTACGGAGCCTCACCCTCCACCGCCTCCCCGCAACCATCCTGGTGTTGATAAAGGGAAGAATCATGCTTCTGTGGAGGGGGATGGGTCTGAGGGTTTTGTTCCTATTAAGTCTCACAACTAGAACAGAGGTCACAAGAGGTCTCTGAATGAAAGATAGGATGAGGACACTTTTAATAGATTCAAAATCTTGGATGATCTTAACCAGCAAGAGGTTAATCCTGGGTTAGTGAATGTGGATCAGGGAGTGGAGGGTTCTGGTGGGGAGGATCACATTTTGGGTACCCTTGTTGTTCCTCAAGCTGAATCTTCCTTGAATATGGACACTGACATGTAGGTGGGGGCTTAGGTGTTGTCGGCTCCAAATGATGTGTGTGTGAAGGAGGCTGGGGATCCTGCTTATTCGGCTCGGAGGGCGGGCTCAGATGGGGTCAAGGGCAACAAGCCCTCCCCTCACTTGGGCATTTTGCAAAAAGATGGCAAGAAGGGGGGTTTGGAAAAGGCCTCTAAACTTGGTCGAAAGAAAGATTTGGAGAAGATTAAAATGATAGGGAAGACTTTGGTGGAGTCAGGGTCAGTAAAGACCCTAGATTCTCATTTCTCGACTCCTTCGAAATGATTTTTATCTCATGGAATGTAAGGGGCCTGAAGAGTGGCCCTCGATAAAAAGCTATTCATGAGTTGGTTAGACGTCATTCTCTTGATGTTCTCTTCCTGCAGGAGACTAAGTTGTCTGTAGATGGAATGTTGGGTTTAGTGCCTAAGTTGTGGAGGACTGGTGAATGCCAATGTATTGGGGCCTAGGGATCCTCAGGGGGCATGGCTTGCTTTTGGAATCCTCGAAAGATTAGACCTCTATGGTGGCTCTCCTTTAAATCCTCTCTCTCCATGGTGGCTGTGTGGTCTGAAATGGGGGAGGCTATTTTACTCTCTAATGTTTATGCACCTGTTGAGTTCCAAGGTAAACAAACATTATGGTCCAATATTCATCTACTTCGTAGCATGGCTCCTTACCAGCCTTGGATTATAGAGGGAGACTTTAATGCTATTACTGAGTTAGCTGAGAAATGGGGGGGTATTCCAAGACTGGAGCCCTCTGCATTGCTGTTCCAAGATAATATTTCGACTCTTAATCTTGTAGACATCAAGCCTAGCAATGGTCTATTTACTTGGAACAACAGAAGGGTGGGAGACAACTATATTGTAGAACGCTTGGATCGGTTCTTGGTGTCCTACTTCTGGGTTGGGGGTATGTGGTCCTCCAGCTCAGAGATTTTAGATTGGAGGGGTTCGGATCATTGGCCTATCCAGTTAATGGTATCTTCTGCTAAGGTGCCCCAGACTCCGTCCTTCAAGTTTCAGTTAATGTGGCTGCGAGACGGGGCCCTCCATAGCTATGTTGCTGAGTGGCGGAAGTACAATAGACCTGCCTATGGTATTGCAATGTATACTTTTGCTGAGTTACTTCAATATGTCAAGTATCAGCTGAAACGTTGGAATCACCACTGCTTTGGTAACATTTTCTTCAAGAAGAAGGCTGCTCAAGCGAAGCTAGATGGAACTACTAGGCTGATCCGGGAGAATGGGGTGTCTGAGAATTTTTTGCGGGAAGAGGCTAGAGCCTTGAAAGCTCTGGAAGAGTGGGAGCTACGGGAAGAAATTTTCTAGAAATAAAAAGCTCGGATTGATTGAATTCAAGTGGGGAATAAGAATACAACCTTTTTCTTTAATTCAGTGAAGGCTAGACGTCATGGAAATTCTATCTCCACTTTGGTTAATGATAGGGGAGAGACTCTTTCATCTACTCTAGATATCACAAAGGAAGTTGTGCAGTATTTCTCTTCCTTATTCAAGGAGGAATCACAAGGCAACTCTATTGAGGAAGCCCAGGTTCTTTCTTGTATCCTTTCTTTAGTCTCTTAGGAGATGAAGGAGCATTTGATGAGGGAGATCTTGGTGGAGGAGTTGGAAAGGACTATTTTTCAAATGAAAAAGCGGAAAGCTCTGAGTCTAGATGGTTTCCCGATTGAATTCTTTCAAGAATTTTGGGAGATCATCAAGCTGGATTTGTTAGCCATTGTTCAGGAGTCTTAGATGAATAAGCAAATGTTGCGGGAAATAAATTCTACCTTCCTCACTCTTATTCCAAAAGGTGATGATGCAGATAGGTTAAGCCTCTTTCGTCCCATCTCTCTCTATAACGTTATTTATAAAATTATCTCTAAGTTGATTGCTGATAGATTGAAGATGTGGCTTCCGAGGTTGATATCTGAGGAACAAAGTGGTTTTGTGGCGGGGCGTCAGATCTTGGATGGTGTGGTCATTTCTACAGAAACCATTCATTCTATGGCTAAATCCAAAGAAAAGGCTATGTTCATTAAGTTGGACATGGCTAAGGCTTACGACCAGGTCTGATGGTCTTTCCTGCGAAAGGCTTTGGCTGCTTTTGGCTTTGAGGAGGAGTGGATTCGATGGGTTATGAGTTGTGTGACTTCGGTCTCCTTTTCTATTTTAATTAATGGGGAGCACTCAGAGCTTTTTGGTGCTTCTCAGGGTTTATGACAGGGTGACCCCCTCTCCCCCTACCTATTTCTTCTCTTGGTAGAAGGTTTGGGGCGATTGATAAAAAGGAATGTTGAGATGGGCCTCATTCAAGGATGGAGATGGGGAGGTGGATTACCCTCACAATCTCATCTATAGTTTGTGGATGACACTGCTCTGATGGGTTCAGCCACCATTAGGGAGGCTACGAATGTGCATAGGGCACTTGATGTGTATCTTGTTGCTTCAGGTCAATTGATTAACGAGGGAAAATCCTCTATCCTCTTCTTCAATACTCATGTCTCCATTCAGAGGAGGATTGCTCACATTTTGAGATTTCAGATTGGGACTCTTCCGATGACCTACCCTGGGAATTCCCATTTTGATTGGTAGATAGTCTCGTGAATCCTGGCAAGCGATCTTGGATAAATTTCAGGTTAAAGTTACTCATTGGACCCATCGGTGGCTGTCCTTTGCTAGCCGGGTGCAACTAATTAAGTCTGTTGTTCAGGCCCTCCCGGTCTATCGGTGTATGGTTCTTGTGGCACCTATGAGCTTTGTCAAGGAATTGGACTCCTTTGCAAGACAATTTTTATGGGCTGGTAACTTATTGTCTTCTAAATGGAGCCTTGTCAGATGGGATATTATGTGTAGCCAAGTGCAGTTTGGTGGCCTGGGAGTTAGACAGTTGCTTTTGTCGGGTACGGCTCTGGCGACTAAACTGTATTAGCGGTGGTGTGTGGAGCAAGATCGTGTGTGCGCAAGGATTCTGACTCAGAAATACTTTTTGGGGTCCTCTCAGGGAGATATTCCTCGGTACTCCTTGATGGGGAAGGGATCGACAATTCAGAATACTCTTAGGAAAGGGGCTGAGCTCGTCAAAGAAGGCCTTTTCTAGGTTTGTGAAAGTGGGAATGAGGCGCATTTCTGGCATGACTCCTGGGATGGTTACTCCCCCATTGTCTCTCAGTATCTACATCTATTGACCTTGAGCCAGAGATTCTGTGAGAGGGGCTGGACCAAGGTGAGTGACTTCAAATCCCTCTCTTATCAGGGGTAGCTGGTGGTGGCAGAATGGAAGACCTCGAGCGACTGGCTGATTATTGGTATGGTGGAGGAGTGTGCGGAGCTTTTCAACATTCTCTCCCACTGGAGTTGTAGTTCCCTTGTTTATAGGGATCTTCTCTCTTGGTCTCCTAACCCAAAAGGGGCTTACTCTGTGGCTTCTGGATATCAAGTGTTGCTCTCTCAGCAGCTGGAAGGGGGGGAGTTTCAGTGGTGGAAGAAGGTTTGGAATAAAATCTCTTGGTCGAAGTGTAACTACTTTATTTGGGTTTTGGCTTGGAATAGATGCTTGACCTGGGATAATATTTGGAAGAGAGGTTTTTTGGGTCTGTCCAGATGTGTTCTTTGTGGGGATGTCGAGGAGGACTCTGAGCACCTGTTCTTCCGTTGTGCCTTCACTATTCGGCTCTGGAATTTTTGGTGGGGTGTCTGGAAAAGCCCTTGTTTTCATGCTTCTTCTTTGGTGGAATTTCGGGGAAGCCTGGGGAGACCCCCCTCCTTGACTGCTCTCTTGCAAGACATATGGTATGTAGGGCCCATCTTCTTGTTGTGGCAGGTCTGGCTGGAAAGGAATAGGAGGATTTTTCGAGGTGAGAATTTGTGGTTACAACAGGTTTGGTCTCGAATAATGGGCATGATCTAGGGGACGGTGGAGGCCAAATGTGAGGTTAGGCTGCCTTTGGAGAGAGGGGATGCCGAGGTGATTGGTCGGTTGGGTATTCAAGGGCTAACTCCAGTCTTTGCTTATGTCAGAAGGGGAAGGCAGATGAAGTAGAGAGTCCAAAGGGTGGGGAGGTGGTTGCCCCCTTTGGCTGGCTTTTTGAAAATTAATGTGGATGGTTCTTCTAGAGGCAATATTGGTCTCACTGGGATTGGAGGGGTAGGCAGAGACTCCTTTGGATCTATGGTTTTTCTCTTTTCTATTCATGAAGGTTTTCAAACTATCAACAATCTGGAAGGTCTGGGTATCCTTTATGCTATGAAACAAGCTTATGTTTGGGGGTGGTGCAAGGTTATTTATGAATTTGACTCTCAGGTCTTGATCAACTTGCTTAAGGAACAAAGGATCGATGATGTTAGTTGGCTGTTGGCTGAGGTGGTGCAACATATTCTTCAAGTTAGTTCTATGATGGAGAGGGTGTCGTTTGTCCATGTCCCAAGGGAATGTAATAGGTCGACCGATTGTTTAGCTAAGTGGGCTTCATAGAATGTGGATGGTTGGAAGGTTGAGGGATGGGAATAGGTTTCCCAAGACTATCATCAGGTTCTGGAGAGGATTCTTGCTGAGGATGGGACTAGTATTGGGGTTGGCTAATCTATGTCTTTTTTCTCTATTGGTTTCGGGGGTTTGGCCCTTTGACATCTTGTAAGGTTCTGTTCTAATTTTCAATAAAGTTTTTACCCTCTTTGATTGAAAAAAAAAAAAACTTGCAAATCTCTACCAACCCTATGCCAAACCACGATATTTAATTTGTCAAAGCTAGTGAAAATAAAAAGAATGATGTGATGAATTTTGACACAGATTATAAAAACATGGATATTATTGAAATAATCCTCTAGGATGATATGGTGGAATTGATCAAAATTTTACTTCATAAGAGCTTAACTAAAAATCCTCGACATTACTTTTTCATCTAAAGATATTATTAGAAATTCACGTAATGGTCCTCTTTACATAACTAGACAAATCAATGATAATCCCACTAATGGGACATTAATTGATTCCATATGTGGAGAGAATGTGATCACCAAAGAAATAATTCTTACTTGTGCATGAACTCTTTCAAGAAACATATGATAAACTAAAAGCATGGATAAAAATGCATAATGGTTTTTCTTACCCTATGATGGGATCAATAACCCTTCCTTTACAAGTTGGATTAAAACAATTACATGTCTCATTCTCCATCATCTTGATGTCAAACCAATTCCATGTGAAGCTTGGTTACCCATGGCTACACTCCATGGAAGCCATCCCATTGGTCGTGCATAAATGTTTAAAATTTCCCTTTGATAATGAAATATTTATTGTGCACCATATTGGATTTAATACTCTATCTTCTCATGGGAAATTTTCATTGGATTTATTTTGGCTCAAGCCTATGGAATGTATTAAGCCTCGTGAGGAGTTCTTTTTCAAGTATTATGAAAATTTTAAGGTGAAATGCACAGTGAAACTTTCCCTTTGAAACATGCCTCAACTTATAATTGAGCCCCATATCCTTGATGAAACTATGATTGAACCAAAATACATTCCACATAACCAAGTGCAACCTTGGATAGATCCTTTTCCTATCTTCTACAAAAGACCAAGGGATAATAAAAACAAGATCCCATCATGCAACCTAAGATAAAAACAAGTTTATAAATATAAAGAAAAAGTGTCTTAACAACCTCCCATGGCTTCTTCCATTCCTCCCCTTAGGGAAGAAAATAAACCTATATTTGATAAAACCTCTCCTACACAAACAGAACTTGAAAATCGTACTAAAAAAAACAAAAATGCTAGACAGTGTAGGTGTAGACATTGTGCTCTTTCTCAAAGGTTAAACATAGAAAATAACAAAGAAAATCAACATCCAAACTTGAATGAATCATTACAAGAAGAGTATCCCTCCTTTCCACAACAAAAATATCCTATATCACAATTGCAACAAGAGGTAAACACTTATTTGGTCATTATCATTTGACCTCTTGTTGTGATTAACTTGGATGATGATGATAAGGTTGCTAAAATTGACGAAGAAGTGCATAGTAAATTGAATACATTGTTTTCCTATTCTATGAACTTAAAAATGAATTCTCTTGAGAAGAGTGTTGAACTTGGTGATGATCCTAGTACTACAGTCACTGTTGTCCCTTTGGATAGTTTTATGCGTTCCATATATGATGAACAAGATTAGGATATGAAAGACATGTTATAGGTTGAATCACATATGCCATACTAGTCTTTTGCATTATTTAATTTTTCATGTTTTTTATGTGATTGCATGTGTGCAATATGATCCCCCATACCATTTTTCTTTATGTATTTCTCTTTGTGACATTCCTCTATTTGTACCCTACATTCTTCTCTATGTCATAAGCATTTTATCTCTTTATTTGTCTTGTGTTTTCCTTTTAGGGATAACGCAAGGTGTTGAGACATTTAGGCCTCTTCCATGTTGACCCAAAATCTTCTTTTTGTTTTTGCTCTATTTGTGTCATTCTTCCAGTTCCATGAGTATTTGGGGAATGATGATAATTCTGAGCTCTCTACAAACATTGTAGCAAAGACATACTACCCCTGAATCTGTGGATACCTTATGTGATTTTGGGATTTCATTTTTGGGGAAACTCCTTTTCATGACATGGCTTCATTTGGAAACATATGTGTCGCATAGGGATTTCCAAATAAGCTCTCATGTCCTCTTTATTGTTAGTATTTATCATTTTCTACTTTAAAGTAATTTCTCACAACATGGTGTTTAGCAATTTATGTAAAGTGGGGGCATGCATTGGCATTATTATTTTTCAATTCATGTTTCATTGTGTAGTATTCTTACTTCATTCAATGCGTATTTCACTTTATGGTGACATTGGGTGTGATTTCCTTTAAGGGCGTGATTTCTCTTACCATATTATATTCCTCTTAGTGGCTTGATGCAACACACTGAATTCCCTAAGCTTTGAATCTTCTATTTTTTGATTGGTCCTCTCTTTGATACATTAGGCACAATGTTCCCTAAGTTAGTAACTTACATTAACTAAGAAAAAATCATTTGAATGCACTTACACTACTTTTACATTTACAACATCAGCTATATGTCCACCTTACATAACACACTTTGCTTTCGTGTGGTTCCATCTTGTTTGTTCATGGCTGTTAAGCATACGAAGCTTTGCTTGCCTCATGAATCCTATTGTACATGTTGTTTTGTTCCTTATCAAAGTTATTCAGAGGTATAGATTTGGTATAGTTGTACGTATGGGAGCCAAAATTAGGCATGAATTCCCTGTAGCCACTTTCTTATCGATGTGAGCACATACCAACCCTATGTGTATGTTTCTCATTGGGGGCTCACCTAGTGGATGACCTGAGGTTCCACTAGCACTTGTGAGCATGCATTTTGTTTGCGTAGTGGACATCACATTCCACTTGTAAATTTTTCGGAAAAACAACTTAGATCTGATCCACAACATGCGGGACAAACGGTTGAGACTTGATCCACCCCTTTTTTTTCTATCTCTCTATTTTTGGTAGTGTATAATTATGCCTTGTTGTTGCTCCTTCCATTATTTACATGATTTTTCTATTTATCCAATGATGTTTTTCCATGTTATTTTGATCCTGGGTGCTTGTGCAACCCTCTTGGTCATTGCCATCCTATCTTACAAGCATTAGTACATTTGAACCCCTCTTGATGCGAGTTTGTCTACTTTGGTTTGAGTTTAAAACAAGTTCCTCCTCTCACTAATGTGGGGGCTAAATGTTGTTTAGAAAATGTATCCCTTTATATTTTCACACTCATTTGGGCACTCCCTACTAAAATTGAGCTTCTTTATTCCTTATTTGGTCTTCTTTTACATTCACAAGCCTTAATTAATGCATATTTCTGAGGATAATCCTAACACATATGTAATGACCTATCATAATTCAATGATTTTAAATTGTATGGCCCAAATTTAGTGATCTGAGACTCATAGGCCACCTTGGGCATATAAGTCCCACTTAGGCTTCAGGGCCTAGATCTAAATTTGACATAAAATTAAACATTTCTTGAAAAATATGTCCCAAGCTTAGCCTGCTTGGACTCATACACCACAACTAGCATATGAACCCTACTTAGCTTAAACCTAATTTAAATTTATATTATTGGTGAGATTTTATCCTCCTAGATTTGATGTCAGCTTGTAGTATTGTAATTTCAAGAAATTTGGAATAAACAAGTATAAATAAAAGGTTATTTCACATATTTTCCCCTAGCAAGGTTACAAGTCATCTAGCAAGTTAAGTGATCTTATGAGCCTTCAATTGAGAACACTATAGTGCATTCGAGAGAATTCAAGAGCTAATTATCAAGTGTTTTGGAGCATTATTCAAGATTCAAGCATCATGTCAAGGTAATCATGCATCATATTCATTTTTGAGCTAACATTTGTGATGTAGGTTCTTATGATTCAATCAAGCATTCAAATAAAGATCTATAGCATAAAAGCAAGATTCAAGATCTACATTCATGCTAGCTATCACATACAATTTTGCAGCCTTTTGTTCAAGGGTTTGGTGAGTTACAACATTGCATATTTGTTGATTCAACATTCCTTCATTCTATTTGATTTCATTTCAAGGTTTGATTATCGAAACGAGGTTTGACCAAGGAAAAACCCTATCCACTAACAAAACAACATTTTTTTGTCCCTTTGATGTGTGATTTGAAAATTTAGGTTGGAGATCCATTGAGGAGCAAGAGTAGAAAAAAGTTGTCTCCTTGTTTGCAAGATTGCAGAAAGTCACCTACATAGTAGAATTCAGTGTTTTTGAACGAGAGATTTTGTAGGAGAGAATCTACAAGAAAGCACTAGAGTATATCATAGTTTCAGAGCAACCTTGATACTAGGACTAAATCACCACTTGTGGTGTATGAGTCCTAGTATACCTATTTTTTAGACTTTTTTGTAAATCCTAATTCAATAGTTCTAGATTTCCATATTGGCCTGAAACCTTAAACTGGGACTAAATCACTCGTACTGTCATATGATTCCTACTATGCATTAAAAATCAAAATTTCTAAGATTTCAAACCTTCATTCAAGCTTCTTTAGTTTCCATGTGCACCTTTGTTTCATCTCCAGTTTATTGTTCTGATCTGAGATCATTTATAGGTCATTTACTTAAGTCTTTCATATCATTTATATTTCTTGTCTTCCCAAGCCCTGGCTTGGTGGTGAACCCCCTTTATACATTTAATCACACCCAAGGACACCTTATTGCATATCTCTTTCCCAAATTTCATCCCTTGATTGAGATCTCTAAGGTATCCTTGAATGAAACTTGTAAAATTTGGTTGATTCTATCTCCCAAAACATATAAAGAAAACCATTTTCTTGGTTTCAAATACTTGTGTCACATTTATCTTTTTCACTAGTTTAGCATCTACTATATTTTTAGACCCCAATGTCATTATTAAATTTAATTGAGCAAGATGCATATATATGGTAAGTCATATTTTAAAATCCTTGTAATATCACTTTAGGAAAACTTAAGATCAATATAATTTGTGTCTTCGCCAATCACTTGGGCCTAGATTTTTATACTATTATATATGTCAAAGCCATTGACCCAAATCCATTTGGTTCAAATGGTTATCTAAATTGTAGGAATACCTTGTTTTAAGTGCATATTGCACATGTCTTGTAACAATGTAAACAACTAATCACACTTTACTTGATTCTTTTATTGATTATTTCCAAAAAGAAAGTTTTAAATAATAACCCCAGTATCTTTTCTATTCTTACATATTTTTTTTTTGCCTCTTCCTATTGCACAATTTCTATTAAGATGTGTCATTTTTTATCAGATAGCTTTGGTACCTATGTTTTATGATAATTTTAACATCCAAATTAATTATACCCTTCATATGTGCAAATGAACATTTCATCTCTACCATTTTCAAACACATTTTTAACTAAAAAATATTTATTATTTTTTTATTAGAGATTATAAAAAACAATACTCTAAAGATATCGCTATAATATAATAAAAAATTTGATCCTATAACAGAAAATATAAATGAAAAAGTAGCTAGTCGATATTAATACATGGCCATTTTTTTCTTCCTCTAAATTTGTGGAATAAAAAAAAAAAAAATTGTGCATGGAGTAAATGTCATTAACTATAAATTTTCACCTATTTAATATCTACCAATGATAATAAAAATTCCTCATCAGCATTGTCATGTTTAAATATTTTTAAGAAGGTTTCATCTATTAACTATAAATTGAATTTAAAATGGGGAAAATAGGTAATTGTTTTTTCTTCCAATTGCTAAATGATATGTGAAATTGATATATTACAACCTTAATTGGTGGATGCACACAAGTAGAGTCATTCCAAATTTACCTTAAATATTTCCCTACAAAGTGTACATAATTCTTGAGATGATGATGCTATAGTGTGTAATATCTCAAAAATTCACTCAAGATATTGTTGGATGTTGTGGTTGTGTTGCTGATATATTGTTGTCATTGATTTCAACACTATTATCATTTTAATCTTCTTAAGGCTGTATATGTTGAGATTGAGAAAATTGTAAAAAATATAGTACAGGAAACTAGTGGAGCTGAGAAGGTCAAAATGTTGGAAAGCTTTGTGTATTGAAGATCTGAAGGTTCTCTTCAAAGGGTTTTTTGTTGAACCTTTCTAGTATGTTGTCCAAAATTTTCAGAGGTGTGCATGAAGTTATGAAGATCTAATTCCCTACAGTTATTTAGTTTCTATAGATGGTGTTCTTGGTCGAAGTGGATGAAATTATGGCAATCTCATGTCTTGTGCATGTACCTACGATGTTCACGGATGAGTCTTGACCGTACTCTATCCTTGATGTACGTTCACAGTGATTGGAGTGTTCGTGATCAGAGCTTTTTCCAATATGTGCCTGAGTGTTCATGTTCTTGGCCGACATTGTGGTGTTAGTGTGTTGCAGATCCATGAGGATTAATATTTTATTGTTTGGGATGTTTGAAGATGTTTTTTTGGGTCCTCACTATGTTGTGCCCGACTTGTGTTGGTATGCATTGAAATTTATTCATGTATCAAGGACAAAAATTGCAATTTATTCTTTATTTGTGGCTAGCTAAATAGTGGATGCAAATCCACATAGCGGATATGTATACAAGATTGTTTTCCTCATTTATGAGAAGTGCTCAAGTGTACAAGTGATGTACAAGTGAGAATAAAGGTTAGATCATTCAGAGCAAAGTTTGGAAGAGTTTGAAGAAGTTTTGTGTGCCTAATTGGAACTGTAATCAGGCTTTTGTAGAAGCTATTTTCTTAGTTCAAATTCATCAAATGGATTTAATCTAATTACTGTATGTAAGGCAGCAAGCCTTCCCTTTGAGAAGTGTGCTCTAGGTAGTGTTCTTTAATGCAAGTGCATTCTCTTTTTATTCTTCATTATACTTCTAATAGGGTATAATCTTGTGGACTAACATCCACCGTGGTTTTTCCCCTAATAGGGTTTCCATGTATAAAATATTGGTTTTCATGTGTCTCTGATGTGTTTTTCTTATGCTTGCACTATTAATTATCAGATCTACAATATAAGTATTGGTTAATGTTGTATTAGTTTGATTTTGTTAACAACTGATTCAGCCCCCTCTTCTCAATTGTCTATCCTTGTTTTTCCAATAGATATCAATGGTGAATGAATGAATAAATATTCTTTATGATTAAGTTGTAAATAATAAATATCACAATGCATAGTCACACACTAGGGTTTCCATGAAACCACATAATGACACTTGTAGTAAAAATCACCAATACATAAATTATTTGATTGTATTAGAATTTTTTGCGTCAACTTTTTGGATCACACTCTGTAATCCATTATTAGGATGGTAGAGTGTGAGAGGAGAAAAAATGGTTGATTTTAAACTTACACCTAATAAAAAGAGAGAGAAGGGGAGGGGAAGGGTGCGCATAATTCAAGGAAAAAAATAGAAAAAAAATAAACAAACAAAAAGAAAAACATAAAATAATGCATTATGTTTTTCTTAAATATATGAAAGTATATAAATATGAATTTATAATATGCATAAAAATACAACAACTTAAAAAAGGAAATATTAAGCTACAAAGTTGGTGAAGGAGCATCAGGGGTGAAGTGCAATCCTACACAACAAAAAATATATTTTTTAATTTATTTTTCCTTTTATAATTTTTGGCTTGTTTTTTATGTTGCAGGCATGATTTTAATCTCCTTTCACCTTAATTTAGCAACCTTTGAAGGTTACTTCTTTCATATATTTTATTCATCTGAAATTCAAGTTAATTAGCATGTCATTTGGTGTAATTTCACATTACACAAGTAAACCAAAATCCCACACCCAAGTTGGGATACGTATTTATTTTATTTTTTATAGCTCTTAAAAAGAATTAAATGAATTGGAAAAAAAGGTTTGTCATGATGCTAGGCACCTAGGGAGTCGAGTTACTAGAAGAGGAATTGGATGGCAATTTTTGGCTAAAATTTGAATTTTCTTGGCATAAAGATTGAAGAGGCCTATTGCATGAATTTCCATGCCCAAAATGGAGGAGGTTGAAAATGGACAGGTAGATTTTGGTCCCAAGAAATCCAGTACCTAGCTTGGGGAAATGGTTGCAGGAAATAATAGAGGAAAAAGAGAAGGAAAATAAAGCAAATGAGTGAAGGAGATGATCTAAGTGCCCCATTTTCCATTTTCAGAAGTTGAATAAGATGATTTTTCTGCCTGTAGCATGTAATTTCGAGAGTTGTGATTGATTTTTGGTTCTTTTCTAGAACTTTATTTTAGGTGTCTTGCATTATTTATTTCAATCTTAACCATAGATGGTTGTAGTTACGAATGGAGCTTCCAATATGGATTAAAATGTTGATTTTTCTAAAATTGTAGATTTCCAATATTTTATTGAATGCAATAAAATATTCTATGCTACAGATTTTATTTAAAAATTGTTTCAAGTGTTGATTTTGTGAAGGAAGGCTACAACAATTGAAAAACCTCTTTGGTTTCTCAAATTTTTAACTACATCAGAATTTTAATTATAAATACAAATATATATATAAACTTTATGAATAACTAATATTTTTTGGAACTAAAGTATATATATTTAAGATTTAAGAATATATGATAATTTATTGTGAAAAAACCATAAATATATATGAGAATATTATATGTACATACCTATGCAAATGTTAATTTTAAATAATTGTTTATATTTTATATATATGCACTTTAACAAAAGTTTTAAAAGTTAGTAAGTGTATAAGATGAAATTCAAAATTTGAAAATATATATCTAGTGTCTTTTGGAATCAATGAACCTCCAAGAAATATAGATCAAGATAAGAGATACCAAAAACTACATGAGTGAACATATAGAAAACTACACAACCATGAATAGAAAAAGGAAATCAAACTCTGTGAACTTGAAAATATAGATAGTAATACGATTTTGGAGTATTGTAATCTCACAAAATGTGGTCCACTAAAATAATCCCCCATATGAGAGATAAATATAGAAGATCTATGAGACCCCCCAAAAGTAGAAGGTTCCTCCACCACTTCATTGAAAGAAGCATTAGCATAAAACTATTATAATCACCCCTTAATGCTAACAAGAAGAGGTATAATTAGACCAACTAAAATAAGGCACAAAGGTGTGCATAAGAATTTAGACCTAGAATTAGGTCCAAAAGATGTACAAGGAACTAAAAAAGGGTATGCATTTAGGCACATACATGAGTTGAGAATGATGAGGATCCATTGTTGTCATGGAAAATCAAGGTAACACACACATGAGGCAAGAATCATGAAGATCCATTACACTACACAAATGCTCATAGCACTTTATAATTTAGTGTAAGTACAAAATCCCCTCCCTAGGGAACACAAATTTAGTTTTGTAGCACTTTATATGAGTGCATTTACAAACATATTTGTTGTTATGAGTTCTTACAAGTTTATGTCATGAGGTGAAAAATGAAGATATATATCAAGTATACCTTTCAAAACTCAAGAAAATTACAAAATAATAAAATGAAAACCCCTATTATAAAAAAAAAATGACCCCCCTTACAACACTTTGTCATCTATAAAATATTCTCCCCCCCTTACAAATTTTAATTTTACTTCATAATCCATCGGTAGTTACTAAATTGGTTGATAAAATAATGCTAAGTTTAACTAATATAGTAAAACTTCCACAAAAACACTTGCACACAATGAGTCTAATTTACATTATCAAAGAGAATGGTAAAAGAGTTGGTTAAAATGTACAATATGACCTTGCCTAAATAGGAAAGGTAGTGAAGATTGTCATATCAAAAGCAATGACTGACTAACCCTTCAAGTATGGAACACTTATTAACTCTCATGATAAGTGCTCTAGTGAGTGGTAAGTGACCATGCGAGAGGTGCCTCACAAAGTGAGAAGACTTGTCTCAACCACATGAGGTGAGACAAAAATCTAGAAGTTCTCTAAGTGAGCTTAAGTGTAGTCTGAATATAAATCTACTAAGTAGGCTAAAATCTAACTATTTCATACTAACACCCCCCCCTTAAGAGATACTTAGGGAGTAGTTTAAACACTAAAAAGATGAGTCCTGGCAACAAGGCCTGGTAAGGTACTCATGTACAATAATGATTTTTCACAAATGGAGAAAAAGGAGAAAACACAATGGGAACAAAACTCCTCTATAAAAAAGAGAAAGAGAAGGATAAGACCTAAAAATATTTTCCATGAAGATAGGAACATGATGAAAAATAACACCTGAAGAATTTCAAAATTGTAAAATCTATTGAAGATGAACTAGTGTTTTCTAGAATCAATGAACCTCGAAGAAATGTAGTTCAAGATAAGAGATACAAAATAATGCATGAGTGAACATATGGAATAGTAATCAACCATGAATTCACATAGGTAATCAAACTCTATGAATTTTAAAATACAAATAGTTCTATGATTCTTATAGAGTACTAGAATCTCACAAAATATGATCCACTGAAATAATCCCCCATACAAGAGATAACTAGCAGTTGTGTGTAGTTACATACAAAGAGAGATAAAGTGACCACATTTAAGAATCCTTATGGCATTATTAATAACCCTTTTATGATACCTTTACAAAAAATTGGTAGGGCACAGATAAAGGTACTAATACATGTAGGTTATGTCAAAAGTATAATGGAATTAGTTGAAAGCTTATAAGATTATTGATTTGCAATAGGACATACAATTGTCAAATAAGTGTATTTACCCAAGTGATGGAAAACTATAACAATAAAGAGATAATTGCATCCATAGGATTTTGTTGATGTAAATCGAAAAGTAGATTGGTATACAAAATTTGAACTACATTTTTCTCATTTTGTTTAGGAATCTGACTTTATATGCGATCAGAATATATCTCGAAAGATTACATGTAAAAAAAAAATCGCAAGATTTTAAAATAGAGATTGTTGTCTCAATGTAATCAATTGTCAAAAATAATTTAATATTACACTTAATATATAGCCTATGAAACATATGAATCTTGTCTAAATATTATGTAAAAAACATAGAGATCTGTACATAGGAAATAAAAAATGGAACACAAAAAAATGAGGCCTACTCTCCACCCTATCATATTGGGTGATGGAGCCTCATGGGCTCTCACCAAACCCTCGAGGAAGAATATACATCATCCACCACTCTAGTCAATGGTGAAATAAATTTTCCTTGTTACACTTAATATAGAGTCTATGAGGATATAATTGTTTATTTGACCATTGTGATTGATTTTACAATCACTATGATTATTCTGAAAGGTCATTTATAACACATTACTTCATCAAAATCCCCATTATAGCTGGAGTATGGTTTGCAAGAATAACAAAAATATGTGAAGTTTAGTGCAGTGATCATTTGTCATTGGTAGACAATATCTAAATCAGGAGATATAAAGAGTTCTATAATTTATAATAGATAATATGCAGTGCACCTATAATTTATAATAGAAGGGATGAAAGATGTAGGCATACCTTGTGCACGTGGTGGAATGCAATATAAATACAAGAAAAGAAGGCCTGTTCTCCACCCTACCATATTGGGTCATGGAGTGTCATGCGCTCGCACCAAACCCCTGAGAAAATAAATAAATTGTAAACCACTTTGATCAATGGTGAAAGTGATGTTTCGGCCCCTACTAAGTTTATACAACATCTAATGGTGTCAAAAAATCCATGAAGGAGGATTGTTTGGCTTGAGTATGCTCTGCAAACATGAAAGGATAATGTGAATTTTAGTGCATTAAACATGTGACATTGGTAGAAAATAAATAAATCAAGAAGTATAAAGACTTGTACAATTTATAAAAAATAATATGCAATGGATCTGTAACAGAATGCAACAATTAAATAAAATGTAGGCATACCTTGTGCATGCAATGGATTGTAGTATGAACACAAAAAATAAGGCCTCCTCTCCACTCTACCATATTGGCTCATGGAGCGTCATGGGCTCTCACCAAACCCTAGAGAAAAAACATTAATTATCCACCACTTTGATCAATGGTGAAAGCAATGCTTTCGTACCTCAGAAAATTGGTTGAGTTCAAATCAATGGTATACATTTTTAATAAATTGACACGCAGTTGTGAAATAAGAGATGGAATAAAAGATATATAGCCTTACATTGTATATAGATAGAATTTAGGTGAAGGCCATACAAAATGAAAATGTGTGATCATAAAGCTATTTAGCATTTTGGAAATCAGTACACCTTGTATATAAATTGAATGTAGTTGCAATCTAAAATGGTTTAACTTAGATATAGGTACACACAAGGAAAATGAAAAATTCAGTGAGGCGAACATGTTCCATTGGTAACCAATTTCTAAATTATGAAATTTAAATAGTTTTAATAATTTATAGGGGAAAAATATGCAATACCATGATTACATCTTGCATATAAAAAATGGTAAGGAAGGAAATTTAGAAATGGTGGAAATTCTATATACATGGAAAAGAAGAGGGAAAGAGAAGTAGTGCAATTACTGTAAATAATAGCAACATTTCGTGATGATGGCAATGAAAAAATTGTTGGAGATAATCCTCTTGTTTGATTCATAGTGCATTGTAATTGTTCTTATGTATTCTACAGTATCTAACAAAAAAGAAAGGCGGATCTATGCATTGAAAGAACATACATCATCCACCACTTTGATGAATGGTGTAATCAATGTTCCTTATTATAGTTAATATACAGTCTATCATTCAACCAACTCCTTTTTGAGGTTGAAAGAAATAATAACACAGATACATATCTACACATAGGGAAAATAAAATAAAATGAATTACAACAAAAGAAATCTTGCTCTCCAACCTACCATATTGGGCCATGGACAATCATAGGATGTTACACATATATATCCATAAGTACTCTTCAAAGATTTGAATCTTGTATGCATCTAATGTCCAAAACACATAGATGTGGACATAGAAAATATAAAACCAAACACAACAAAATGACGCTTTCTCTCAATTATACCTATATATCAATGTAGATTTTTTTTTCCAAGCAGGTATATAGGCATTGCATGCCTTGGATACATTTCTAGGGGTTTTTTCCTTGGATATGTATAGACATAGAAACAATATGTGGAAATGTATGTATGTGGAATTACAAATAGACAATAGGTAGACGATGGGAAATAAAAGGTCACGTGACAACTAAAAGGGATAATCACCATTAAAATAAACAAGGATGTGAGGACCAAATATTTAGCTTTGAAATTATTGACAATGACCAGACAGAATAATAAATCACTCATTTTATGTTTTTTTGCATGGGGGGATGGTTGCAAAGAAATAGAAAAATATTTGTGATGACACCATTGATTGGAGTGGTGGAAAATGGATTTCCCCTATGTGCATATATGTATGTATGTCCTTGTAGATGAAAAGAACATTGATAAATACTAATCCCTATGTTTATTATGTTGGGACATTCCTGCAATGATAAGCTATATTTTAACTATTATATGGAACATTGATGCAACCATTGACCACAGTGATGAAAAATGCAATTTGCAGGTTTGGATGCATGTCATAGCATATGCAAACAAGATTGATACATACTGACACATTTTTGGAATGATAAGCTATATCTTTAGAGTTAAATGGAATATTGATGCCACCATTGTTTGCAATGGTGGACAACGTATTTCCCCCATGTATAGATATGTATGTATGTTATAGAAGATACAAACACTATTGATACATATGGATCCCTATGTTTACTTAATGTGACATTATTGGAATGATAAACTATATTTTTAAGTGTTATATACAAGATTCATGCCTGGAAGAAATGGGAAAGGAATTATCACAACTCACACTTTTTTGGTTCTTTTGCAACCATCGCCCCATGCAAAGAACACAAAATAAAATCCAACCACCTTCACATAAATTCCACAAAGGCTAACCACACTTGAACCTTAATAGAAGCCTATTCTCATCATAGTCGAGCGCTATGTTTCCTAGGGTTTGAAATAGCAGGTGTTACTTACAAGTGGTTGGCTATTTTTGAAGAACATAAACTGCAAAATGATGGAAGGCAGTCTACATCAACTTTGGTCAAGGTTTTCATTATCCTTCCAGGTTTTTAAGCCTTTTGACAGTCGAGGAAAATGGTGGTGAGTGGTTTTTTTTTCTTTAAATTAAAAGTGTTTGGTGCGTCCATAAAGAGGGCTAGCGAAATGGCATTGAAGCATTAATTGTTGCATGGTTTCCATGCAATGGTAATGATTGTAAGTAACACTTGCCTTTTAAATCCTCAAAAAACATAGTGAATGTCTATGCACAACACAAATGAAATAAAATCACAAAGGGTTTTTGAATATGCACCTCTCCTCGCTTGCTTCAAACACACCTCTTCTCACTAGCTTTCCTACAAGAAGCGAGCAAAAAAATATTGTAGGTGACACTTTTTATTTTTCTTTTGCAACCATCGCTCCATGCAAAAAACACAGAATAACCTCCAACCACCTTCATAGAAGCTAGACAATGCATGATCGATCTTGCACTCTCACCAAAGCTTATCCTCCTCACTCATGGCTATGATAGAAAGTATAGCAACATAACGAGACCCAACAATGCCTTATTGAAAATTTCGTAGACATTCACTATGTTTCCTGAGGTTTTAAACATATGTTACTAAATTTAATTTGACACATGTTGTGGATTATGTCCCCCCTATTTTTTGCAAAAAGAACTTGAAAATCCTAAGCTTGAGACAATTACTTCACACAAGAACAGGTACCACATGTTTTAGTTGATAAAAGCAATTTAAATAAATGCGCGATGTGAGTCTCAAATAGTAAAACTGCAACTTTCAATTGAAAGATACGATTCTTTTGTTAGATGTCACAACAATTCTCAATGAATAGAGACAAGGCTATGTGAAGGAAAGTAGCAATTAATTTCTATGGAGAAGTTTAAGTATAGACATACAAAAGAAAAAAGCAACTACCTTATGAAAATTATAATCGTAGGAAGGAGTATATACGAATGTTCTCTGCATCTGAGCTCACATACATACATATATACACATAGGGATGAATGTTAGGTGCGACATTGAAAAGATGGTAAAAAATTAGCTTTGTGGGGTTTCCCATGTGGGTGACTGTTGGTAAGAATGTTGTTTCATTTATGGATTTTGTTTTGTGGTGATAGCTGCGATTCTCTAGCTTAGGCTATATTGTATCATTTATTGCCATCATTTTGTGTGAATTGTTGCAAAATAGTTAATATCATGTGTTTTGTGTGGTTTCTTTCATCTAGCTTACTATTGAAACCAATATTGTTTCATTTATGGTTCACATTTTGTGGTGAATGTTTTGAATCATTTTGTTACTATGAGCTACAGTTTATAAGTACAAAATACACATCTATAGTCGTACATAGACCTATCAATATAGAAATCATAACGGGAGCAAAGGAAATAAACATCACTTGGTACGGGTTGAGATATTAACATCACTTGGCACAAGCTGGCATGGTATTACCACTCGTTTGCATCTAATTTCACATATCTACACAGATGCACATAGGGATGAATTTTGTTTGTGGATAGCTTCACAAATATACATATTTTCACATAGGGAAAGTAAAATGGAACGAAAAAAATAAGGCCTGCTCTCCACCCTACTATATTGGGTCATGGAGCTTGATAGGCTCTCACCAAACCCTCAAGAAAGAACATACACTACCCACCACTATAATGAATGGTGATATCAATATTTCTTATTAGGCCTAATATAAACCCTATTATTCTAAGAATTCCCTTTTGAGGAGGAAAGAAATAACAACTATCTTCCAAAAACAATAAACATAGGGAGAAATATATGTTGTCTATAACTAATTTGACATACATACATATCTCCACACAGGAAAAGGAAAATGAAACACAATAGAATAAGGACATACCTTTTTGTGGTAATATATTTCAAATCAACAGATTCATATATATGCATCAAACACATGCAATAGTTAAAGATGTAGGTGTAAAACAAAATTTACATTGATATATATGTATCCAAAGGAAAATGCAAATATATATGCATTGTTGATTACTGCCCAACAACTTTAAAACTAGGAAGGCTGACAAAAAATTTGTCCAAAGTTCACACATATAGCCTTTTGGTTAAAAGTTTCCATTTAGAGGAAATTGTTGCAAATCAATAAATATTATTTCATTTATGGTTTCCATATACACATGATGGTTTCAAAGCAATAAAATATACCAACAAAAACATTGTTTCATGTATTCTTTCTATATAGTGCCAATGGCCACAATAATATTTAGAGTTCTAAAGTTACCAAAGCAATTGAATAATTTATGTTATTTTCCATAACGCATTGTTGACTATTGTTCTATAGCTTTACCTACCATGAAGATTGTGAGCCACCATATGACGAGTATTTCTGCAAACAACATACATACATATGTACACCCAAAGTTGTCAATACATGTGAAAGAAATATAGATAAGTTTAAATGCACATATATGTGTATGTTGATTGGGCAGAGGAAAAAAACATCACTTGGTACAACTTGTCACAACAACATTGTTTAATGTATGGGTTGCATATATTGGCATTGGTTGCAATCATACCTTGCATTTAAAACTTACCAAAGTAATTGAGTAGTTTATGCTATTTTCAATAAGGGATTGTTCAGTGTTGGGTTATAGATTGAGTTTCACAACATACACAAAAAAAATCATATCCAAGAACCATATGATATCCATATGCAACATCACATGATGATTAGACATGGCAAAGTAGTAGGGAGAAAATTTAATAAGCATTACATGCACATACAGACATACACACTCACACATACAAATAAATCATAGACACATATATCTACACATAACTCTATCAAGATATTGTATGCACTAAGAACATTCAAAACAAGATCATAATGACATAGATCAAATGACAAAATTTTTATGCAACTCCAAGAAAATGGAAGATAACCCTATGTGATGTTCTTTTATGAATGCAAAGGCAAGACAACATTTAATAGTCATGGATTCAAGGGGGCCAAAAGTATAGCTAAGAACGATTATGGACAGAAAAGAATATGGAAATTTAAATAGACAAGAAGGGAATAACTATATTGATATTAAAAAGAAGCTATACAAATTTCAATTATGCATGCATATACACATACAAATCCATTATAGACACATATATCTACACATATATGTATCAAAAGTTTGTATGTACTGAGAAATTTGAATTATGTATGCATATATATACATGTAAATGCACACCTAAATGTATACATGCATACAACCATGTCCACAAGTATATTTAAGAACAACTGTAAATACTGATACATGTGTTAGATAGGATGGCATAACTATATAACCAAACAACATAAAATAAAGGAGGAAAATACACTTAAACCTAAACAAAACTATAAGCAACATAAAAAATATAGAAGAAAACAAGTGTACCTTTTTTTGTTAAACATTATAAGCTAAACTTCATTGTATTAATATATAACTAGTTAAACAAGCAACAAAGAAACAACATGAGAAAGGAAAGGTCTTCTAATGTGTCAAGCATTGACAAGAAAGAAAAGGAAACAAATGTAGAGTCAACATAAACTATAAAAAATATCCAAAGTCATAATTAGGCCTGGTTGTTTGGCATTCAAGGAAGTATGATAACTATATCTAGAGACTCTTGCACAATAGGGGAAATTGTAGATAAATCTAATACAAAACAACCTCCACTCAACTTCAAAGTTAATTCTTGCAACTTTGACTATTATTGTTTTAAGCCTTTTTTTTTGAATTACATGTTTGAGTTTTAATAAGAATAGTGAAAATGAATGAGGTGTAGGTGACATGATTGATAATATATTCAGTAGTCATTATAGTAGAAGACTCATATGGCAATATCTAAAGCTCTTTTTCTAACATATATAATAAGCTTGTTGCAGCCTCATCAAAAGCAGTACCCCAAATCTCGCTTGTGTGGTCTTCTATCTTTAGCTGCAATAAATATGAAAAGTCACAATCAACTATTATTGTCTAGCATTTAGGGCTGAACAATGTATTTGGGGCATAACCTTCACACTTTTTCTTAAATTGTATGCCATTGGCCTACATGGGATATGAAGTGTAACATAATGCATCGGTTTTTTATATATTTTACTATTTCCTTGAGAGTAGCCTACAAAGTTTTTGGCAAGCCAAGGTAGTCATCCAAGATATATTGAATAGTGACTCCCATTTCTAAAGCAACCTTTCGAGGGACTATCCGGGAGGGCTCAACGAAAAGTGGCTCAATATTTCCTCATTGGTTCAAGGGCTACACTTTTGGGATGTTAGGATTTATGTATAGAAGAGTCCCTACAGTTGTGTTTAGAACTGTTCCATTGAAATATCCAACACACACATTGTTAACAACAAGGATGACAATTGAATTAGGGGTGTACAACCTTTCCATCTCATCACCCTTTGCTTTGCAATTTGAGCCCCACAAATTAACATCATTGCAAACGAATGAAAAATCATTAATTTTAATAGTCTTGTGTATTATTTTAGATTGATCCTTTTTGTCTATAGTCGATACATTTCCCACATGCACCACAATCCCAATAATATCAATAAAATTGTTATTGCTGCAATTTTCAATTTCATTTATTGGGATGAGTTTAAATACTTTCTCTGGCACAAAGGCCTCATCGCCACATCATTTCAACATTGAATTTTGATCCAAAATGATTTCCATGTGGTTTTTCAACTTATTAAATTTCCTATCTTCTTGTTTCACCGAGCCTTTTGACACATAATAAATACGACCTACCTCAACCCTATCATAATGCAATTCTACTATGTCATTAAAGCAAGTGATTCATATTTTTGTTCCCTCACTATCAATAATGTCAAAGCTAAATACTTATCCCTCCCATCCTTATTTGTTGTAATGGTGCATATCCCTTTTCATTGTTACCCGACCTTTTATTGTCCAGTTTGGTAAACATTCAACCCTTTAATAGGGCTGATATTTGTAGGAGCATTATGTTATCTTGGGGATGTATTAATCCCAAATGTTGAGGCTCGTTTGGATGGGAAGGGTGACTCACAAAATGCTATTTGTTCTTCTTGATCTCTAAACAAATATCTATTTTTTCTAATTAGCTAGAAATCTGACATTTTGACATCTAATGACAGTATGACAATTGTCCTTGAATGAAATGAACATCAAATACTTGAAAAGGCAGTCCCCACAAACAAGAAAGCATAAAACAACAAGTACAAACTTAGTACAAAACAATATCTAACCTTGATTCTTGCAGCTTCCTACACAAATAGTCAGTCAAGAACAAGATGGAACCTATTTTCAATGCCCCTGTAAACAAAAGGTCATTGTTTTTTGCAAGAAAAGTTACTATTTTCATGTGGGTTTCATCATAAAGGATGACTTTGTAGTGGTTAGCTAGGCTATGATCAACTCCTATTTTTTGAAAAGACATTAGCTGGAGAACCAGAGATGGGACAACATCTCTAGCATTAATAGATCGTATCGCATGTGTTGTCAAGGCTAGATGTACATTTGTATCTTGCAAGGCAGTTTCAATCAGTGAAGTGGAAGTAATGAGATATTCATGGTTGTGACACAAGTCTAGAAGTAAATAGCAATGTTGACACATTTGAAAACTATAAGATTTGTTCCCCTAACACATAGGTGACTCCCAAATGGCCAGAAGATCAAAAGGTAAAGAAAAGATAAAGAGTTAGAATATATATCACAACAACTATTAATTCAAATGAAGAATATTCATAGTTTTCTTGATTCACATGGAAAATTGTCAGTTTAATTGCTAGCAGCAAAAAGAAAACAAGGATCAGACATACAAGACTGGTGCTTGAGGATTGTTCGTTAGCCTAGGTAGAGTTAGAGTCCACCGACATTGTTGGGGTTGCTCTTTTAAAAGATGAGAGTTGCAACGTTGGCGGCTCACTACAAGCTCTATGACTTCAAAACACAACATGATCTCTCATTTTTCTTGCATAGACATCAATAATATGACGGTAAAGGATTAATAAAAAAAAGGGTTCAATGATTCATATAAAACTTAATATGTATAATTTATTATTCCATTTTTTTTGTTCCATTTTTTTAATCTTTGATTTTTTTTCTATAGACATCAACAATACGAGGAAATAAATAATTAGGAAAAAGGCTTCAATGTTTTATATAATTGAACCACAAAAAATAAACTAGGGAAAGAGGATTCCCCAATGAGCTTCTAGGGATTTTCACCTAGAAGCTAAGGTTGGAAGAATGGGCTCTCTTTCACACTAAAGGATTCTTGGTGAGTTCATTCAAAGGATTAGGGGGTTAGGGGTTTGTATGTGTGTGTGTCTAAGTGCTGAAAATATAAACTTACTAGTGATGTAAAACCTAGAAAATGTAACTATGTCTGAAAACATGTATAATGATATGCAAGCATTAAATTAAACAACCTATGAAAACTTATGAAACAAGATAGAAAATAATAAAAATTGAAGTATGCACCTAGAAAATTCTAGAGGTTGGAGTGAATACTATAGATTTCCTAGAAATTCTAGAAAATCTTATTTTTATGTATAGTAGGACACTTGTGCCAAGTTGGGTGACCTAGTCCTTTTTTGAGGTGATTTCAAGAAACTGATATGAGGCCTGTTTCAGCCCAATGGGTATCTGGATCCACAAAAATTTCTAAAAAATAAGAACAATGGGACTAGCTCAGCACAACTTGTGCAAGTGTCCCTTTTGCCTTTTCTAAAAATATGAACGTGGAAATGGGAGTTCTTGGTCTGCACTTTCTACTCCTCCAAGTGTTCGGACCAGGAACCTTGATTTTCAGCTTGTAGGTATCTTTTTGTGGATTTTTTTCCCTATTTTTCAAGGAGGTGCCCTAACAAGTCTTCAATCCATTCTTGAATGATTTCCAAACCTACAAAATACCTAAATCTACAAAGACACGAAAAGAAGAAAGAAGAAATGTTGATTGTTAGTGTATGGGGGCTTTCCTTGGTCAAGCCTCTTTTAAATTATCAAAACAAATGAAGAAACAAGGTAATGTACCATGAAATATAAGACAAATGGACTTAGTACCTTGTCATGATGAGAGATCTTGAGTTGCAGCAAAGGTTCAACCCTTCAATTCTTTAGCAAAGATGTCTTGATGACCTAGGATGCAATCCCTAACTTGCTTGAGAAGAGAGGTGGATGAGAGAGTTGTGAATAATGAATGTGTCATCAAAAATTAGGGTTTTGAAGCTTATTTATAAGAAATCCACCTAAAACATATGTTATTTAATCCTTAAGACCAACATGAAGGGGAAATAGACCAAAACCCTAACTTTTCCTAATCAAAACCCCAAAAATAGCTCCAATGGGACTAGGTAGCCACCTTGGGCAACCTAGTCCACCTAGATAGGACTAATTCACCCAGATGGGTAACTTAGTCCCACAAGGGCCATTTTTCTAGGTGGATTGTCCAAGAGCGAAGAAATCTGGTTTATATGATGATTTTATCAGATATTTGATCAAATTAAGCCTTAGAATGCATAATAAGGGGTCATAGGGGCCTATAAATGATGATGAAAATGGGTTACTTAGGTCTAGCATCCTTAGGAAAAGGGTCCAAATGAGTGAAAAGTGTCAAAGGATACACTTTTTGGCAACACATTTAGCTCCCACTTTAGTGAGAGGATGAACTTGCTTCAAACTCACACTAAAGTAGCCCAATGGAGATGGTGAAGAATGGTGAAGAATGAAGAAGGAGGTGGTCAAGCCCCCAGGATTTGAGATTCTAAGTGAAGTCGATATCAATGCAATAGACACATTCAAGGGTGAATGATTTGAAACAAGATGAGATACATGATCATGTAATGAAAAGAACTTGAAGGGAGAGAAAGAGTAAAGTGAAAATTTGGATCAAGCTTCGACTATTTGGCCAACTAGTTGTGGATCAGATCTAGGTTGTTTATCCAAAAAGAAGATGTACTCACTTTGTGGCGATGAAACTCTTGGTTGTCCGTTGGGTGAGAAGGCCCAAAAGGGTAAGAAAAATACACATGGTTGGTATGTACTCACACACACAAATATGGCTATGGGGAAAGTCATGTTGCTTGGGCTTCCTGTTCAAGCCATACCAAATTTATACCTCCTGATAACTTTGATGAGCTGCCACAAAAGAGAATGATTTTTATAATGATGTGCAAGGAATGTTCAAATGGATTTTTCTTTGTTCATGCAATGTCTCATCTTAAGGAACATCATGCATAATGTCTCCAAGAGAGGAAAAGTGCAAATGGTCTCATCTTGTTCATAAGAGAGGACAAGTGCAATGTCTCATTGTGGGCAACATTGTACTTAATGTTTCCAAGAGAGGGAATCACAAGAAAAGGAAAATAACACAATGAAATGTGAGTGGTGATGTATGTCCCCACTTTAAAGGAATTTCTACACACCATTCTTTGAGCAATTTATTTGAAGTAGAAGAGGAAGAAGATATGAGAGCTTATTCAAAAAGCCCTATGTTGAGTCATATATTTCTAATAAGCTTTTCCATGGAAAGGAGGGAGTATGTAACATGTGAGTCAAATTAAGATATGTCATCGACATCCCAAGATTTCTCTTTATATGTTCATCAAAGGTTAACAATAAGTTGAAAGAGACAATGACAAGTGATATATGAGGGAAAAGGATAAAAAATCTCTTGCCCCCACTTAGTGAAGGATAAGAGTAAGCCAAAAGGATTTGATGAGATGAGGGAGAGTGAAAATCAATATCAATTAGATGAATTAGTTGCCCACACAGATGGAAGAACACTGAACTCCTTATGATGTTATATTTTACTACTCAAGGCCTTACATTCATTAGTGAGATGACCATGAACTCAGGGGTAGGCACAAAAGGAATGTTTGTTGGAACATTTCTTTCAAGTTTTGGGAGGAAGGGAGATCAAGTGATCTTGGAGGAGTCTCAACAAGATTCCATCTTGATCAAGGGGAGAAGATGTTCCATTGGTGTGTAATAAAGAAGTGTCTTGCTTAGTATAGGATGTCATACCTATGCAAGGCAATATAGATTGTGATATTTTATATACTCCTTTGGGGGAGTGTCAAATCTAAATCAGTAGTGTGTTGCGAGGTGACATTTTCATTAAGCAAACAATCCTTTGTTGGTTTCAAAGGATCACTTTCTAAGGCTAGGTTAGAAGGGTGATGTGGGATAGTTTTGATATTTGAGGAAAGCTTGATGATTTTGATGAAGGGAAAAAATCCAATACCATGAGTAGATATTTGCGTGTTAGGCTCAATAGGCTTGCAGATACCTTGTTAGTTAGCATCACAACCTTTTCCACTATAGCCAAGTTGTTCCATGAGCTCATAACCTTTTCCATAGATCTTTTTCAGCACTTTTGGATTGGGTGAGGTTTTTTGTTGGCTTCTTTGTCTAAATTAGTTGAGGTGGATGCTTTCAAAGGATCAACTAAGTCTTGTGTTGACAAGACTACGTTTCCCTTTTTTGAGCCTTTGTTTGTGATCGTGGATCCTCCTAGTAAAGGAGGTGTGAAGTTTAAGGAAACCCAATCATTGTCTAAGGACTTTGGTTGGATGAGTTCCACTTGATTGGTGGGTGTTGAAGTGGTGAAGGGTTTGGAATTTTTTTCTCAAGTTGTAAGACACTGTAAGGCTCAGGATCAATGTCAAGCGTCTACAATTTATTGTTGTAGATGTACTTCATCTTGCGATGAAGAGTGGAAGGCATGCCATTGATTGCATGAATCCATGACCTACCCAAAATGAGGTTAGATGAAACATCATTGGGCATAACATGGATCAGTGTGTTTAATGTGGCTATTCCAACTGTAAGAGGCAAAGTGATCACACCGTGCATCTTTTTTCCTACACTATCAAATCCACTGATAGATAAAGAGGTAGGTTGAATGTTTGATTTATTTATATGGATCCTATCAAAGAAATTGACACTAAACATAGTAACAGTGGAGCCATTATCAACAAGGGTTCGCTTGATCCCTATGCATTTGTATTTAGATATGATCATGAAGGCTTCAACTTGGTTTTGTACTTCCAAAGGAGGGAGGTCATTTTCATGGAAAATAATGTCAGCATTCAAGCCTTGAATCATAGGTTCTATTTCATTTGTTTGAGAATTATAAGGGACATGAATTCATTGTAAGGAATCCTACATCATGTTGTGATAGTGAGGAGAGGCTTGAATAAGGTCCCATAAAGATATTTTAACAGGAGTATTCCTTAGTTGGTCAACAAGGTTATAGTCCCTAAGGATAGATTCAGGTGAGGTGCAGTAGGAAGAATGGGAGGGGATGAAGGTAAGTAAGTGGAGGTTGGTTGTTGTGATCACAGATTGATTCTAGTATAATGTGTGTGAGCAATAGTATTATGAATCGGTTGCTACGACACATTATACTAAGGTGGGTAAATGATAATTTTAGGTTTAGAAGGTGGATAAAGGATGAGTTGAGGTTGAATAATATTAAGATCCCCTTGGGAAGGAGAGTCAATGTTATTCCTAGCTTGAATCATGATATCCGCCCTAGCAGGATAGATTTTAGGAGAACTACAAGCCACATGCTCTTGGAATTCAAGGATTGGTTCTTCTAAAATGACTTCTTCACAAGTAGGGGAATGGTCAAGGATGGGATTAGAAATGGTTGGATGAAAAGGAAGGGTATGTGCAATATCATCATGGAAAAAATAGACCCTTAAGTGGCGATGAAAATTAAGAAAATCAGAGTTAGGAAACTTGACATAAAAATTTGAATAAGTTATCTATATCATTTCAAAAAAATGTAAGAATAGGAGCTGTAGAAAATTGAATGTAGTTTCTAAACTACTAGGTTTATTTAAAAAAATAAAAAATCTATTTGGTGAAAATTTAAAATTTTAATGTAGTAGTACTTAAATTTCAAGGAAAAAATAACAAGTAGGTGTCTATCTGACCAGCCTAACTACAATAAAATGATAATATTTTTTTATAAGATTTTAGATATAATTAGAGGACTCATGTCTCGATGTGATGCACATTTTTTTCTAATTTTTTTTCAAGTAAATAATTAATTATGAATTTTTTATTACAACTTTTCAAAAATAGAAAAACATGTATGTTTGACCACCTTAACTTGGTCAAAACTTCATGAAATTCATTTTTTTTTTAAATCCTATAGTATGTGAAGCATAAAATGTGATGTATGTTTTGGATTCAAAAAATTTGATACCATTTGAAAGCTATAATTTTTTTTCAATCAGCCTATCAATTAGGACTTGAGTCGTAATTCAAATAGAAAATGACTAATAATTATTTATTAAATTCAAAGTAAAGAATAATTTATATTGGTGGAAATTTGAGAATATCCTTTAAAAACCCTTTTCGTTTCATCAATTTTGGGAAAGAAAAAAGTTGTCAGCCACATGGGCCATCATATCACTTACATATCGCCACTTTTTGGCCCATCCTCATCCTACATATACCTAGAAAGGGTTCTATTTGATTGTCAAAGGTCTCATTATCTTGTTCCACACTATCCACCCTAGTAGGAGGGCTCAGAAGAGTTTCATCACATGCTTCATCACAAAGGGGGGAGGAATCAAGAGAAGGACCACTATGGTTATCAAATAGATTATCCCAAATGGTAGGAGCATTAGGGAAGGGAGGGTCAAGAATATCATGACTTGCAATATGTATATCTTCTAACACCAACCTATCCTCTTTGCATCGAGGAGGGATATTAGAAGAAGGGAAAGTTGGATGGTTATGGTTACGGAGACTAGGTAAGGTGATGTCAAAAAATGTTTGTTGTTTAATGTTTTGCAAGGGGACATGAGGAGGGACAATCAAGACCCGTAATGCTTGAATCTTCTATCACCAAAATACCTTCATCACTAATAGGAGAGGTATAGGGAGAAGCAAAAGTATGATTTTTATAATTGTCAACACTAACATCCTCATCATGGGGTAGTGCAATGTTAAGAATTGTGTCAATGTTCTAGTTATTAACATGTTTTTTAATGAATTCATGATTGTAATCTACATTGAACTCATAAGAAGGAATGTTGTATTTATGTAATCCATTTGAAAAAAAATCAAAGCCAAATCTTTTGAAAGAAAACACTGTAAGAGGAAAGAGGAAAGAGAATGAAATGCAATGATTTAAACTAAAATATTGAAATGCAATTTTCAGATGGGAAATAAGGAAATTTTCTGATTACACTATGTAACAATCTAAAAAGAAATGTAGTATATGAAAAATTAAAACTAAGTAATGCCTGAAATGAGATAATTTAAGCTAGATCTAATAAAATACATGTAACAGAAACACAACTACTTGATATAGATAGGTAATGGCACAAAATAGAAGCCTAAAAATAGGGTTTTCAGCTCTATAGAGGGCAGTTCCAGAAGCCTGAAGGAACTAGGTCACCGAGGGTTGCGACTTAGTCCTATTGGTGATTTTTTTGAGATTTTAAAAAAAAAATTGATAGATTCAAGTGGTTTCTATGTTGTATGATGTAGACCTAACATGCAAATGTAGAATTTTAGAAATGTTTAATGTTTTAAGATGCAAAAATGTAACCTATATGCACTTTTCACTAATGCAAATTGTGAAACCCTAGAATGCAACTTCAATAATGCAACATGAAATGCAAGTTAATTCTAGGATGATGAAGGAATATAAACTAGAAAGGAAGGGTATTCGAAAGGCAGGTTCACCAAAATGAACCACCAAAAATAAACAAGGGAAAGAGGATTCCCTAATCAACTTGTAGGGTTTTTCACCTAGAAGCTAAGGTTGGAAGAATGGGCTCTCTTTCGCACTAAAGGGTTCTTGGTGAGATCATTCAAAGTATTAGGGGGTTAGGGGTTTGGATGTGTGTGTGTGTCTAAGTGTTGGAAACAGAAAGTAACTACTAATGTAAAACCTAAATAATGTAATTATGTCTGAAAACACATAATTATATGCAAGCATTAAATTAAATAACCTATGAAATCTTATTCAAACCAAGATAGAAAACTATAAAATTGGAAGTATACTGTAGATGTCCCATAAATTCTGAAAAATCTATTTTTTATGTTTGACGGGATACTTGTGCCAAGCTGGGCAACCTAGTCCTTTTTCGAGGTGATTTTCAAGAAATTGATCTATGGCCTATTTTAGCCAAATGGCTATCCAGATCCACAAAAATATATGAAAAATAAGCACAATGGGACTAGGTCACCGCAACTTGTTGGAGTATCCCTTTTTCCTTTCCTAAAAATCTGAAGGTGGAAATGGCCTAAGTTCTTTGTCTCCACTTTCTACTCCTCTAAGTGTTCGGACTAGAAACCTTAATTTTTGTCTTGTAGTTATCTTTTTGTGGATGTTTTTCCCTATTTGTCAAGGAGGTGCCCTAACAAGTATTTAACCCATTCTTGAATGATTTCCAAACCTACAAAATATCTAAATCTACAAACACACAAAGATAAGAAATGTTGATTGTTAGAGTATGGGGGCTTGCCTTGGTCAAGCCCTTTTTAGATAATCAAACCAAATGAAGAAACAATGTAATGTAGCATGAAATATAAGACAGATGGAATTAGTACCTTGTCATGATGAGAGATATTGAATTGCAACAAAGGTTTTTCCTTGAATGTTTCAGCAAAGATGTCTTGATGACCTAGGATGCAAACCCTAGCTTGCTTGAGAAGAGAGGTGGATGAGAGAGTTGTGAATAATGAGTGTGTCATGAGAAATTAGGGGTTTGAAGCTTATTTATAGGAAATCCACCTAAAACATCCATTATTTGATCCTCAAGGCCGACATGAAGGAGAAATAGACCAAAACCCTAACTTTTCATGCTCAAAACCCTGAAAATAGCTTCAATGGGACTAGGTCAGCACCTTGGGCAACCTAGTCCACCTAGACATGATTAATCCGCCTAGATGGGTGACCTAGTCCCACAAGGGCCCTTTTGCCAAGTGGATTGTCCAGGAGTGGAGAAATCAAGTTTATATGATGATTTTAGGATGCAATGTAGAATGTTTTACCAAATCAACATACCATGCACTTGGCATAAATTTGATTCATAAAACAAAATACTTTGTGCTTGAGACAATTTCAACTACTCATCCTTGAAAAAAATGCTCCAACACACTCCCAACACCATCAAATTGTAAAAATTGACTCAACATGTTTAGATTCATCCCACAAACACATTCCAACCTCCCTAAATTCAAACAGCAATGTCTTAAGTCCAACCCACTTGTGATAACCTTTTGTCTAGTAACCCTCCAAAGTGGGACAATGGTTTTAAAATTTTATTTTTAATCCCAAAAATAATTATGTGGATACTTTAAGATACCCATTATCCCATAATATAACATATATTAAAACTAGTATAGGTTACTCTAGATAAAATCCTTCAAATTCTTGATTTTATGTTTTGACAATAGGCTTTTAACAACATAAATTCACTATAAATTGACTATAACTTTCTGAACAGACCTCAAATAAAAAATATAAACCATATTTAAGTACCCTTTTATAATTTATTAAACATATGTCAAAATAGGCATAGGTTGTTTTGAAACATAAGGCCTTAAAATTGACTGTCCCGATTTTGGATTGCTAAAAAACACACACAGTAGCAGCCTAGGGCATCATCAAAATGGTCCAAAACCTTATCAAAAGATCTTTCCCCTTAGAAAATATTAAGGAAAATATTAATATATACATCCAAGCCAAAAATAATGAGTGTCTACCATTTAGAAATGGACAAATGTATTTTTGAAAGCTTGTTGCCCTGCTTAAATCTGAACTTGACTGTTTTTACCAAAATTAGCATATCTTCCTTAAAACTTAATGAAACGAAATGAAACCAATTCAAAACAAAAATTGATTCACATACCTTTCAATGGAACCTAATAAATGATCGATTTTAAGTCCATATAGGACCGTGCAATGCATGAAAAGACTGTTAAACACATAAAAACATGTAAAAACAATGTCTTCTCTTTATTCCACATCTTTTGAACCCATCAATTTGATTGTTCAATGACCAAAATGACTTATTTGAAGTATCTAAAACTTACTCTAACTACCCAAACTTTGAAAACTACCCTTTCACCTACTTGACTTTTCATATTCCATTTTTTGTCCATTTTTGCAATTTTGACTTTTTTTTCATTTTTCACCCAAATAAAGCAGAGTGACCCAAAACCTATCCAATTGGTCACAGAAAGGACTCATTACACTATTATAACCAAAACCTTACATAATTACTTACAATTTCACATTTTTGCCACCTTAGGCTACATTGCAACAAATTGACAACTTTTTACATTTTTTTGCAATATTAAGGAAATTACCTTAAAACCATTGTCTAAGACCTATTACATGTTGAACATGGTCCCTTGGACCTTTAAAAATCATAAAAAAATAATATTTATGCCCTTAGTACAATATTTCCTTCTTGAGGCTTGGTGTAGTTGGGGTGCTCCTGCACCATTTTATCAAATATTTGATCAAATTAAGCCTTAGGATGCACAATAAAGGGGTTATTTAGGTCCAAAATCCACAAGAAAGGGTCAAAATGAGTGAAAAGTGTCAAAGGCTACATTTTTGGGTGACAATAATAGTTAATATACAGTACATCATTCGAATAATTCCCTATCAAGGTTCAAATAAAAAACAACTATTTTTACAAAATAATAATCGGGAAGAGTGTGTATATACATGTTTTACATCTACTTTGACATACATACATATCTACACACATGAAAATTTAATATATTGTTTCATATATGGTTTTTGTTCTATGTCAATGGTTGCAACACAATAAAATAGTGTGTGTTTTTTTCCATATGTTCGCATTGTTAATTGTTGTTCTCTAGATTTGGCTATATCATTTCATTTTTGATACATAATAAAATAATAAATATTATATATTTTATGTTGTTATCCAAAATGCTTTCTTGACTATCATTTCCACTCATTTTATTTCCCCCATGTGCAAAAATCTACATATGTAATATTAGATGCAAAAAACATTATTCTAGAACACTTAAAATACACCTTATGATTCCAAGGATGTGCCAACAGAATAAAGATAGGGATCACTATGTATCAATGTTCTTTGCATCCACTATGACATACATACATTCCTACACATGATAGGGGAAATACATTGTCCATCAGTACAATCAAATGTCTGCACAATTTTTGACAAGCATTGTTGGTTGTCATTTTGTGGCTTTATTGGCTATCAAAACTATGAGCAAGGAGAGGAAGCTTCTATGAAGGTGTAAGTTCAATCATGCGTTGCCAAGCTACTATCCAGCTAGGAGGAGGTTTTTTTTTGTTTTCCTGCATGGGGTAATAGCTGGAAAATCAATACAAAAGTGTCGGCTGTGATAATGTTTTGCCCATTTTTTGCAAATGCTAAAGAAAGCAAGGAGCAAAGAGAAAGAAATTGGGAAGAGGTACACTTGAACCAAGTAGGAAGAGGTGCAATTTGAAAAAACCCTTTGTATTTTTAGTTGTTCTCATATATACTTTTGGACATGGTTGTATGCATTTATACATTTCTAAATATACATATACAGAAACATGTATCCATCCAATTCAATGTTCTGAGTGCATACAACATCTTGATATAGTTGTGTGTAGGAAAATGTGTCTATAATCCATTTGTATGTGTGAGTGTATATGTGTGTACATGTATTTTCTACATGTATCTTTCAGGATATGCATCTATGTATATATAGATATGTCTAGTTTTCAATATCAATATAGTTATTTGCTTCTTGTCTGTCTGAATTGCCACATACTCTTATATCTCTACATTTTCTATTCACTATTTTGAATGTCTATATGTATCTATGGTTGTGTATGTGCCTATATTGATTTTCCACATGTATTACTAAAGCCACATCTCAACAATCACCAATTCCCTATGGAAAATAGTGTAGACTATTACCTCAAGCCACACAAAGACAACCAAAAATTCCATATTGAGAAGAGCATGAATTATTTTATTACTTTGAAACCATTTCCCGTAGGCAAAAACCATACAAAAAACACTAAATTATGTCTTTCTTTTCTTGTGTGCAGATATGTATGTATGCAAAATAAGATGTAGACAACATTCATATAAAATCATCCCCTTGTTTATTTCTTTTTGAGAAGAGTTTTTATTTGTTTCCTCCTCAAGAGTAATTCTTGCAATAATAGGCTTCATATTAAGCATAATAAGAAACATTTCTTGCCACATACAATGTGCTAAAAAAAGTTTTGAAGTTAGGAAAATAGCATTTAAACTATTTTATTACTTTAGCTCTGGCGATATTGTTTCATATTTGATTAGCAATGAAATAGTAAATGTTATAGAATTTATGATATCCATAAGGCATTGTTAACTATTGGTCTATAGATTTGGCTATATTGTTTCCTTTCTGATAAGATGTTGAAAAATAGAATTTATTAGGTTGTTGTTGAAACTAATATTGTTTTTATTTAAGGCATGAGTGTGTATGTCTATATATGCATTTTGTACATGTATATTTGAGGTTATGCGTATAAATTATGAATATTTGAGCTATTTATGTGTCCACCTTTTTTGTTTGTTAGGCATTTTGGAGCAGCGTATGCGCTATGGAGAAATAGTTCCAGTTTTTAGATGTGTCAACATTGCCATGTGCTTTCTTCTTTATATCCAACAAAAATCTAATTTTTTTTTATTATTGCTACAACACCTTATCAAAATTCAAATAGTATAGCCTATTCAACAACCTCTTATCAAAAATGAAACAATACACCCAAACTTAGAGAACAACAATCACCAATGTCTTATGGAATCAATGTTGTTTGCATCTACTATGATATACATACATATATGTGCATAGGGGCCATACATTTTCCATCACTCTGATCGATAGTGCCATTACCAAGACTGTTGTATCCATTTTGGAAAGTGGGAAGAGGTGCATTTGAAGCAAGCAGGTAGAGGTGCGGGTGGAGGTCCATATTGGAAAAACACTTTCTAGAGTATTTTAAAAATAGTTCATGTTATTTTCCATATGCCATTGTTCATTGTTGTTCTCTAGCTTAGGGTATATTATTTCATTTATGCTCTCTGTGCAGCCACGATGGTTGGAAGGAAATATTGTTAGTTTTTACAATGGATTGTTGTTGTGAATTGTTGTGTTTTTTGGGTTTTTCCATCCGGGTCATTGTTGAAAGCAACATAGTTTAAAAAACAATTTATTTTTTTTCAATAGGTCATTGTTCATTGTAGGTCTCTAACTTAGGGTAAATTGTTTCATTTATTGACTTAGTGTAGCCACGATGTTGGAAGGCAATATTGTTTGTTTTTTGTATTGGATTGTTACTCTAAATTTTTGTGTTTTGTGAATTGTTGTGTTTCTGTGGGTTTTTCACCTGGGTCACTGTTGAGACCAATATAGTTTCATTTATGGTTTATGTTTTGTGACAAAGGTTTCCAATGGGTTTGTCACTATCATATTTTTTTTATTGTATGGTTTCTATGTAGTGGCAATGGTTGTAAGTAACACCTCCCATTTAAATCTTGGAAAAACATAGAGAATGTCTATACAATTTTCAACAAGGCATTGTTGGGTGTGGTTTTGTGGGTTTACCTTCTATCAGAGGTGTGAGTGAGGAGGGCAATATTCTGTGAACATGCAAGTGCAATTATCTATTGTGGAATTTCTATGAAGATGGTTGGAGCCTATTTTATGTTTTTTTGCATGGTGCAATCATTGTTAAAGCAATGATTTTGTTTTGTAAATATCGGCACATATTTTTTTTTAGAAGAAAATATGTAGGAATTGCATGCCTTGGATGTGTTTGTAGGAATCTATTACACAAATATATATAGACACAAAAAGTATATGTGGGAATGTAATGATATACAATTTATGTTAATTTTTATAGGGCATTGCTAGTTTACGTGTGGTGCTAATGGTTACAAGGGAAACACTAATGAACAATTCCATGTGTAGATTTAGATGTATGCCATACAAATTGCAAAAAAAATTGATACATTCTGAAACATTCTTGGAATAATAAGTTGTATTTTGAGTGTTATACCAAACATTGATGCCACCATCTCTATAGAACTTCATCCTTAAATAACTTCTAAGAGCTTTTCAACACATTTTATGTGGAAAATGTTTCTTTTTATGCTGACTATAAAGCCAAGTATATATGAATGTTATTTACATCTAATTTTAGATACATATATATGTGCACAAAAGAAAAGAAAAATGAAACACTAAATCAAATGGAACAGAGCACAAAAATTCACAGTAACAAACCCATCCAAGACCATTGCCACAAAAGGTGAAGTATAATTCAAATAATATTTGTTTCAACAAAAAATATATTCTTTTATAGAGTACAATCAATAATGTGTATATATGTGCATCTAACTTGATATATATATATCAGTGTAGCTTTTTTTTTGCAACTACATATATATGTATTGCATGTGTTAAATACAACTTTTTAGTTATTATTTCTTTTAGCCTCAAAAAAGGAGTTATTAGAATGATAGACTATATAGTAAGTATAATAAGGAAGATTGATTTCACCATTGATCCAATTGGTGGATGATTTATGTTCTTGCTCAAGAGTTTAGTTAGAGCCCATTAGGATCCATGACCTAATATGATAGGGTCAAGAGGAGTCCTCATTTTTTTGTGTTTGGTTTTATATTTCCTATCTGAAGATCTGTGTGTTTCTGACATTATATGTAGACAACATTCATTTGTTTCAAGACCACCTATGAATTTATCTATGTAACATCCTATGACAGTCCATGGCCCAATATGGTAGAGTGGAGAGTAGGGTTTCTTTTGTTGCGTTTCATTTTATTTTCCCTATGTGTAGACATGTATCTGTGTGAAACTAGATGTAGACAACATTCATATGCACAATAACCTCTATCTTAACTACAATAAAAAAAATTAATATCACCATTGATTATAGTGGTACACAATGTAGTTTTAGTATGCCACTATAATCAATAGTGACACCAATGTTTCATCTTGCACTTAATATACAAACTGCCATTCAAAAAAATCCTTATTAAGGCATAGACAAATAAGAACTATCCTTAAAGAAACACAAAAATGGAGAAGAATGCCTTATCAAGAAGAACATAAATTGATTTATTACTTTGCAACCATTTCCACCACACAAAAATCATAAATCAAATAATTTAGTCAAGGACACATAAGAACAATCAACAATGCGCTATGCACAATTTTGAATAAGGCATTGTTGGGTGTCATTCTCTGGGTTTACCTTGTTTTTCAAGATAGTTGTGAGTGTGGATGGAAAGATTCTATGAAGGTGCAAGTGCGATCATTAGTTATGGAATTTTTGGGAAGGTGTTTGGAGGTTATTTTTTGTTTTTTGCATGGGGCGATGGTTGCAAAAGCATTACAAAAGTGCCTATTGTGATAATTCTTTGACAATTTTTTGCAAGTGGTGGAGAAAGAAGCGAGTGGAGAGAAATCAAGCAGGAAAACGCACATTTGAAGCAAGTGAGAAGAGGTGCATATTGAAAAAACCATTTCTCCAGTATTTCAAAAATAGTTTATGTTATTTTCCAAAGGGCATTGTTGATTGTTGAGTTATTATTACAACCATCACCAGCAAACAGACACCATATAAGAATTAATGTTGATGCCAAAAAACATTTAAGAGAGAAGACATCCACACTACCTTTTCCCTCAATTGACTGGCTAAGAAGGTAGTGAATTCAAACCTTTTATTGACTATAATAATTCCTTGCTTCGGACTAGGTAATCTATTATTGGCAGCAAAATATTTGAATTTGTAGCCTTCTCGATGAGTTAATTGAGGGAAAATTCAGTCTAGATGTTTTCTCTCTTTGTAAATTTGAAGGGAGGAGTTATGTAGTGAGGAAAAAATAAGGTATACATGTCTATTTAGATATAGCAGTATATATATAAATAGATATATACATGTGTACATATATATATATATATATATATATATATATATATATATATACACATGTATATATCTATTTATATATATATATATATATGTACACATGTATATATGTGTGTGTTCTTGATTGAACCTTAAGGTGTTTATTCTGAAATTCAATGACTAAATATTTGACTTTTAGCACCTTGTCATTCTAATTAAGTATCATATGAACCATGAGTGGAATTAATTTAAATAATAATTATATATTAAACAAAACATTATTTAGAAAGGAAAACAAAAAAAACATATTTGTTGTTTTGAGAAGATAGTTTTTTATTTGGGAAGAAAGTTGTTATTTGTTTCATCCTCAAAAATGAATTTTCACAAAAATAGGCTTTATATTAAACATAATAAGAAATATTGGTTTCCACATACAATGTGCTCAAAAAAATTTTGAAGCTATTCAAGAAAGAAGTCAAATACTTTTCCCAAGATTGCAATATCAAAAATCAAACAATATAGCCAAAGCTAGAGAAGGACACTTGACAATGCCTTATGGAAAATAACATAAACTACACAATATTAACTATATGTTTATGTTGCAACCATGACCACTAAATGGAAGCCATAAATAAATAAATGATAGGTGTTATTACCACCATCACTAGCACACGTAAATCGTACAACAAGTAATGTTGATGCAAACCGGTGTTTAATTTCATTGTCCTTCTTTATCCACACAATGTAAAATGCACCAACCTATTCCCAACACGTGCCAAGCACCTCCACAACCTTTTCTGACAACCACTGAAAAGGCCTAAAAACTAGGAAGGATGACCGATAATCGAGATGGCTAATGGAAATTTTGACCAAAGTTCAAGGACATCTACCACCTTTTTCCACGGTCATTGGAAGACTCAAAAACTGAGAAGGCTGATAGGAATTCTGGCCAAAGCTCACACAAATAGCCTGTTAGCTAACAAGCTAGAGAACAACAATCAACATAAACTATATAACATAAACTATTTTCTTGCATTGCAGCCATAACGACAAAATGGAAACCATAAATCATATGATATTGGTTTCAAAAGTGAGCTAGATGGTAAAACCAAAAAATCACAAAAAAATGCACTGTAACAAACCCATGCAAAACTATAGTCTTTTCTTAACAATGCCTTATTGAAAACACAACAATCTATCCTTTTCAATGAAACCTTATCAAAACTGAAATAATGCAGCCGAAGCTAGAGAACAACAATCAACAATACCCTATGTAAATCAACACAAATTGTATAACATTAACTATTTTATTCAATTGTAAACACACCCACAAAACATAGGGCATAAATCAAACAATATTCATTTCAACAACAAACCACATGCAAAAACCCACAAAACACAAAAAATCACACTAACAAGTGAATACAAAATCATATCCATAGAACACGAACCATAAACAAAACAATATTTATTTTAATAAAATTATAGTCTTCTCTGAATAACACCCTATTGAAAATGAGACTATATAGCCTTATTAGCAACACCTTATCAAAAATAAGACAATATATAGCCTAAGCTAAACAACAACAATCAACAATTCCTTATGGAAATAAACATAAACTGTATAACGTTGACTATTTTAAATCCAAACAACAACAATCAACAATGGCCTATCAAAATCAACATAAATTGTATAATGTTAACTATTTTGTTGCATTGCAACCATATCCACAAAAAAGCAATTTGGGTTGAACATCGACCCAGATGCAAAAACCCACAAAACACAAAAAATCATAGTTACAAAGCCATGCAAAAATATAGTCTTTTCTCAACACCACCTTAGTGCAACTTGGAACAATATAGCCTTTTCAACAACACCTTATCGAAAATGAAACAATCTAGCCTAAGCCAGACAACAACAATCAACAACGCCTTATCGAAATCAACATAAACTGTATAACATTAACTATATTAAAGCTAGACAACAAGAATCAACAATGCCTTATAGCCTTTTCAACAACACCTTATAAAAAATGAAACAATATAGCCTAATCTATAGCCTAGAGAAAAATAATAAAAAATGCCTAATAGAATCAAACATAAATTGTATAACATTAACTATTTTATTATGTTGCAACCATAACCACAAAACGGAAGCCATAAATCAAACAATATTGGTTTCAACAATGATCGAGATGGAGAAACCCACAAAACCATAGCCACAAAACCCATGCAAAATGACAGCCACAAAATGCCAACCATAAACGAAACAATATTGCTTTTAAAAAATAATATAGTATTTTCTCAACAATGCCTTATCGAAAATTTAAACAATATAGCCTTTTCAAAAACACCTTATCGAAAATGAGACAATATAGCCCAAGCTAGATAACAACAATCGATAAAAATTGCATAATGTCAATAATTTTATTCTATTGGAAACAAAAGCCATAAAGAGAAACCCACAAAAAATTCATAGTAACAAACCAATGCAAAAAAATACTTTTTTTCAATAGAACCTTATTGAAAATTGAAATAATATAGCCTTTTCAATAGCACATTTTCAAAAATGAAACAATATAGCCTAAGCCAGAGAACAATAGTCAACAATTTCCTATCAAACCAAGCATAAACTATAAAACATTTAATATTTTATTTCATTGCAACCACAACCACAAAACAAAAGCCATAAATCAAACAATTTTGGTTTGAACATTGACCCATATGCAGAAACCCACAAAACACAAAAAATTAGAGTTCCAAACCCATGCAAAACCATAGCCACAAAATGCGAACCATAAACCAAACAATACTCATTTTTACAAACAATATAGTCTTTTCTCAACAACACCTTATCAAAATTTGAAACAATCAACAATACCTTATCAGAAATCAAATAATATAGCCTACCACAAACCATGAACCACAAATGAAACAATAACACAAAGGGTTTTTTTGATATGCACCTCTTCCCGCTAGCTTTCTCTATGCTGCCTTATTTCTCGAACCCTGCAAAAAGGTGCATAACGTTACCAAATTTATTTTGTTGCAAAAATAGCCAGAAAACAAAAGCCATAAAGAGAAACCCACAAAAATTCATAGTAACCAACCTATACAAAACCATAGACACAAAACACGACCCATAAATGAAACAATATTCATTTTTACAAAGTATATAGTGTTTTCTCAACTGCAACTTATCAAAATTTGAAACAATCAACAATACCTTATCGAAAATCAAACAATATAGCCTGCCACAAACTGTGAACCACAAATGAAACAATATCGTAAAGGGTTTTTTTGATATCCACCTCTTCTCTCTTGCTTCAAACACACCTCTTCCTACTAGCTTTCCTACAAGAAATGGGCACCCTCATAGAATAACCTTTGCCCACCTTCATAGAAGTTGGAAAATGCTTGATCGAACTTGCAACCTCACGAAAGCTTACCCTCCTTGCTCACGGCTCTGATATCAGGTATAGAAATAGAACGAGACCCAACAATGCCTTATCAAAAATTTCATAGACATTCGGTATATTTCCTGAGGTTTTAAGTGGTAGGTGTTATTACAACCATTGCCAACACAAGTAAAACATACAACAATTAATGTTGATGTGAACCAGTGTTTAATTTCAGCGGCCTTCTCTATCCACGTGACAGGAAATCTGCCAACCTACTCCCAATGTGTGCCAATTGCCTCTGCCACCTTTTTCATGACCACTGGAAGGCTTAAAAATCGAGAGGCTGAAAAAAAATTCTGACCAAAGTTCAAAGACATCTGCCACCTTTTTCATGGCTGCCGAAAGGCTCAAAAATTGGGGAGGTTGATGAAAATTTCAACCAAAGTTCACATAAATAGCCTATCAGCTAAATATAGAAGGTCCCTACACTACTCCATTGAAAGAAGCATTAGCATAACACTATAATAATCCCTCCTTAATGTTGACAAGAAGAGGTATAAGTAGACCAACTAAAATTGGGCACAAAGTGTGCACAATAATTTAGACCAAAAATTAGGTCCAAAAAGTGTACAAGAAACTAAAAAGGGTGTGCATCAAGACACACACTCATGAGGTGAGAATCTTGAGGATCCATTGTTGTGATGGAAAATCAAGGCAACACATGCATGAGATGAAAACCATGGGGATCTATTACTATGATGGAAAATCAAGGCACTACGCAATCCCCCATTACACATTATAATTTAATGTAAGTAAAAAAGTTTCTCCCTAAGGAATACATGTTCAGTTTTTGTGGCACTTTATATGAGTTCAATAACAAACTTATTTGCTATTTTGAGTTCTTAAACTTTTATGTCATGAGTTGGACAATGAAGACATATATCAAGTATGCTTTTCGAACCTCAAGAAAATGGCAAGAACATAAAATGAAAACCACCATTATTCAAAAAAATGACCCCCTCGTTACAACACTTTGTCGTTCTCCTCCCTTACAATAATTTGCAATAAATACAGATCATCAAACTAATGGTATTAACTAGTTAATAATTGAAATGGTTAATAACTTTTGAAAAAGTCATAACTGGGCTGCAAAAAGAGGGAATTAACTACCAAATTGACCAAGTCAAATGAGAAGATCAAGTCTTGGATTATGGTGGGGGCTGGTTCAAAGGAATGTGGCACGATGAGGAAGAAATATTCCTCCACACCACAATAGCAGATGTAGAAGGTTTTTTTTTTTTTTGATGAATAGGCATTAATCTATATTAATAGTAAAGATTAAAATACATATCAAAAAAAAAATATAAATGATAAGAAGACACACCTGAAAGTCACATGCACAACATCCAAAAAAATTAAAAAAACGAACAGATAAATCTCAAAGATGTCTCTGGCTGTGTGAGGACTTCGCACCACTTTTAAAGGCTTTTAATGAGTAGAGAGGCCACGTTTTGTGCTTGTTTGAACGCGTCTTTGGCTGTGTGGGCTGATGCCAGCCCTTAGATCAGATATAAAGGCCACTTAGGCATGGGCAATAGACGCTAGAATGAAGGAGTGATACTTCTTTAGAATTTGCGATGCTGGCTACAATGTTGCACAAACCCAAAACCATAGGTCACAATACCTTCAAAAATGAAACCACGATCTATTAAGGCCGATGCAAAATGTTGGTCGTTGAGATGAGACTGGGTCGATGGAACATGTGCACGCTAAATGTGGAGATGTCAAACTCGGCAAGGTACCTGAGTGCTCAACACAATGCTGCCAACAAATTGCATGCAACTCCTTGGCACCGTCCTTAAATGCAAATAAATTTTTCTTGTAAGTAGCAATTTGGTGAGGATTACAAGAGACGTTTGGAGAATGGGGCATGCCTTTGGAGTATGATTCTTCATAATGCCTCCTCTCTAGCCGCTCCATCTTCATAGGAATCTGATCAGTAGATAAGGTGAAAGGAAGAGACCCTGATAGATGGTGTGGAAGGTGTTGAAAAGAAGGAATTTGATGAATGATGCAAAGCGCAAATATCTGGTAACTAGGGCGTGGCAAGACAAGTACATTAAATAGAGATCCTGCAATCGCCCTTCACAGTACTGATGTTAATGTGTGTAGGGATAAGCTACCTCTGTTAGCATGCCAAGGTCGATAGGGGGCGGTAGGCTTTCTAGAATATGGAGGTTGAAGGCTTAGCTTCCCAAGAACCATGCAGATGCATTGAAAAGAGACGTGACCAGATGGTATAAACACGATCTGAAGAAGGAAGTGCAGGTATAATATACTACCCTTGTGGTGGATATGCCACAAGTCTACAAATTAAACTCCAACCCAAAAAACCTCAATGGTTTGCAAATAGGCCAAATTGGCCAAATTTCCTACAAGATTACACTACATATTGTATGCACAAATAACTAACATCCAAACAAAGATCATTTTTATATGCAAATCAAATTGCATGGAACTTTAGTCAGGCTTGATATAAGATTTTGGGAAGGGTTTTGCATTCATGGCTATGATACCATGTTAGGATTTCTAACAAGATCATAACAGCAAAAACCTTGTACTTCAATAAAAACACTTGCACCACACAATGAGCCTAATTTGAATTGTCAAAGATATTGATAAAAGAGTTGATAAATATACAGAAATGACCTTGCTTAAATAAGCAAGGTAGTGAAAGTAGTCATATCAAACACAATGACTAACTAACCCTTTAGAGATGGAACACTTGTTAACTCACATGACAAGTGTTGTAGTGAGTGACAAGTGACCATGCAAGAGTTGTCTCGCAAAGTGAGAATACTTGTCTCAACCACATGAGATGAGACAAAACTCTAGAATTCCTCTAAGTGAACTTAAGTGTAGTGTGAATAGGAATGTACTAAGTAGGCTAAAAGCTACCTAGTTTAATAATACCTCTTTTCACACTAATGGTGATAAAATCATCAAATGACCATGTGAAAAGGTAGAGATTCCTATAATTACAATAGTAGAGTAATAGACCGCTAGCCTCATCTCTCATGAATTGGTAAGGATAGAATGATATTAAAATTATTTTTTTATTCTAAGAAAAATTTATCATTATTTAATCCATCCAAATAAACTAGACATAACAACACATCCAAACAACATGGAATCTATAAGTAAAAATTTTGATAATAGGAAAATCATTACCTAAACCTATTTATAGACCAATATTTTCATCACAAAGAACAAATTATGAAATAAAAGGAAGAATATATCAAAATTGCATGAAACACCATCGACTATGTCAATAGGAAAGCCAGAGAGACCATAGGATATGATCATGCAAAGGTTTGGAAATGAGGGGGCTGCAAGGGTAATCAAATTAGAAACTAATGGGATATTAGGAAATAAGTTAAGGATGAGAAATGAAAGGGGAGCATGAATGTCATACCACCGAGGATGGTCCAAGTTATGAACAACTAGGAGATATTGAAAGATGAAACAATAATGATACAAACAATGTGAATCTAGATTCATGCCTCCAAGCATATTTGATATTGTGACAAACCCTTAGGTTTATATTATAAACTACTTAGATTAAATAAGAATATAGTAATGTATAATAAACAACATCATTATGAAAGAACAATTGCCCAAATAAATTCTCATAATTCCTACCCATATATACACACATATTTAAAAATATTCTTTTAAGGTGTTTCCAGACCTGTGTACAAGTGTTGATCACCCACAGTGGCCTATACAAGAAAATTCCAGACCAGACCCTTCCCTTGTTTAGGATTTCATGCCTTAGGGTATTTGGCAAGCATTCATTGTTTGTTATCTTGCTCTGAGCAAGGTTCAGTGACTGCCCCTTGCTTTTATCTTGACTGAAGCACCTATTATCTATATTGGATACCCTTCTTCATTTTCATCCATATTTCTGATGGAAATCAATGGTTCGATTTAAAACACCGCTCTGCTACCTAACACACTTTCTTTCATGCCTCCCGTGAAGGTGATAAATGGATATCTTCTTCCAGTTTTGTATTGGAAAATATGTGCATCTGTAATCTTCAGTGAACCCCCGAAGATGAGCCGTTTACTTGTGAGGGATTTATAATAGTTTCATTTATCAAAGATGGTTATCATGTAATCTCTTTCGAAGTCTGGAAATAGTTTCAAAATTAAATGTTACATATTTCATTCTCTGCCCAATAAAGTTTCATTATTACTTTTATAATGATGAGTATTAATAACTTGCATGATAATTATAATATTTAACATTATGCAAATATATTATGCAAATAATAACTTGCATAATATTTATAATTATTCTCTGTTCGAATAGGTATATATTTATATTTTAATATTACGTTCACAAATTGATTCAAATTTTTATATTTTTAAAATTTATTTTATTATTTAAATTGTTAATATCTATAACACTATTTTTAATATTTAGAATTATAATATTATCTTTGACAATTATAATTATAACGATATCAAATGGTTAATAATTTTAAATATGCTTTTTTTTATTTAATTGTCACGATTTTGGAGACATGACATTATATCAAAATAATTGTGTTTTTAGTATACACATCTTTCAAGATTTATTTTAAAAATATATAGATTTATCAAAATGTTAAAAATAATAATACATTAATATTTCAAGTTATTAATACAAACAAAAAATTGAAGAAAAAAAATTACTATACAAAAAATTGTGTCCCACTTAACCTCACTTTTAACATTTTATTAGCAACTAATTTATACTATTACTTTTATAAAAGTATATGTTTAAATATACTTGAATAAAAATATAAAATACACAAAAATGTTTACATTTCATTTACATCAATTTAAAATTCAGAACACATATGCCACTTTCTAGTAGTTCGAATTAAAACATTATATTAGTGTTGGTCATTTCTTTATAAAAATGGGATATACACTTAACTTCCACTCTTACCAGTTTCAAAACAAAGAAACATAAAATTCATGAGCATGTAAATATATGTAAAATACAAGTTGATTATAGTTTACCTCACTAGAAATGTGATTCTTTGTACATAGAGGAAATGAAAATACTCTACTTTTAGTGTCCTTAAAAATAATTATGCTTATATTAATGGTAGAATCATCGATACTATAAGCATAGGTGAGAATGTGGGTAGAGGTGGGAATGTGGAGAATGATGGGTTTGGTATAAATTCATTACGATGTGAAACATCAAAAAATGTAACTCTATATTTTACAAGATAGAACTAATTCCCTTGAAGTTTCATTCAGGGAAACCTTAGAGATCTCAAGCTAGGGAGGAAAATGAGGGAAAGAGATCTACAATAAAGTGTCATAGGAGTGTGATTAAAAACTAAAAGTGGGTTCAATACCAAGCAAAGGCTGTGAAAGAAATAAATGCAATGATATGTAAATCTACCTATGCAACTCAAGATATGAAACTGAAAATCAAAAGAATCAACTCAGAAAGGAACGAGGGGCACCTGGAAAATTGAACAGGCTCAAAACAAGATTTGAAATCCTAAAAATATGGCTTTTAGAGCACACTGGGACTCATACACTAGTAGGGGAAATTTAGTTTGACTTTAGGGTTTTGGGCTGAAATCAAAATTTGAAATTGTGAAACCAAGATCTACACAAAATGCTTGAAAATAGGTATACTGGGCCTCATACGCCACAAGTAGTGATTTAGTACAAATATCAGGGTTAATTTGAAACTTTGATATCCTCTAATGTTCTCCTATAGCTTCTCTCCTATCAAATATCTGAGTCTAAAACACTGAAATGCAACCTGTGAAGCAAAATTTTGCCTTAGTCTATTTTTTGGTTTTCCGCTTTATTTTTGTCTTCAGGGTAATCTGCGCACAAAAGGGTTTTATTTCTGATAGGCATCCAATGTGCCACATGGTGGCTGCGTGTGCTTTTATAATCAATTTTTTCTCAGTTAGAAGTAGGGCCACATGTCAACTTGGTGGACGTTTTATTGAATCCTCTTTCTGTGAATAGGAGATTATCTGCCTGTGTGACATGCCACCCTTTTGCACTTAGGAGCTATCTCTTGGGAGTGTTCAGTCGGTGACTATTGAAATGCATTTTTCCTTGTTACAATGAAGGGACATGAGTCAGTGCTGCCAAAGCCACTTCATTGATCGACAAGACCTTTCCCAGATTGTCTTTCTAGGATCAGAGGGATTATGAGGGCTAATCCTATTAAAATATCTAAATGATATAAATTTGGTAGTTTAAAGTTGATGAGAAAGATTCTAGCGACCTAATGAAAATATGAAGGATTAGATTTCCAAGCTATCAGGTGTAGACATCTAGCAGTCATTAATTCTGGATGAGGTCGGTGTTTCTCTCCACTGGGTGGCCATAAATTGAGGACAACAACATGATGAAAGGGTTCCTGAAGTTTTTCGGTTGTTAGAAGTTTCCTTAGCTTTCATAGTTAGTAGAAATATTTTCTTTTAAAATTTTATAGAAAACTGCTTCACTCTGGCATGTTATTTCTTATTTATGATCAAACTATTATCGGATTAGAATCTGATCTTTGTTTTAAAGTTCATTTATATTTGAAGCATGAGTTATTGTGAAGAAATACTTCAAACTATGTATGATATGGACTCTATCAATATTTCTTTCTTTATATCTACGTCCAGAATAGAACATTGTCTTGCTTAATTTGAATAGTTTGATTATTAGATTTTCATGCTATTTGTGTATATGATTAAATTATAATCTGTAGAAACTAGACTGTCATTGGACTTCTCCATTTTCTTTGTAGTGTTGTTTTTTCTTCATGATATGCTATATTAAGAGGAAGGTTTATGTTGCTTTTGAATGTTTTTCTATTAATTTTGGAACTTCTATGTTTGATTCGGATCTTAATACACACTTTTTGTGAGTTGATTGAATGACTGCATATGTGCTTGTATCGAGCCTCTATTGTTTGTTATCCTCCCAAAAATGAAGGGACATGGTATTTTGTGTCTATTATATCACTCATAGAAGGAAAATTGTGGTTTTGAAATGTTGTAAAAGTGTTGGCGCATCACCATTTTTTATGTCCTTTTATTTGCATTTCTTTCTACTCTTTTCCCAAACTTAGAGAAGAGTCGGATTTCTATAAAAATCCTATAGGTATTCAGTGAGGCACACATTGTTCCCCACTCACTGAATTTCCCATAGGACTATCAAAGAGGCACAAGCTTTGATGATCAACAGTTCTTTTTCTGGCATGCCTAGTGGGACAAATTCGAAAGGCCTAATTAGAAGTAAAAAATATTTATAAATCAAACCAAAGGAAGGAAACTGGAGGTTTCATGCCCAAGGTTCAAAAAAGTGCATCTTCAAAGGGTTACATTCAGTACTCCCAGCTACCAGTCTCAGTACCTAGGAGAAGAAGAGTTGCAAGTTTTATATCACCTATAAGAAGTAGTAGAGTAAGAAGTAGGAGTTTGGAGTTTAGAGCTGTATCTACTCTACCTAGAGGCCAAAGTTTCCAAATAAGAATACTAGTTTACCCGATATATAGGAACCTTTTTCTCCATGGTTCATGTACACCCTCCTACTCTAAGAAAATTTGTAACCTGGGACAGTGGTAGTCCACTACTACCACCGACTCCCCCAAATGTCTGGCCCGCCATACCTACTAACGCCCTCAAGGCTATTATGAAATTCTCTAGGGAGGACTTTAAAACTCCTTCCAAGAATCTCTCAGATGTAGCAGAAGTATGTAGGGTGCACAATATCATAAAAGAAAATATTGCTATGAGGTTACTAGTGACTTCTTTCAAAGGGAAGGCTTAAGACTGGTATAGATCTCTGACTTTCGATTCCATTAATTCATGGGATGATCTCAGAGAAAATATTTTTGAAAAAAATTCAAAAAAAAGAGATCATTCCTCGCTACTACACCAATTGATTACCATCAAGAGAGCCCCGCAAGAAGCTATGAGCAACTTCAATACCAGGATTAACAAAACCTGGCAGAGGATCCCAACTATTGCACAACCTCCAACTACTATGGTGTTTATGTTCTACTTAAAGGCCATCAATTCGGATATTGACATCCTGATAACTTCTATGGGAGGAGATACTCTACCTAATTCCTGTGAGGTGATGGTACATGCAGAGAATAGTTTGATAGATGTGAGAAAGATTCTGCCACAACCTTTGATGCCCATTTTTGCAGAAATCTCAAGTGTGCCACTCTGAGAAGAGTCTTCTGTGAACACTTTTGCAACAAAGACAATGAGGTAAAACCCACCCTAGTCCATGTACATGTACCCTACCATGCAGTCAAGCACGTTGAGTTCTTCCTCTATAGTAGAGGATCTTAATGATATGAATATCATGATGTGATCCTTCACTAATGAGCTAGTTCTCATTAATAGGTAACAAGCACCTCCTCTGGAGAAACAAACTCACACATACCAAGGAGGTAGACCCTTACATCAATAGAATTAGCAAAGTACATACCAAAGACCTTTGGGTCGTGGAGGTCAGCAAGCGACTTCTACCAATCAAATAGTCCTAGTTACTATGCCTTTATAGACGTTCAAGGACATCCATAGCAAGGAGTTAATACCAGGTCAAAATAACTTGGTGAATGATGAAAATGCATGGTTTTTTCCCTACAATGATAGTCATATGCCCCAAAATTTCCCCAAATGAAACATGTATCAAAGAATAGAAGAGTGAAGGAACAAAGGCATGCAACCAAATGTGGAAGGATATGAGTCTCCCAAAATGGAGAACACTCGATTTAGAGCATAAATGTAAGGGATGTTTATAGAGTAAGAGTTGAACATTGCACCTGATCAAGCAATTTTCTCTTGGATAGAAGAAGAAGATGCAGTTTTCATGAACGAAGCTCCAACAACTAGCACTCTACAGGTACAATCAGACTACAACACCAAATCTAAGAGAAGACTCACTGGGGAATATGTGCCACAAACTTTGCCTCATTTCCAGTCTGACCAATAGTCATCGCAAGAAGGATAGCCTCCCCAGTCAAATGTACAACTGACTACTCAACCGACTCAATAGTAATGGATTCCACCACCACCTGAGAAGTTACTCGATAAGACATCAAATCCATTCACGACGGATCATCTTCCTCTGAAGTCAAGAGAGATTTTTCCATTCAAACCAAAGATTCAGCCGGTCAAAATGCACAACGTGGTGGGGAAATTGAAGAAGGCGCCTACTAATGCGTCTCTATGGGACATAATATCTATCCCTGAGCAAAATACATTACTTCAAGAAGAATTGAAAAGATAAGAACCTAGGCTATAGGCGGGTGAAGTTTTCTCGTGTGATTTGAGTGAAAATAAAGAGCTCGTGTCAAAACCTCAAATTTCTAAGGCCACAACTTATACAAATGATGTGGATAAAGAAAAAGAGAAAGAGGTAAGAAATCCAAAGCCTAATCCTTTCTTTTTAACATTAATTATGGGAGATAAACTTTTTCACAACAATATGATTGACTTGGGAGCTAGTACAACACTAATGCCAAAGCAAGTGGTTGATGCCTTAATACTTAAGTATGAAAATTTGGAAAAATGAATCATGCAGTTGGATGGAAAGAAGGTTCTGATAGTATGGCAGATAAAATATCTATCCTTAACCCTCTTTTCGTTTCCAAGATGGATAGTTTCACAAGAGGTAGTTGTAATATATATTCCCCTGGTCTTTGGGATGTGTCTTTCTAGAAATTGTACCATGAAGCTGGGTGGATATTTGGCATTGGACTGATCGCATTTGATCTTAAGAACCAAGCATGGGGTGAAGATGAAGATTCTTTCAAAGTCTTTGCACCCCAAACACATAGCGGACAATGTTGTTCTCGGTTTTGAAGAAACACATACTTCATTCTCAATGTAAGAGGGATATTGCATGGAAATGTTGGAAGATGAAGAAGATACAAGCAAGCAAACACCTAAAAAAGAGGTTCTGCTTAACCAGTTCATTGATTGTGACCTGTTCGGTAATTTCCATGCCACAAGACTCGATACATATGTAATATTTGATGTTGACATGGTTCATCTAAAACTACTCAAAGAGTGGTAAAGCTATGATGATCTGGTGGATAATTGGCTATGGACCTTTTACTTTGATGGCGCTAAATGCAAAGCTGGTTCTCGAGCAAGAGTATGATTGTTGTCTTCAACATGTTTAGAGACCCTCAAAGCCTATCAATTCCAGTTTCCATGTTCAAATAATGATGTGGAATATGAAGTCTTGATCAACAATTTGTTTCTTGCTGACTGGATGGGTGCAAAGAGGTTGCAAGTGTTCAGAGATTCTAAGCTAATAGTGAGTGAAGTCTGAGGGCAAGTAGTGGCAAAAAATGCAAGGATGAAGGCCTACAAACATTAGATATGGGATTTAATTGAAGGTTTTGAAGCTTGCAGTGTGCAATTTATTCCCTGATCCTAGAATAGTATAGCAGATCAGAGGGCTTCTATCGAGTCATAGTTTGAGCTAGATTTCAATCCAAAGTATAGTTTCATTCACATTGTTGTTCGACCATCAATTCCCGATAAAGATCAAAATTTCCAAGTGTTTGAGGATGACACCGAGATAACCACTTTTATTCAAAAGTTGGAAGGAGTTTCTAACTGTTTGGAACTAGAGGTTCGATCTTCCGAAGGGTAGGTCATTCAGTTTAAAGGAAATAAGCTCCCTCGAGGTTTGATTTCCCTTAAGAATCTCTTCAAATGCGAAGATGTGAGGAATGGTAAGCAAAGGTTCATAGCCAATGAAAAATATTATAAAGAGTTGGATGTCGGGAAGGGCAGAAAGTTGGCAGTCGATAGAGATGTCCAGTGGGAAGATAACAAAAGGTTAAGGGATCTATGTGCTAAGTACAAAAAAATTATATCATGGACCTATGATGACCTCAGATGGTATGATCTTGGTATAATTTAGCATACCATTGACTTGGTGGTAGGGTCAAAACCAATCCAACAGAAGCAAAGGCCTGTTAATCCAAAGGTTGAAACACTAATGGCATAAGAGTTCACTAGAGTAATTGTGTCCTAAATCATTTATCCAATTAAACACTCAACTTGGGTGTCTAATCTAGTACAGGTTCAGAAGAAAAATGGTGACATCATGCTTTGTGTTGATTTTTGAGACCTGAAGAAGGCCTCGCTAAAAGATCATTGTCCTTTTCTATCCAAGGAGCATATCTTGCAAACAGTGGCCGATTCATTGATGTTCTCACTGCTTGACAATTTTTTAGGATACAATCGGGTATATGTCAAAAGAGGAGACCAACATAAAATGATATTTACCACCAAGTGGGGAACATTCACATATGAAAAGATGCCCTTTGGACTCTCAAATGCTAGCGTGAATTTTCAACGAGCCATGGATATTGCTTTCAAAAGATTGATCAATTCAATCATTCTGATTTATCTAGATGATCTGGCCATTTTTTCAAAATTGAAGGCTAATAATTTTGATCACCTATAATGGGTCTTCCAAAGGTGCCAAAAGTTTGGGATTTCTTTAAATCCCAAAAAGTGTGCTTTTAGAGTACATCAAGATAAACTACTTGGTTTTGTAGTGTCCAAGGAGGGAATTACAATAGAATCCCAAAGAGTCAAATCTATAGTGGATTTTCCCTTACCGGTAAATCAAAAGGGATTATAGTCTTACTTTGGAAAGATCAATTTTTTCAGCTGGTTTATTTTAGATTTTACAAGCATCAGAAGGCCCATCACCTTGATGCTCAAAAATAATTTGATGTTCAAATGGACTCTTGAGGCTAAGGAAGATTTTGAGTAGATTAAGAAGGCTATCTTTATTGCTCCGTTATTAGGAAATCTAGATTTTTCTAAATATTTCTTGTTATATGTATACAATGGTCAACAGAGCATAGCTTCCGTAATCACTTAGAGGGATGGGAAATATAATGGGGAGCACCTGATTTATTTTCATTCAAGAACCCTCAAAGGTTACAAAACCAGATATAACTTTATAGAGAAACAAGATTTTTCCATTGTCAAGAGTCTCAAGAAGTTTCGACACCTAGTATCAGCCAATAAGATCACCATTTTGGTTTCCCACCCGAGTGTAAGGGAATACATTACTGAAGGAAAAATAGCCAAAAAGAGAGCCAATTGGATCACCAAGATCCTAGAGCATGATGTGGATATCAAGTTGACTAAGTTGGTGTAGGGAAGAGGCCTGTGTGAATATCTTGCACAAGAGTCGGGTTTCAAACCCAACAAGGAGATTGATCAAGTCTTTTCAAATTAGTTCGAATCAAAAAAATCCTAGGTGATGGATCAGATGCTATACATGCAGAAAGGACACTACTCAGCAGCTCTCCCATTCCACAATCAAAGATACTACCGAAAACTAGGTGCCAATTCTTTGTTGGCAAGAGAAAAATTCCACTTTGCCTTTAAGTCCCATTGTAACTAAAGAGCCTTTCACTCAATGGGGATTAGACTTTGTCAGAATGATAAATCCTATCTCTAGTGCTGGCCATAAATGGATCCTTACAACAACTAATTACTTCACAAGATGGATATAGGCTATCGCTCTAAAATGTGGTACAAAGGGCGATTTTGTTAACTTTCTAGAAGGGCTTGTAACTAGGTTTTGTTCACCAAAGACTATCATATCCAACAATGCTAGAGCCTTTGTAGGCTCAAATGTATCAGATTTGTTCTATCAGGAATGGGATCTACCTCAAGACCTATTCAAATTACTATCCATAAGGGAATGGGTTGGTACAGTCGTCAAATAAAAACCTAACTAGGTTAATCAAGTGCATTGGGTTTGAATGGCAAAGAGAATGGCACAAACATCTACGGGCTGCTTTGTGGGTAGACTGAATCATGCCAAAGTAGATCCTAAAGAAATATCCCTATGAATTAGTATATGGGAAGGAAGTAGTCTTACCTATTTCTATGGAACTCCCTGCCTTACAATTACTGAAAGCCCTAGAAATAGAGCAAAGCAACGAAATGGAGGTATGGATAGCTGAACTAATCAAACTAGAGGAAGATAGAGAAAATTCCTTTGAAGCCATGGTTTGCTGCTAGTAGATGGTCAAGCGATGGTTAAACAAAAAGACTTCCAAACCATATTTCTAGGAGGGAAGACTAGTGTTGAAGTATGATGAATGCACTGCAAAACTAGGGTAGCACACCAAATTTGAAGCATTCTGGAAGGGCCCCTTCTAAATCAATATGTGTAAGGAGAAGAATGCATATGAACTGGAAGATATGGAAGGTAATGCTTTAGAGATACTGGTAAATGGTATTTATCTAAAACTATTCCATTAATGTACGACATTGAAAAAAAAATCACAGATATGTACCATATGTAAAAAAATTGTAAAAATCTTTTTAAGTTTTAAAATAGGGAATAAAGCGAAGAAGCACAAGAAGTATGAAAAGGTGTATATATATTGTATTTTCATTGAATTTTTAATATAGGGCAGCCCAAGGCTAAAATTTCAACAAGAAAGCACTCTCTAGTAAAACCCAGAAAGGGACTTTGAGCGAAAGTATAAAAAAGAAAAATGGAGGCATTTTCTAAAACAAATCAAAAAATAAGCCTTCAGCCATCGTTACAGGGGCTTATTTCCCATAATCGTTTTAATTTTTCTTCTTGTTCTTCTTCATAAGTAGGAAAGAAGGGAACACAACACACAACACACAGTGCATAGATGCCAGCCTCAGTCTCCACGACCGAAGACAACAAGCTCGAAGTTATTTTTGAAGTCATACTCAGGAGCTTCATCAATGACATACTCCCGAAGGAGGTAGGTGGTGGTGGGGAGAGACAGATCATGGTGACTTTCAAAGTCCATGGTGCAAAAGTCACTCAGAAAAGGGAGCCAAGGCATGTCCATGCCACGATCAATGAGCCACCGAAGGTCCATCATATTAGGGATGCCAACACTAGGGATAGTGACTTGCACAATTTCATCGAGCCCCTCTAGCAGAAATATGTCAAACATGTGGTGAAATCACTCCACTATATTGGTTTCAGTGACATTTAGGTCTAGTAGAGAGGACACGAAGTGGGATAGGACATTGAATTTGTTTCAAATCTAGTTTTTATCTTCAATTAAGTCCATCCCAATGACCCATCAAAAATAAATTACTCCCAGCCAATCGCACCTTTTGACTAGGTGCTTAATTTTGTCAGATGTGATCTCCCTAGTGAAGGTTGAAGGCATATTGTGGCCTTCATAGAAGAAGACAGATGGGAGTACCTAGGCCAACAAACATGGTTAGAGTAGTAGAGAAAAATACAATATGTAGATAGATAAGAAGTTGGCTAAACTCTAAAGTCCTACTTTTTGAATGATTATAGTCTTGAGGTGGCACAGCTATTTATAGAAAAGGGGTGCAGTGAATCCAAACAATAGAGGTTCTATTTTTGGCTAGACGACAATGGGAAAATATCAAAGCAACTAGTGAACGAAGAATAAATCATACAGAAAAATTAACATAAGGTCTCAAAATTAACTTTTGGCTATTGGGAGTAAATGATCACATAAGCTGATTTCTGATGTGTCTCCTTGGCCATCATCAACATCAGCCAGCTCACATAAGAGAAAAGACAGGGATTAATGCACTAATATCTGACAAATTAATGAGTGTGTCTTTTCAAGGGTACTTCATATCACTAAGCAAAGATTGACATAATTAAGGACACTCTCCCTGAGACAACAAGCTTATTTGTGAGAAGAGGCAGTGAAAGGAATGTACTAAATCCATTATTGTAGAGTTTTTGGCATTCCCAAGGGATACAGATCTCCTAACGACATGTATCTCCTTGTTGGTAGCATTTAATGGACTAGCGGTAATGACATAGCCTTAACTGAATGTATTTATTCAGGAAACTAATTACATGAAAAAGGTAGATTTTTCCTAAAAGAGGAAAAAAGAAAGTGACTATTTCAGTGAAAAATCTCTTCAACTTTCAAAGCATCCATGGAAAAACCATCAACAGCTACAAGAAGAGCAGAATCTGCACCAAGGAGGCCCATTTTTGCCAATATTTTTTGGAAATGATCGTTTGTCAATGCCCCAGTTCTCAAGGATCAACCGTTTGAATTCTATAAGAAGGTGCTAATAGATAGGAGTTTTAAAAGGGAAGTGGTGTGAGATGTCATTGACAATGTCTTCAACCCAAGGCTGGCAAGGAACCAAACAAATCTTAGAGAAGGGGAATTTGAGAGAATGAAGGATCATAGTACTTCTAAGGGTTTTGCCTCTCAGTTCTAGAATTATGGCCTGCCATAGTTCATGATACCTATTATACACCGATGCCCAAAATTAGTGGATGCATGCGCCAGAAGATTCAATGAAGAAACCAAAACCATAACATGCAACAAAATTAGGGTCACGATTTCTGATCTAGCTATACGAGAAATGTTGTGTATCCCTTCCAACCGATGTGCTGAGCCATTTATTGAAGATATCGAGACCTACTGGGAGGAAGCAAATGCAAGATAGGGTTTCTATCATTGTGAGATAGAAGAGAGGCTGACTAGAGGCCATTTTTTTCCCCTGGCATTCAAAAATTTCCCATAAAATACACAAGATCTTTTCTCAATGTTAGCATGGGTTTTTGGCCTTGATGATGATGAAGAGCTCCATCATTTCTAGATGGATTTGGCTCTGATACTCAAGTAGGAGCAAGAGCAGAGGTATTTTTATTTTTTTGATTTGATAGCTATGAATATGTTGCTATAGCTGAAGAATTATCAAGCTAAGTCTAAGTTCAAGTATTCTTCTTTCTTGGTTCACTTAATCTGGCATCATAATTCTGGTTTTTTGGAGAAAAAATTTCCTATATCTAGATTAGATGAAGAGGGCTTAATTCAATCAATTTAGGTATGGACTTATGTCCTATCAAGAAAAAGTAGCTATTACTGGTTTGTTCATCTTTTTCTGTGACTAGTGTTGCAAGAATTATTGCCACAATCAAATAATCGCTTGTCTCCTGAGGTTTTGCAATGGATAAAAACCACATCAACCACAATAAATTATTTCTTTGGGGAATATTTTACATTCATCATATATCATGGCTTTTTTGAAGAACCTTTTCAACTCCCTAGATTTGTGACAAATCAGGTTTTCGCATTAGAGGCATGCCATCAGGAAACTCTTGCCAACAATGCATATGGAAGAGGGAGGAACAAAACAAAGTTAACAAAAAAAGGTTATATTTGCTTCCTCTATGCATTGCCAACAACAAGGTAGTGCTAGAGAAGCATAAAGCACAAAAATAATTGACCAACCTATTGGTGGCTATAGGCTTAGTCCTTATATGCAACAAGTGGGACTATAATCAATCAAAGCAACTTCCCCTAAAGAGTAAGACATAGGAGTATGTGGAATCAAAGAAAAACCCAACTCAGGAGAAGCAAAAATTGTACATCAACTTGTACCTCATACTAATGAATAGGCTAAAGTGGTTTATTTTCTACATGCCACAAGCAAGATATCAAAGGGAGGTTTTGATAAGAAAAACCCTAAAAAATTAGATGAAATGGAAAGGATGGTCGGAACATAAAATGATAGACTTCTGGAGGTTTTGACAAGAAATGGGAAATACTAATAAGTCTCTTGAAGACTTTTAGCCATATGATGAACAATTTGAGGACATTTATAATCAAGAAGGCAATTTCAACACTAGCAACCCATAGTCTACTCATGAAGTGATAGACGAGTGACATCCATGCCCTACTTCCCAACCACAAGAGTCTAATAAGGGAAAAATCTCTAAGAAAAAGGACTCGTAGGCTATATCTCCCACCAATGTCTGAAGCAAAGGGAAGAGAACCCAACGGTCCCCAAGAGAATCAACCACAGAAAAAGGAGGTCAAGCTTCAGTGGGATCATCCGCAAAGGGGTTGGGATGCTCTAGTTTAGGTCGGGCGAAGTTATGACAAATCCAAGATCTCAACATACCTAATGCAACTGTCAGAAATGAAGAAGATGCAGATTCAACTCTCCTAAATGTTTGGAAAGTCACGGTTCAAGTAAGTTTTGCTCCCCCTCTCCATCCTATTTCTAGATCTTTAGTGAATCCTTTGCCCCCAGCTATTGAAAATAATCCTCTATCTACTGACCCTAAGTTATTATTTTTAAATGAGCCTCCTGCCATCTTTAATTTACCAAGTGATGTGCCATCACATGCCGAGAAAAATGCATCTACTTTGACCACTATCGACTCCTTAATCACCCTTTCTAGGTCCCCCATTAAGAAAGATGAGTCATCCATGCTACCTATTACCCTAGGCCCATTTGCATTTGGACTAAAATTGTGTGCTTCATTTTTTACTCTTTTTACTTTGACTTGTACTCCTGGTGCCCAATCCCAATATGGCATTTTATCATTCTCAATGATTACTCTCCCATTTGCCTCCCCACATGCCCATACATCTGAAGTTTCCCCTTTTGTCACTATATTTAGTCTTCCCCCTGGTGTGGTGACACAAAGTATTGATTCCCCATAGACTCTTTAGAAGAATTTCGATGCAACTAAGCAGGCCTGAAAAAATAAAAAGTAGAAAAGAAGAGAGAAGAATGTTGAGTTGAAAGCTGCTAAAAAGATTCAAACATGTTTTAATGAAGTAAGAAATTCCCTTTGGATCACTACCATGAATCCACTCGCAGTCTGACCCAAAGGATAGATGTAGATGGAGGACTATGATATTCAAGTAGTAGGTTTGGATTTGAATGAGATTCATCTGTGCAACAAATTAGATTTCATCGAGACCACTTACAAGGTGGGATATGAAGATTATGTGTGGCTAGATCAGAGGTTGAGAAAGCACGAAAATGAGCTTGTGAATGTAAAAAAAATAGTGAACCTATTGCAGTCAAAACTCAAGGCCCAAAATGATGAAATGACGAGCATATTGTAGGTGCAAGACTAGCAAGCGAAAGCAATAGGATCTCTTGCAACACTTCAAGATAAGTGAATTCAAATTTACACTAAAATAGATAGGTTGAAAGGTGAACTTGCAGTTGAGTGCCAATCTAGTGCAAAACACCTGCACGTTCAGGAGAGTCTAAGTAAGGAGATAGATAGAACCTGAACTCAAGCTTTCAATGATCTACAAAAGGCCCGAAAGATGATAAATAATGAGCCGAGGCTGCCTTGCATGCTCATAGTCAAGAGACTAAAAATCTAGTTTTAGAGCTGGTAGAAGCCCTCGAGAGAAGAGATCAACTGGAGTAGAGATTGAAAGGAAAAGAGACTCAGCTACAAGAAGAGTTAAAATTTGCACAAAGGTCTGCAACACTTCCTATAAAAAGAGGGTTGGTATCTTCCTATTGGGAGAAAATCTTTGTCTCACTCAATATTTTGAAGTTGGCTTTACAATTCCTGAGGAATGCCTGAGAAATAAATGAAATGGCTGACCAAACTCTTTAGGAGTATGCCCCCTGATTGGTTGAATCACAAAATTTGATCTCTAAGCTCTATTTGGTGAAAAATGAGGCCCTCAGAAGTGCATGTATTACAGATCAGAGGGCTACCTCTAGTAAAGCAAGCAAATCAGCTTACTATCATAAGGTGGCATCAAGGACAAACAACAACCAGGTGATTTTAAATAAGAGGGTCGATGAAATCAAGAAGAATTTCAAGATTTTGTACAGTTATGGATTGCCTCCCTTCTTTTTAGTATATGGAGATGTATTGTCAGTTGAGCAAATTACATAAGAGGTAAGAAACAAGGTTCATAATTATGCAGACCTTTCAGGGCTGAGTTCAACACCAGTAGTGGATGACGTTGAGAATGAGATTCTTCAGCTTTCTCATCTTTACTATCATTTGGGAGTCATTTCACTGAGATGGGGATTTGTTTCTTTCAAAGAAGTATTTGAGTTGCATCAGGCATATAAATCCTTTTGTAGCCTTGCCCAACTGATTGACACAGACTAGGAGGTGTTGCATTATGCCTTTCTTAAACTCCAAGAATGACCAAAGGTCTAGTTTTGTGCCTTCGTAGGAAAAGGCACCCTTGTGAGTCGCAAGAACTATGAAGAATTTTTTTTCTTTAGTTTATTTTTTGGTTTTTGGGTTTACTTTTGTCTTTATGGTAATCTATGTTCAAAACAGTTGTATTTTTGATATGCATGCAATGCACCACGTGGTGGTTGTGCATGCTTTTATAATCACTTTCTTCTCAATCGAAAGTTGGGCCACATGTCATCTTGGCAGACGTTTTCTTGAATCCTCTTTTCAAGAATATGAGATTATCCACTCATGTGACACATCATCCCTTCGCGCTAAGGAGCTATATCTTCGAAGTGTTCATTCAGTGACCATCGGAATTCATTTTTCTTTGTTAGAATGAATGGACGTGAGTTAGTTCCACCAAAGCCACCTGATAAATCGAGAAGACCTTTGCCAAATTATATTTCTAGGATTAGAGTGATTATGAGGGATAATCTTATTAAAATATATAAATGATATAAATGTGATAGTTGAAAGTTGATGAGCAGGATTCTAGCAACCTAATAAAAAGATCTAGGATTGGATTTCCGAGCTATTAGGTGTGGACATCTAGCAATCATTAATTTTGGACAAGGTCAGCGTTTCTCTCCCTTGGGTGACTAAAAATTGAGTATGGAAACATGATGAAAGGTTTCTTGAAGTTTTCCTATTGGAAAATTTTTCCTTAGCTTTCATATTCAGTAGAAATATTTTCTTTTAATGTTTACAAAACACTGCTTCACTCTGGCATGTTATGTTTTTTTTATGATCAAACAATTATCGGATTGGAATCTGATCTTTGTTTTAAAGTTCATTTATATTTTAAGCACGAGTTATTTTGAAGAAATAATTGAAAGTGTGCATGATATGGTCTTTATCAATATTTCTTTCTTTATATCTTCATCCAAAATAGAACACTATGTCTTGCTTAATATGAATAGTTTGATTATCGGATTTCTATGTTGTTTGTATATATGATTAAATTATAATCTATAGAAACTAGACTATGTCATTGGAATTCTCTGTTTTATTTGTAGGGTTATTGTTTCTTCATGATATTCTATATTAAGAGGAAGGTTTAAGTTGATTTTGAATGTTTTTCTATTAATTCTAGAACTTCCATGTTTGATTCGGATCTTAATACACACTTCTTATGGGTCAATTGAATGAATCCATCTATGCTTGTATCAAGCCTCTATTGTTCATTCTCGTCCCAACAATGTAGGGATTTGGTGTTCTATTTCTATCATATCAATCATAGAAGGAAACTTGTGGTTTTGAAATGTTGTAAAAGCATTGGTGCATTGCCAATTTTTATGTTTTTCTGTTTGCATTTCTTTCTACTCTTTTCCCAAACTCAGAGAAGAGCCAACTTTCTATAAAAATCCCAGAGGTATTCAATGAGGTGCACATTGTCCCCCACTCATTGCGTTTCTCATAAGACTGTTGGAGAGGTGCAATCTTTTATGATCAACACAACCTATAGGTGAATTTCCATGATCTTGCAATGTAGATGACAACTTTTCTCCAATCATGCTCTTTAACAGATCTTCAACCTAAACCACCTAGATCTGCAATCACACATTAAAGAGAGGGAAAAGTGTTTTTGTGTTAGTGGATAGAGGTTTTCCTTGGTCAAACCCTATTTTGGTAATCAAAATTTAAGGTGGAAAATTGTTTCTTTCTAGGGTTTATGACCCAAAAAGATAATCTTCACTCTCTCTCATTCAAGAAAAAACCCTAGAGATCTCAATGCAAAGGGGGGAGAGATCTTGCAATAGGGATGTTTTAGGGGACTATTAATGATGATTTTAAAGGGTATTTAATGCAAGGGTACAAAAATAGGTCCAAATTAGGTGTGAATTTTCATCGCTTTAAAGAGCATATAATTTTCTACCTATATTTAGCCTCCACTTTAGCACCCATATGAATCTACATGCATATCCAAGCCAAAGGAATCCAAAAATAAGCTTTATTTCAAAAAAGGATACACATATAAGTTCAATCATAATATAGGAGAATGAAGGCCCCACTGTAGCTATTTGCAAAATCACAATGTTAGGAACTGCATCCTACAACACAAATTCATTAGTTTCCCAAAAATCCTCTTATCTAACTTCTTTCTAGAAATCACATTTGAGGGTAGATGTATGCCCCTTGATTTTGCTTACCTTATGGTGGTGGAATCAAGCTAGCATTCTAGCCACATCGAATAAGGTAGGTCACATCATAGGGTATTTCCAAGTACCATACCACATAGTGATAGACATTTGATTGGAGTGCGAGTGGAATCATGATTCTAATGCAACAAATGGCATCGAAAATAGAGCACTCTAGCTCCCGTTATGTTAATTTGAATGAAAGATGCATTTTAACCCTAATATAGTAAACACCCTAATTTTAACTTATATAAGAGTAAAAAATAAAGTAAACTCTAACTATTTTGTCTTTTACCTTTTTATAGTTTGAGTTTGGTGAAGAGTGATTGAATATTTTGAGCCAACAAGATTACATGCCTACTAGACTAGACCTCCTATGAGATTAGGTAGCCCGTAGTGAGCATTATTATCAGGTGAATTTATTTTTCTGCCTTAGCTTTGTGCTTACACATTTATTTTATGATTTGTATGAATTTCTAGGTTAATTTAGGGCCTTGGAGAAAAAGTTCACAAAGCATCCCTTTTTTCATAAAGTGTCACCTTTGTGTTGCAAAGTGTCCCAAAAGGGGTCTAAAGTGTCTAGGACCCTTAGGAAAGTATGCTAGAATAACTTTAATACACCTTTTTTATTGTTGATGTATAGGTTTAAGATTTTAGAATCCTTATAGGACATTTTTTTTTTTTTGTTAGATTCCTCCTCGTTTGTGCCAATGTATGGGTGACAGATAGATCGGTTGCATTGGAGACCTAGCTCCCACACTCTTAAGAGAGGATACAAATTTATTGTAGACCACGGGATTGTATTGGGCTTACGTCATTCCCCCCATGGGGTACCATGATGCTATATTGATCGCACTGGAAAAGAAGTGGAATGCAAACATGTACATGTTTCATCTTCCCACTGGTGAGATGACCATCACATTAGAGGACATCCATTGCATACTCTAAGTTCTGATTTGTGGTGAGAGTGTATGTTTTCTAGTGGATCAGTAATTTTGGGAGATGAAATATGATATGCAATATTTCCTTAGGGATCTAGTTCATGATAGTATGGTGAGGCCATGGATCGATCTAGCTATGCTACTATATTCATTGGCCCCATTTGTCGCATGGATTATTATGTTCACTGTAGCACTAGTTCTCATCCCTAATAGCTAAGGAGCACGTTTAGAGGATGTACTACTACATATGATTTAGGAGTGGGAAGAGAGAAAGACCATATATTCCTAGGGGCAACATCCTTGTGCATCTATATTATGATCTTGGGTGATTTTCATTTCATGAGATCGACAATATGGTACAATTTATGCTAATATAAGTATGGTTCCTAGAGCATATCACGTGCACCAAGCCAAAAGGATTTCCATGTGCATCAACCCTAGGGTATCCTCCTACATTCAACTATCCATTATAGTGGCTATGGTAGTATAGGGATCTACATTTTTGGAGAGTCTGATTCGACTGACTGGATGAGGAGGAGATCATATGGAGACCTTACCAATTTATACCACAATGGTTGGATGAGACTCGTTAGATGAGGAGATTGTAGATGGATAGATTCTTGATAGGCAGACACAATTACATAATATGACCTTTATACTATGATCGTATCATGTGATACATTAGACAGGTCTAGATAGCACCCATGGCATGACCATTTTTTAGGAGATTAGTACATAGTGCTTAGAGGCCTTGTGACACTAGATGGTTCACTACTGATGATTTTGTCTATAGTGACTCTGAGTACAAGGGTCATGGTATGCCTCCACTCTCCAACATTGATGACATCGGTACCACATATGCCTATGACAAGTGGTGGGCAGCAGTACAATCGGATCCTATATTCCTAATGGACAAGATGATAGGTGATACAGGGCCACTCCCATATCAAGGAGACTAGGAAGAGGATAAGGCTGAGGAGACACACTTCAAGGTTGTAAAAATATTCATAGATGTGACAAATGAGGAGTATGATGATGTTGCAGATGCTTACTACAATGGCTAGGAGGAGGATGAGGAGGAGGATGAGGAGAAGGATGAGGAGGAGCAACTAATGAGTGAGGATGATGAGGATCTAGTGGGCCATGAGTGGGGTGAGCCAACTCCTACTCATGTGACTAGAGCATGATCAGTAGCTATAGCAGACACCAACACCTATAATCATGGAGAGGCTAGCGCATCCTCCATGCCCTCTATAGACGACGAGGCTTTCTTTACACAACTAATGAAAGAGCTAGGTGATGATATTTTAGTTACTTTCATTCTTTATGCTTATGCTTTATGTTTTAATTTTATGATCATATATATCATGATGCATATTAATTATATTTATGATTTATATCTTGCAGGATTTGTGAGATACCTTCATGATCTCTATCATCAAGTGGATTCTAATATATTGTCCCCATCAGTCTATGAGGAGGCTATTGATAGAGACTATGTGCCCCCACCCATTGTGGAGCAGGATCTAGAGTTGTTCAAGCCATATGTCAGACTGTGGGAAACATATGAGAGTTTCAGTAGGTGAACCCACCAAGATGAGGGTTCCCAAGATGTTTAGTTATCTTGAGCTCCATTAGAGGTTGAGAGACTTCAATTAGAGGTAGCCAAAGTACAAATAGAGAGTTCGGTTACCAGGGGAGCATTGGGAGACCATTGGATAGGTGCAAGGTTTATAGTTTGCTCTGAATATACTCAGCGGCTCATGATTATGATCACATACCATTGTCTCCCGATGAACCACCTATAGACATATGCAAGCACCAGATCTGGAAGGATTTGGTAGTCACATACCTCATTGGAATTGTATATATTGAAGACATGTACACAAAACTTATATATATATATATATATATATATGGTCATTTGATGATTTGTTATTTGTGCTTATGTGTTTAATGTTAAATGGCATTTTGATCAATTAAATAATATATTTTTTAATAATTAATGAATGTCTCCATGATTTAACATGTTTTTTGTGATCTAATTAAAACTTATTCTAGTTTCTCTTAGATGCAATATTTTACTTATGTTATGCTAGATTAAATGAACCTATGATGTAATTAAAGAACACTAACTGCATATAAGGATCTAATCTAATACATAATACAAGATGGACTTGAATAGTATGAAACCTAAAATAATCATTTAGAAATGAATTAAATAATCACTTTAGTATTCAAGACACACAAATAATTGGTTGTCAAGAACAAATCAGTGCAAGAGCACATATAATTTTACTCACTAAATCTAACACCACTACTTTATAATTCACACTATTCAAGAAGATTAGACATAATAACGATGAAAATGCACAACATTAATAGGTTCTTTGAGAGGTTTTCCATCCATTTATGTTATTTTTTATGCACTAGACCTATAACCTTCATTAATTATATAAGGTCCTAACCAATTAGGACTGAATTTTCCTTTTTCTGTTGGGTTAGCATTAACATTACATTGATTTTTGAAAAACACTAAATAACCTTTGTTAAATACATAAGGGATGACATGATCACTATAAATAAGTTACAATTTTCTAGAATAATCTTAGAGATGTTCAAGAGCGTTAATGTGTTGTTCATCAAGCATCTCAAGTTGATGCAATTATTGTTCTTTATAAGTGTTCTCACCAATAATTCCTTGAAGAGTAATCCTTAACATGGGAATTTCTAATTCCAAGGGCATAATCCCATCCACACCATAGACAAGGTTGTAAGGAGTAGTCCTAGTGGATTTTTTGATACTAGTATGGTAAGCCCACAAAGCATACATCAACTATGTGTGCCAATCCTTATTGATTTTTTTTACTATCTTCCTTAGGATTTGCTCCAGGGTCTTATTAGTTGATTCATCTTGACCATTATATTCTGGGTAGTATGGTTTTGAAAATAAATGTTGGATGTTAAATGTTTCTAGGAACTTCTTCACATGATTATTCTTGAATGGTATACCATTGTTTGAAACCAATGTTGAAGGAAGTCCAAAGTGAGCAATAATGTGTTCCAATATGAAAAAACATATCACATCGACAGTTGCTGATAGAAGAGGAATATCTTTTACTTATTTTTTAAAATAATCTATCATGGTAATTATAAAAGTATGTCTAGTAGAGTAAGGAAATGATATTTTTCCGATCAGATCCCATCCCCATACTGATAATGACCAAATAGGAATTTGGGCCTAAAGCTTAGAAGGAGGAGCATGAATCAAATTGCTATGAACTTGAAATTTGTGAAATCTCTTACCATACTTGAAACAATATTTTTACATATGTCTCTAGTAGTATCCCATGTGAATGAGTTTTTGAACTAATGATCTTCCTCCAAAATGACCTCCACAAGCACCTGTGTGAGATTTTTCAAGTGTTATGGGGATTTCAGATTCTTTATGGAATCTAAGTAAAAGGCCATTAAAGGATCTTCTATATAACACATCAGCAAGAGTTATATACTTAGTTGCTAGTTTTCTAAGATGATCTTGAGTATTCTTATTTGTTGGCTTAGGAGAGGTACCTTCTTTTAAATCATCAAATATTGGGGTATACCATTCACTAGAGCCTTCAATAGTTGTTGTTAATACTTCTTTGGATTTGGATTCGATTGATGGTTTCATAATTCGATGCACAATAAATGTGGAATCCTTTGAAGGATCTTGTGGTGATTAAAATGATGAAAACGTGATAAGGATGTTATCATATGGTTTTAACACATAGAGCACACCCACTTCTCCAATTTCATTCAAGGATAAGCCTAGGGATCTCAATACAAAGGAGAAAGAGATCTTGAAATAGGGTTGTCCTAGGGGATGAATGTAAACTAATAAGGGGTTCACAAACAAGTAAGAACCTAGAAATATAAATGCAATGCAAGTTGAAATGTTAGATGAAATGTAAAACCATAATTCAATGTAATGACTTATAAAATGACCTATAAATGCAAATGAAACGACACAAAAAAATATAGAAAGGAATATGTGCACTTGGGAATCTAGATATGGTTGAGTGAAGCTCTGAAAAATTGGAAATTATAATTTTAATGTTGAGTGGGACTCATTCACCAAGCTGGGAAAATTAGTCCAAAAACTAGGTTTCTATGCGGAAACAAGAATCTGCCAAATGGGTATCTGAATCTACAAAAATCTGAATTTTGATTAGAAATAGGACTCATTCGCTAAAAATGGTGAATCAATCTAGTTAGGTTTTTGTGAAGCTTCAAAGTTCGATCCTTCTCTTCTCTATTTTCTTTGGCCTTCCTGATTGATTTTCAAACCCGAAACCTTGATTTCCAACCTGTAGGTCTTCTCCAAGGTTCTCCAAGGCTTGATTACAACTTTCACCACTTTGAATGATTTGAAAAAATTTCACAAATATTTCTTCTTAGGAAATATACAACATAGACCTATAAATAAGACATAAAGGAGAGGGAAATTTTTTTTTGGGTTAGTGGATAGGGGTTTTCCTTGGCCAAACCCCTTGTTGGTAATTAAACCTTGAAATAGAATGAAATATTAATGGAGAATGATGAACGGACAAGATGTGATGTTGCAACTCACCAAAACATAGCAATACAAGGTTTCAAACATGTATGAGATGGCTCCAATGGATTTAGATCTTGACTCTTTCTTGAAGGTGATAGATCTTGAATGAAATACTTGCTTGAATCATAAAACCCTAAATCACAATTGTTAGGTCAAAAACAAACATGATGCATAAATTCCTTGACATGATGATTGATGCTTGAAAATCTACCCTTGAATTCTCTTGAATACTCTTGTCAACTCAAACTTGCTATTAAGAATGCTCTCACAAAAGTCTAAGGTCAAAATGAGTGAAAGAACCTTGTATTTATACTCAGTTATACTAGAGTTCCTGAAAATACAACACTACAAGTTGACAATAGATCTAGGAGGATAAAATCCTTCTAGAATTTTGAATTAATTTTTATTTTGGGCCACAAGGGACTCATTCATCCAAGCTAGCGAATGAGTCCCATCGGGCATAAGTTTTGGGACCATTTTTGAAAATGTTTTGAAATATGTGAAACTAGGTTCAGGGCCCAAAAACCTAGGTGGTAATCATTCACCCAAGGTGGTGAATGATGCCCAAATCACTAAATCTTGGCCATTCAATCCTAAAAACCCTCAATTACAATTGGGCATTGCTTTGTGTCAAGATTATCCTAAGAAATATGCATTAAATGGGGCTTGTGGATGCAGAATAAGGCCAATTAATGCATAAGAAAGCACAATTATTAAATAGAACCCAAGAAAACTATGAAAGTGTGTTACAAAACTTTATACCACTTCAAATAATGCATGAAGAAACTCATTTAGTTCACAAGTTCCCAAGACCTAATGTGAATATTAGGCATATTACAACACTAAACCAAGGCCGAGTTAAGGGGACCTTTTTCCATCATTACATCTAGCCCTCACTTTAGTGAGGAGAGACTTGCTTCCAACTCACTCTAAAATAGACCAACTACAATAGTGATCGAGGCGGTTTCAAATGCACCAATGATTGTAAGAGATGACATCCATGATGAAGAGGGTTGCACAAGCCCCCAAGACCAAGGTCCTATGGAAAAAAAACATAAGCATAAAAGAACACACATGAAAATGATATAAAGAGAAACAACAAGGAACAAACATGCACTGTCAAGGACATAAAGAAAATGAAATAACATTAAAAGAAAAAGAGATGGATCAATATTTGACTATTTGTCCAACATGATCTAGATCAGATCTAGGTTGTTTTTCTGAAAAAAAATGCATACTCACCCTAAGGAAAAAAAACTCTAGGATGTCCATTGGGTGAGAATTCCAAGAAGGTGAGACACATACACAAATGGTCGGTATGCACTCACACACACATGAGAGTGGCTAAGGTAAATTCATGCCCTCATTTGGCTTCCCATCAAACCATACCAAAGTTGTACCTCCTGATAACTTTGATAAGGCACCACACAAAAAAATATATTTTCGAGCTTCATGACACAAGCAAAGCTTTGTATGCTTAAAAGTCATGAATAAACAAGATGGCTCCATAGGCATACAAGTTGTGTTATGCAAGGTGGCCATATAATAGATATTATGAATGTGAAATAGTGTAAGGGATTTTTCTTAATTTGTGCAAGGTCTCTTCTTAGGTCTCTTCTTAGGGAACATCATGCCTAATGTCTCCAAGAGAGGACAAGTCAAAGAAATATCAAACTCTCAGAGGAAATAAAAACTAATTATACCACCAAGGAAAGGATTCATCACAAGAAGAAATAAAATCACACAATTAAACATGAGTGTTGATGTATGCCCCCAAATCAAAGTGGTTGCTAACACCATTGTTGTGTGAAACTTATTTAAAGTAGAAGAAGATGTGAGAGCTTATTCATAAAGTATTATGCCAAGTCATATGTTTCTAAATAAAACTACATCATAAATAAGTATTTCAAATGTGAGTCAACTTAAGGCATGTCCTCCATATCCCAAGCTTGCTCTTATATGTACATGAAAGGTGGTCAACAAACCAAAAGAGACAATGATAATTGACATAAGAGGGCAAGGCTAACTAACCCCTTGCCCCAACTTATTGAAGGAAAAGGATGAGACAAATAGGACGAAAACAAGTATCAATTATAGGAACTAGGTGCTTCAACACAAGGAAGAGCACCATAGTCCCTAAGATGTTGAATTTTGTTACTCAAAGCCTTACATTCATAGTAGAATGACCATGAACTCTATGATATGTACAAAATGAACTCTTGTACTATAATTTATTTTGTGTTATCTTGGAGAAACATATATCAAATGACCTTGGAGGAGTCTCATCAAGATACCCTCTTGATCAATGGTAGAATATGTTTTTTCTATTTTGTGACAAAGATATCTCTTGCTTAGTACAAGGTTTCATACCTAAAAAAGACTCTTTAGATTGAGAGATTTTGTACTCTTCTTTAAAGGAATGTTTGAAATCTAATGAACTCAAATAATTGGTGTTTTGTGTGATTACATTCACATTAAGTGAGGATTTCATTGTTTCTTTCAAAGGATAACAATCAAGACCACTAGTATCTATCAATTCAAGATGCACTATTGTTAAAGTCAGCTTAGAAGAATCTTTTGTAAGATTGTTGATCTTAATCAAAGACTTGTTTATGTCTTTTGAGGGGAAATAACCAAGATCACTAATCTTTTCTTGTGTGTGAGGGTCTATAGGGACACAAATACCTTGTTCTCTAGCACCACATAATTTTCCACTATAACCAAGTTATTTCATCATTTCATAAACTTTTCCATAAATATTTTTCATTTCTTGTGGATTCAATGGTTACTCATGATTAAGTTCATCAAAGTTTGTTGTGTAATTTTTTGTCTTTTGTTCAAAAGTGGTTGAGGTGGATTATTTTGAAGGGTCTTCTAAATTTTTTGTTGACATTATCACTTTTTATTTTCCCTTTTTAGAGTCTTTATTTATGATCTTGTATTCTCCCATGAATTTTGAGTCGAAATCCAATGATCCAAAATCATCTAGTGATATCATTGTGAAGGGTTTAGGACTCCTATGCTTTTTTTGTTCTTGCATGGGTTCTACTTGTGTAGTTGGTTTCAATGGTTTTAAAGGATTTTCTTTTCTTTTTTCAATGCTCAAACAACTATTTGGTTCGCGATCGGCGTCAAGTATATGCACTTTGTTGTTATATACATATTTCATGATAGGAAGCAAAGTAGAAGGCACACCATTAATTTCATAAATCCATGGTCTCCCTAAAAGAAGGTTATATGAGAGATCATTAGGCATAACATGTATTGGTATTTCCAATGTTTCATTTCCATATATAATAGGAAAAGTGATCTCGCCAAGTGGTTGTTTTCATACATTTTCAAATCCACTAATGGATAAAGAGGTAGGTTAAATTTTTGATCTATCCACACCAAGCCTATCCAAAAGGGTCACACTACACACATTAAGGGTTGATCCATTTTCAACAAGGGTTCACTTTATAACTCTTCCCTTGTAGTGAACTATTACCATGAAAGCATCATTTTTTTTTGGCACTTCCAAAGGAGGTAGCTCTCTTTGGTGGAAAACAATGTCAGCATTTATTCCTTGAATCATGGTCATTATGTCATTCAGGTTTGCACTAGAGCAAACTGAATTTTTTTGCAACGCACTTTGAATCATGTTATGGTAGTGAGGTGATTCTTGAATAAGGTCCCATAATGATATCTTAGTAGGATTATTCTTTAGTTGTTCAAAAAGATCATACTCCTTTCCATGAGGGGGACCCAATTTAAGATAAGATTAGGTATAATAGGATTAGGAAATGGGAGGGATGTTGAAGGTGTTTGTCTTAGTTGTGGATTGTTTCTAGTGTTATATGTATGAGCAATAGTGTTCATCTTAGGTGGGTAAAGGATAATTTCAGGTTTGTGTGAAGGTGGGTAAAGAATAATTTCATGGGGTATCTAATGGACACTTGTGCATTTGTAACCTCTGTGGTCTTGGTTTGATGTATTTATAATAAAGGGAAATGTAGAATCACCTATTTACCATCACTTAAGGAAGCCACATTACTATTTTCATTTTTTTACACCATGATAGTCTCCCTAGGAGGAGATTTGTTAGGAGAACTACAAACCAAATGTTCTTCACATTCAATGATGGGTTTTTCCAAAACGACTTCATCACAAGTAGGGGAATGATCTATGGTTGAATTTTCTTGCTCAATAAGGGTTTACTTAGGTGAAGAGGGACAACTAAGATTCAAATTACTTTCATTGATCAACGTATCTTCTTCACAACTAGGAGAGATACTACAAGAAGGAAAAGTATGATTTTCATGATCAATTTCATTTTATTCCTTTGTTACCTAATGTATTCCAAAATAGGATAGGTAGGGGAAGGATCATAAAGAGATTTTTTATAGACATTAAAGTTGTGATCATCTAAGACCAACATACCCTCATCATTTACAATCTCATCCTCTTTCACTAAATCATTCTCATAGGCAAAGGGGAAATGAAAATTAGGTAAGGTGATGTTTAGAAATGTGTTTATGATGTCATTCTCTTGTGCTATAATATCTTCTAATGTAGGACAGTTAATAGAAGATGTGCTTTTAACAATGTCATGATTCTCAATGAGTGGATCTTCTAAAACAAAAAATACCTTCATCACATGTAGGAGAGATATTAGGAAAGGATAAACTATGATCACCAAGATTGTCTATATTTTCATCTTCTTCTATCACATCATTCCCACAAATAAGAGAGATAAGGGGGTTGTATGTTTAAGGAAAATGTCAAAATTTTCACTCTCTTGCACTAAGAGACTCTCATAACTAGGGAGTGCATTGAATGAATGAATTACATGCTTATTGACTAAATTTGTATTTAAAAACTTGGAAAATACCAAAACTAACATTTTTGAAAAATAATCTATGCAAACTTAGAATGCAATGTTAAGACCTAGAATGAAATTCAATTTTTAGATTTCAAACAAGGTAATTTTCTGATTACACTATGCAGTGATCTAAAAATGAAATGGTGTAAAAGAAAATTTAGAATTAAGAAATGCATGAAATGCACCAATTTAAGCTAGATTTAGTGAAATACATGTAACTAAAAGTCAACCAACTGAAACAGATAACTAATGGCACTAGACAAAAGTGTAGAATTAGGTTTCTTATTTTTCTAATTTTTAGATTGTATGATGTGTAACCTAAGTGTAAATATAGTTTTTAGATGATTTTCAATTATTTGAGATGCAAAAATGCAACCTATATGAACTTTCACTAATGCAAAAAATTAAAAACCCTAGAATGCTAATTAACTAATTCAAACCTTAATGCAATGTCAATTCAAGCTAGATCTAGGATGATGATGGACTCCAAATAATTCAAGGATAACCCAAGAGGTCTCAATCCAAAGGATAAATAGATCTTGCAATAGGGTTTTCCTAGGGGCTAAATGTAAACTAGAATGTAAAATAATAAGGAGTTCACCACCAAGTAAGAAATTGTAAAGATAAATGTAATGCAATTTGAAATGAAAAAACCTAATTCAATGCAATGACTTATAAAATGACCTATAAATGTAGATAAAACAACATAAAAGACTACAAAAAAGGATTATGTGCACCTAGGAATCTAGAGATGGCTAAATGAAGCTTTGAAATACTAGAGATTCTAATTTTAATGTCGAGTGGCACTCATTCTCCAAGATGGGTGAATCAATCCAAAAAATAGGTTTTTGTGTGGGAACAAGAATTTCCCAAATGGGTATCCGAATCTACAAAAATCTAAATTTTAACTAGAACTGGGACTCATTCACCAGAAGTGGTGAATCAGTCCAATTAGGGTTTTCTAAAGCTTCAAAGTTTTGTCCTACTCTTCTCTATCTTCTATGTCCTTCTTGATTGGTTTCCAAATTTGAAACCCTGATTTGCAATCTATAGGTCTTCTCCAAGGTTGTCCAAGGCTTGATGACAACTTTGACCACTTTGAATGATTTGATAACTTTTCTCCAATCTTACTCCTACAACCTAGACCTAAAAATCACACATGAAGGAGAGGGGAAAATGTTGTTGGGTTAGTGGATAGTATTTTTTTTGGTCAAACCCCTTGTTGGTAATTAAACCATGAAATAGAATGAAATATGAATGGAGAATGATGGATGAATAAGATGTGATGTTGTAACTCACCAAACCCTAGTAATAAGAAGTTTCAAATATGTATGAGATGGCTCCAATGGATGTAGATCTTGACTCTTTCTTGAAGGTGATAGATCTTGAATTAAATGCTTCCTTGAATCATAAAACCCTACATCAAAATTGTTAGCTCAAAAAAAACATGATGCATAAAGTCCTTGACACGATGATTGATACTTGAATGCTGCTCTAAAATTCTTGATAATCTACCGTTGAATTCTCTTGAATTCTCTTGAATTTTATTCAATGCTCTTGCAAACTCTAACTTTCTATTAGGAATTCTCTCACAAAATTATTAGGTAAAAATGAGTGAAAGAACCTTGTATTTATACTCAATTATGCAAGAATTCCTTAAAAATACAACACTACAAGCCAACATCAGATCTAGGAGGATAAAATACTACCATAAATTTGAATTAATTTTTATTTTGGGCCACACAGGACTCATTCGCCCAAGGTGGTGAATGTGTCCCATCAGGCTTAATTTATGGGACCATTTTTTAAAATGCTTAGAAATGTGTGAAATCAAATTTGGGGCCCAAAAACCTAGGTGGGGCTCATTCACCCAAGGTGGAAAATGAGTCTCGGATCACTGAATTATGATTACGTATTGATTTGTGTCAGGATTATCCTTGAAAAGATGCATTAAATGGGGCTTGTGGATGGAAAATAGGGCCAATTAAAGCATAAGAAAGCCCAATTATTAATGAAAACCCTAGAAAAGTGTGAAAGTCTATTACAACACTTTATAACACTTGAAATAAGGCATGAATAAACTCATTTAGTTCAAGGGCCCAAGACCTAATTTGAATATGTTATACATATTACAAACTAAATCAAGGTCAAGTTAAGGGGACCTTTTTTTGTCATTACAATGATATAAGAGAAGTTATGCTTTCCATTGCATCCACATGCCAATTATCCTTTTGTGGGATGTTGATAATGGTAAATAATTCAAACTTCTCTAAAAAATTCATTGTGAGATCCTTGTATTTCAATAATTTATCATGCTTTGATTGATATGTCCCATTTATTTGTTTAATGAATAATTGTGAATCATCGAATATCTTAATATTTCAAACTCCTAAAGCTAAAATAGTATGCAAACCAACAATTATTACTTCATATTGCACCGTGTTGTTGGTGCGTACAAATTTTAAGTGATATGATAAGGGAATAGGATTTCCTGTAGGGGAGACTATTATAACCCTAGTGTCAAAGCCCATTCTACACTTAGATCCATAAAAGTATAATTCTCATGCTTCTTCATATTTATAAATAGTCCACACATTCTGATTAGGGAATATTATTACACTAAGTAATGGTACGGGTGAGGGAGCACCTTCCAAGTGGTTGATTAAGGCTTGTCCTTTAATTGATTTTTATGAAACAAACTTAAGGTCAAACATTATTAACAACATAACCCATGTAGCTAAGCATCTTAATAAATCTGTTTCGCTAAGAAGATGTTTTAGAGGATCAAATTTCATCATCACATGTATTTTAGGATTTAGTAAGTAATGTCTAAGTTAACTTGTAGAGAATACAACAGCCAAATATAATATTTCTATCATTGTGTATTTTTTTCATAATCAATCCAAGTTCAGCTAATGTAATTTAAATAGGATGCTCATTACCATTTTCATCTTGTTGAGCCAACAATGTTGTGAGAGCATGGGTTAATGTTGCTATGTAAAGGATGAACAATTTGTTTGGCATAGCAAGTTGTAAAATAGGTGGAGTAGGAATATAATCCTTTAAACTCTCAAAAGACTATTTACAATCCTCATTCCAATCAAAGTGCACATATTTCTTAAGGAGATGTATAAATGGTAATGTTTGATTGGCTAAAGATGCTACAAAATGACAAATAGCTTGAATTATTCCTCGTAATGTGCACAATTGAGAGATTTTTCTAGGAGGTGGCATGCTAACAATAGGATCAATTTTCTTCATGTCCACCTCTATGCCTCTATGAGATATGATAAACCCTATAATTTTTCCACTATCTACACCAAAGACACTTTTTTCAGATTCAATCTCATGTTGTATATTTTAATTTGCTCAAAGATATTTTAGAGGATATTTGAATTGTCTTGTATAGTTAAATATTTTGATAGGATTTCAATAACATAATCTTCCAAAATATTATGTATGTAATCGTGAAAGAGTAATGTCATAGCTCGTTGATTTGTTGCACCCATATTCTTCAATCCAAAGGGCATCATGACCCAAACAATTTTTTCCCAAATAGCTATAAATGTTGTTTTGTATTCATCTTGAGGGTTAATAAATTTTTTATTATACCCAAAAAATCCATCCATGAATGATAAAAAATCATGTCTCACAATTGAATCTACTATCATGTTGATATTAGGAAGGGGAAATTAATATTTTAAAGATTCTTTATTCAAATCACAAAAATACATACACATCCTAATATGATTGTCAAGTTTTGTGACTCTAACAATGTTTGAGATCGAAGGAGAATAATCTATAGGTCTTATGAAATCAACCTTAAGGAGTTTTTCAAGTTCTCCCTTAACTAGCAAGGCTATCTTAGGATTCATCTTTCGTATCTTTTCTCTAACTAGTTTAGCATTATCAACAATAACTATGTTGTGTGTCACTATCTTAACATCAATTTTTGGGATATCCAAATAATTCCAAGCAAAGAATTCAAGAAATTAATGGAGTAAAATTATGTGATCTTCTTGTTATTCAGCATTAAGGCACTTTCCTATATTAATTACTTTCTCCTTATCATTGATATCCATTGGTATGTCCATTGTATCTCCTATAGGAAGTGAGCTTGGTTTTGTAAATTTAAGGTTGTATTCTTCTTTACTCATATCCAACTCATTACTTTCCTTTTCTCCATCTTCTTGTTTGGTTCTAATCATAACACATGTAACCTTTTTTCTTTTGAGGAGGAGTGGATGGTTTGTCATAAACTCCAAGAATTTTCTTCAAGGATTCATCATCTTCAAAGTATTCCCATGATTGTTTGGAATTCATATCAAGCAATTAAGGATGTTTCAAGGTGACATTGATTTTAGGTTTACACATAATGGTGTTGATGTCTAACGAAGGTCTTTTACTTGCATGTGTTATCTTAGAATGATAGTATCCTAAAGCATTTTTTGTTTCTTGCATGTTAGGTTCCATAGGAACATGGATGCCTTATTCTTTCTTTCGTGTTAGTATCCCAAAGCATTTTTTGTTTCTTTTGTGTTTCTTGTGTGTTAGGTTCCATAGGAACATGGATGCCTTATTCTTTCCTTCGACAACCTTTTCCACTATAACCCAATTACTTCATGAGTTCATAACCTCTCCCATAATTTATTTCCATTTCATTTGGGTTTGGTGGTTCTTAATAATCTATCCCATCAAATTTTTTTGTGTAGCTTGTGTCTTCTTTAAGGGTGAATGAGATAGATGCTTGTGACATTTTTTCTAAGTTCTATGTTGACATAACCATTGGTTCTTTTTTTTTTTCATCTTCTTTTCTTGTGATTATGTATTATCCCATAAATGAGGGTGTGAACTTGAAGGAACCCCAATGATCATCTAATAACTTTGACATAGTTTCAATTTCTTGTTTGTCTTCTTCCATAGGTTCTATGTTCGATATTGGAATCAATGTGTTTAGAGGACTTGTTCCTTTTTCAACTTGCAAATAACTTTCAAGTTTGGGGTCTATTTCAATTTGATACACCTGATTGTTGTAGACACACTTCATTATATGATTAAGGGTTGAAGGAGTTGCATTCATTTCATGAATCCTAAGTTTCCCTAAAAGAAGATTATATGGAAGTGTTGGTGTAAATAAAGTCTTGTACCTATTTTAATTATTACTAGGGGACTTATTTACATGTTAGTTAAGTTTACTTAGGTCATAGGAAGGAATCTTTCTATAAGGTGTTACTTGTCATTAGTTGTTATCTTATGTTTTAACAACTACTACATGTAACCTAGGTAAATGTGATTAGTCATCTCATGTCATATGATTAAGAAACTTGTCATAATTCTATTCCATCTTGCATCTCATCTTGGCTATATAACCAAGGGGTCTCTCTCATTGTATATGACAACATCACAATCATATCATTGAATCATATTGATAAGAATACAGTTTATTCTTGTCACATTCTATTCTATCTTTTTGTGCTTTCCATTTGGTCTCAAGATCTTGGCAGACATAGCCAATTCTAACATGGTATTAGAGTGGGTTGGGTGCCATTGGAGAGTCTTTTTCTAAAGAGAGATACCAGATTTGGGGAGGTTCCAGTTTTGGCTCTTTATTGCAGGTTCATATCAGAGCTTGTTGGTGCAAATCTAAGCTCACCATTGCATCTGAAAGGTTCAAGAGAGTCAATTTTTCCTTTTGTTTCATCCAAATTGAACATATGAGGCCAAATCTAGGAGGGTTTGGAGCTGAAGAGTGGTTCCCAAATCCAAAAGGTAGCTACATTTTTGGGGCATTTTGGGTCAAATCCAACACTTACATCACGTCCAGAAGGGCCAAAAACCCTAAGACCGACTGGCAATTCATCCATTTTGGAGAAGTTGTCTAGTGAGGCAAAAAAAATTGCTTAAGGAGCCATACAACCCCCCAAGCAACATAATTATAGTCGATGGCACGATTTTGAAAAATAAATATTTACTTGCTGGAAATTTTTTGAATTTTTTTTTAGAAATACCGATAAAATTTTCTTTGTAAAAGCTTTGTATTAAAAAAACTCAGAAAGGAAAGAATTTGTTTTTCTGCGGACTATTTATTACCAAGTACATCATACTTGGTGCATGACTGTAGAGTACCAGGTGGTTCCACTTTTCCATGTGGCCATTGGTTGTGGCGAGCCCTCAAACCACTAGAACCATTTATAAAAAAAAATTGGTGCTTGAATTTCTAACAGGTGACCTATAAATCAAACTGGCGAGAGGTTACAAAATTCAGCAGTATTCATCAAAGATTTTGGAGAACATTCTAGAGAAGAATATTCCAAAAATATTCCTTTGGAAATTCTCACCAACCAACAACAAGCAAGTGCACATCAATTTTAAGCTCAGAATCGAAAAAATATTTTGCCTAGGAGAATATGCTTTTTTGATAGCCTGGTGCACATCAAATCTAATGGCTAAAACAACTAACATCATCTTGCATCACCAAGGATGCCAACATGCAAAAAAAAAAATTCTACCCCTCTCCATTAGCAGTTTTATTTTTGTCGATGATTTTCAAATGCATATATCTTGCTCATTTTGACTCCTTTTTTCAAGTAATTTTTTTTTTATTTGGGCTAATTTTTCACGCTCTTCATAGCGGTGTTATCAATTTCTATTTTTGGTGTTTTTTTTTCCAATTTTTTTATATTATCATAGGTGTTGCTACTTCATCCTCATTTTGGGAACTTCAGGAGGCCATATCTTGCTCCTACGGTAACATTTTTGGGTGTAGTTTTTTTTAAAGTGTATGATTTTTTGTGTACTTCTCATTGGTATGATCAGATTGATCTCTTTCTGTACCAAAAATTGTACTTGATTATGTGGCCTATTTTGGAATTTGCATGCACCAAGATAAAAGTCCACTTAGTTATTTTTGGCAAATGGAAATTGTAAATGCAATAAATATAAATTGAAAAATAAAATATTGCTTGGGGGATTTCATGATTGAGTGATTTGGGGGGTAATCTTGTAGTGGTTGATTGCATTATTTTGCCTGGTTTGTGTTCTTGCAATGGGGAAATCTCAAATTCAACTCCTAAATCCACATAATTATGGTACATGGAGAAAATTAGTAAGGAACTATCTCATGATGAGATGTCTAATAGGTCATCTAAAGGACACCATTCAACAACCTACTAATGCTAAAGAATTGGAAAAATGGGAGATTGATTGTGAGAAAACACTTGGATGCATATGTTCATTAGTCTCATTTGATTTTCAATTTCATATTGAATCATGTAAAACACCTAAAGAGGCATGGGATACTTTTGAAAATTTGTATGGTAAAACAAATAAGATTAGGGGATATCATATTGATAATGATTTGATGAATCTCAATCCTAAATTTTTTGATCACATCCAAGACTAGATCTCCAGAATCAAGCAACTAAGAACACAGTTGAAAGAATGCAACATTGAAAAAGAGGATTTAAAATTAATTATGAATGTGTTATCCAAGCTTGGTCCTGAGTATTCTGTATTTATTTTTGTCTTTCATACCCATTGAATTTCTATGGGAGCATCATATGTTGTTCCTAAGTTTGATGACTTTACAAATATGTTAATCAAAGAGGAAGCTAAGTTAATGAACATGGGTCTAATCAAGTCTTCCAAGTCATTTGCATTGGTGGCTAGTTAGTCAAATGTACAAAAATAATTAGGGAATCTTGATAAGAAGCAAGAGAAGAAAATGAACAAGCCATATAAAGAATAAAAATCTTCAAAAGGAGAATCATCTAAGAAGCAGAGGCCTTTTTGTGCATATTGCAAGAAGGATAGACATGAAGATCACTATTGTTATAAGAAGGATATTGATGAGTTGAAAAATATTCTCAAAAGGAATCACATTGATTTTCCTTCAAGAATCTCTAAATTGCCTTCTTCTCCTTCTTCTTTAAAATAACCTAAAAAGGGCAAAGGTCAATCATCTACATCAAGATATAAAGGAAAAGATCTTTATGGTTTTTTAGGTCTAGGATCAGGGAGATGGCTTCTAGATTAAAGAGAATCTCATCATATGGAATCTTCGCATTTTATCTTCTCTTCATTTGAGCCTTGTACTATGTCTCCTATCTTGATGGGAAACAATGCATACATGAGTATAATTGGGAGGGACCTATTAGTTTTGTGGGAAACACTTTTTAAAGATTTTTTGTGTGTTCCTCATTTGACGAACAATCTTCTTTCCATATATCAGATTACACATGGTGGAGATGGTAGAACTATGGATTTCATACTTGATTTAGTCATCATTCTAGACTTGGAAAGTAGAGAGATCATTGCTAGTGGGGTGGTTGATCATTCATCCTGATTGTATACCTTTGCAGATTTTTCTTCTGATGGTGACATTGTTCCTTCAAATGTTGATCATATGAAGCATGATTTAGAGGAGACATTTGGCTACTTGAACTTGGGATTTGTCACATCAGATCTAGTTCTTGATTCATGCATTTCATCTCCTCCATATACTATTGTAGTTGATGAGGCTTGTGTTTCCATAATTTGGGTTCCTTGTGATTCAGTGCAGCAGGACATACCTCATTGTATTTCAGATTTGTCTACTTTGGATGACTTCTTGATAGGTATTTTAGACTTTTTTGTAGAGTCTCATCTTGCATATTTGGGAGACATCATTGATAGCATTCATCTTATCTTTGATGAAGATGATCCTTCTTCAGTTATTGTGAGGAAACACCTTGACCCTCTTGTTCATTCTCTACATGATCATTCTTTACAAATTGGCGTGAGTGTGGATACTTTAGGAAAAAATTTGGAGGAGGCTTCTTTGTCTTCAAAGGGGGTATATTTCTCTCTGGATCATGTTCTACATTCATCTCTACTAGATTTTGGATTGTGCTCTTCAGCAGTGTGGCCTGGAATGCCTATTTGGAGTGTGTAAGCTTTCGACATTGACATGGAGACTCTTGAGCATGATTCAAAGATATCATACATCATCCATACTCCTGAAATCCTACATACATCCATGGTTTTGTTTCTTCCTAAGGGTAGGAACATTGTTTGACAAGATTATATCATCTTCAACATTCAATGTTGAGATTATATCATCATTGCAAGAGATTCAACATTGAGGGGGGGATCCCTTGTCTCTCTTCTACTTCTCTCTTATGGGAAGGTATTTTTCCTCACATGGGGTTTTTCCCTTCTCATGCATCATTGAGAGCATTCCATTTTTGTATTTCATCTCTCTTTTGGGGAGGATTTTTGTCCCGCTAGGTTTTCTCCTTTTCTCTATTTGTGAGAGATTGCATTGCATATATACATGGGTACCTAACATGGCCTAGTAGCTAGGATCCATCTTTCTATCATTTGCATAATAATCTACTACTCCCTAAGTTGCACATAACGGGGGGGTGTTGGTCTAAATAAAGTCTTGTACCTAGTTAATTCATTACTAGGGGACTTATTTACATGTTAGTTAAGTTTACTTAGGTCATAGGAAGAAATATTTCTTGAAGGTGTTAGTTGTCATTAGTTGTTATCTTATCTTTTGACAACTACTACATGTGACCTAGGTAAGTGTGATTAGTTGTCTTATGTCATATGATTAAGACACTTGTCATAATCCTATTAAAACTTTCATCTCAGCTTGGCTATATAAGCAAGGAGTCTCTCTCATTGTATATGAGAACATCACAATCATATCATTGAATCATATTGATAAGAATATAGTTTATTCTTGTCACATTCTATTCTCTTTTTGTGCTTTCCATTGGTCTCAAGATCTTGGTAGCCATAGCCAATTCTAACAGAAAGATTATTGGGCATTACATGAATATAGGTTTGTAAGGTTTCTTTTCCAACTGTAATAGGTAAAGTAATCACACCCAACTGTTGTTTTCCTATATTATCAAATCCTTGAATTAATAAGGAATCGGGTTGAATTTTTACTTATCCACACCAAGTTTATCCAAAAGTGTGATACTTCACACATTAAGAGTGGAACCATTGTCAACAAGGGTTCTCATTATTTGTAGTCTATTGTAGATGGATATTATCATGAAGGAATCATTTTTCTTTCTCATTTCCAAAGGATGAAACTCATGCTGATCGAAGGTAATGTCTACATTAACTGTATTCATTCCCTGTATTACAGATTCCACATCGTTTGCATTTGTATTAGGGGGAACCACTACTTGTTGTAAAGTTGTTTGAAGCATGGTGTGATAATTAGGTAAATTCAGAATTAGGTCCCTTAGGGATATCTTTGTAGGAGTATTTTTAAGTTATTCAACAAGATGATACTCCTTCCCACCATGCAAAATTAAATGAGGAGCACTAGGAAAAATGGGATTGGCAAAGGAAAGGTTATCGGAGTTGGTTATTTTGGTTGCAGATTGTTTTGAGTGATGTATGTATGACAAATAGTATTATTACTTGATTGCTGCAAAACATTGTTCTTAAGTGGGTAAAGAGTAAATTTAGGCTTGTTTTTAGGTTGAGGTATGTGTGAAGTTGGGTAAATGATAAGTTGAGGTTGAATCACATTAACTTCTCTTGGTTTTGGCTCTTCATAAAAAGCCTTAGTGGATGAACCTTGTGAGATGAATTCCTTAAGGGCTTCATCTAACATTTCAAATTCATCACTACTAAAAGGCTTGAGGGTTAGGTTAAATTCGAAAATGAGATCTGACATAGTCAAATAACTATACTTTCTCCAAGTGGCTCATCAATTTATGGGTGTTTTTGGTTTTTATTTTCTAATGAATGCCAAATGTAATATAATCTAATTGAATTATGAACTAATGATGAAATTGAAAAGTGTGAGAATATAGTTCTATCCACAATTGCAATAAATGTAAATTATGCTAATTCAAATCATTTGAATGTTATACAAGTTGTGAAAACTAAAACATAAAGCTTTTAACAACAAACAGAAGCCTAAAAACAAGGTTTTAAATTTTGGAAAAGACATTGCAAAATTTGCATTGGGATTGATTCACCTAGAGGGGAAAATGAGTCCCAATGAGGGTTATTTTCAAAAAAATTTAAAAAATTTAATTGATTTTTATGTTGTATGATTTGTAACCTAAGTGAAAATGTAAATTTTGTATGAATTTGAAGGAAATGAGATACAGAAATGAAAGCTATATGAACTTTCACTAATGCAAAATTAGAAACCCTAGGATGTCAATTAACTAATGAAAATATTAATGCAATGTTAATGCACGCAAGATCTAGGATGATAATGCACTACAAATTAGAATAATGATGTTCTAAATGTAGGTTCACAAAAATGAAAGGTGTAAAATGTTGGTATGTGGCGACTGATCATTGTATATTGTACACTCTTCATGTATAACCCTAATCCGGAAGCTTCTAAAAAGCTAGATAGAAGGGGTTTGTAATAGAGTTACAGTAGAACAAGAAAATGTGATTATTCACGATATTGTAATAGGGTTTTACATTGGTTAATGAAATCATTGGATGGATGCGGTTTGGTGGATGTAGCCCACATTGGGTGAACCACATTAAATTCTCTGCATTATTTTTCTGTGTTTTTTATTTCCTGGTTTATTTGATAAAATCTCCATTTAGCTTTTAGATATCTGCCTTCAAAACCTAACAGAAAATTGTTGCTTTCTAGGGTTTAGGACCTAGAAGGAAAACATTCACTCTCTTTCATTCAAGAACAAACCCTAGAGATATTAATGTAAAGGGGAAAGATATCTTGCAATAGGGCTATCCTATGGGTTGAATGTAAACTAATGAGGGGTTCACCACCAAGTTAAGACTTGGAAAGAAAAATGAAATGAAACTCAAAATGCTTAACCCTAATTCAATGCAATCCTTCACTAAATGAAATAAAAGTTCATGAAAATAAGAGTAGAGAGGTAGGATCTTAGAAGTGTCTACATGGAAACTTGAAGTAGACTTGGATGAGCTTTCAAATACTTAAAAATCTAACTTTTTGATCTATTGGGACTCATTTTCTAATCCGGGTGAATCAGTCCCAGATCTAGGTTTCTACATAGGATTTTGTTTTTGAAAAAAGAGTATCTGAATCTACAAAAATCTTGAAAAGACACCTGTAGTGGGACTCATTCACCACGTCTGGACAATCAGTCCCATTCCACTTTTTTAGGAATTGAAAGTTAAAACCTACACTTCAACACCTACTCTTTCCTCCCAAATTGATTTACAGATCTAAATCTATGAAAAGACATGCAAAACATAATATGGATTTGATTTACTTATGGGGGGTTTGCCTCAGTCAAACCCCTAGTTTGGTAATTAAACCTTGATAGAAATAATGAAATGTGCATGTAAATAGGAATGTAAACCCTAACCATAAGTGTGTTTAAGATTAGGAAACCTAAAATGAAATGCAACCCTATTCTAATGTGCAAGAATGAGATGCATGAATAGAATACGACAATGGATGACTCACTTTAAGAGATCTCTAATCATGAAAATGAGCCCTAATAACTCTTTTACCTTCCTTAGGATAAATTTCGAGTGATAATGGAGGATGGAATCACTAAGGAAACAAGTCATTAGGCTTGGCTTGGTGGCTAGATGCATCTCCCCAACCTAGAACCCATCATGATTCACCATAGAAAACCATGATCAACCCTTAACAATTCTAGATATTGAATGAAAGTGAGCTTCAAGACCTACAAAACACTTTAATCCTACTCCAAGACTTCAACATTATTTTATTTTTAAACTTGAGTGCTCTTGTGAAAGAATGCTTGAAGACTTTGAATTCTTGGATCTTGAAATTACTCTTGAAAATTTATTTTCTTAGATGAACTAATGACTTATAAGCTTGCTTATATAGGTATTAACACTTAATTTACCATTATATAGATCTCAAAAGATGACATAAAAAAAATTAAAAATTAAAAAGGTGATTTTCTCACTTAAACCCTAAAAAAGCCCCAAATGGGTCCCACCTAGGGGGACTCATTTGCTCAAGGTGGTGAACGAGTCCCACAATAGATTTTTGGGGTGGCTTTTTGGAATTTTTTTATGTTTTAGATGATTTTATCAAGTTTTTAGTTGAAATAAGCCTCGAGATTTGAAATAATGTGTCTTAGGGGCCTCTTGATGATGATTTTAAGGGGTTTTTAATGCAAGGGTGCCAAAATAGGTCCAAATTAAGTGTGAAATTGCATCATTTTCAAGAGTGTACAATTTTCTACACTACACAAAACTTGAAATGAATAGAAATATAATTAAGGAATGATGAATGAACAATATTCAATGTTGCAACTCACCAAACCCTTGTAATAAAGACTACAATATTGTAGGTAATGGATAGCATGAATGTAGATTTTGACTCTTGATTGAATGCTATGGATCTTAACTTGAATGTGTGATTGAATCATAAGAACCTACATCACTTGAGTAATGCTCCAAAATGCTTGATAGTCACTCTTGAATTATCTTGAATTGCCTTGTGAAATCTTGTGATCTTCAATTTGCTATAATGCTTGAATACTTGAATTGGTAGGAGAAAATATGTGAAATAACCTTGTATTTATACTTTTTTATGCCAAATTTCTTGAAATTAAAAAACTACAAGTGAACATTAGATCTACATGAATAAAATCCCTCCAATAATTGAATTCAAAATTAGGTCCAAGCATCACAAGAATCATACACCAGTTGGGGCATATGAGTCTCATTACATTAAGATTGGGAAACAAATTTCAAGAAATGTTTAGTTTTATGCTAAATTCAAGTTGAGGCCCCAAAACTTAGATGGAATGCATATGCCCAATATGGGCCATACAAACCAAAATAATTAAATTATGAGTTTTCATTTGATATGTGTCGAGATTATCCTCAAAAAGATGCATTAAATAACGCTTGTGGATGCAAAATATGAACAAAAAAGGCATAAAGAAGCCCAATTTTAATAGGGAGGTCCCAAATAAGTGTGAAAATGTGAAGGGATACATTTTCATACACTACATTTAGCCCTGATGTTAATGGGGGCAAGAACTTTCTTCAAACTGACACTATAGTAGACAAAATCACATCAAGAGGGGTCCAAGTGTAGCAATGCTAGTGATATAATACAACAATGATCAAGAGGGGTGATCAATCCCCTAGGATCAAGATCCTATGGAAAACCAACATAAGCAAAAAATAACATGCATGTGAATGATTTATGAAGCAACAACAAGGTACAAGCATACACTGTCAAAGACGTAAAGCAAAAAGAAAAGCAAAAGTTGGGGTAGATCAAGCATCGATAGTTTGTCCAAATTTGTTTACAAGTGGAACACGATGTCCACTATGCAAACCAAATATAAACTCATAAGGGCTAGTGAAGCCTCAGGCCATCCACTAGGTGCGCCCCCAGAGAGGTGAGACACATATGCACACAGTCAGTATATACTCACACACACAAGAAAGTTGCTATGGGAAATTCATGCCTAATTTTAGCTCCCATATGTAAAAACCATACCAAAGTTATACCTCCTCATAAATTTGATAAGTTGCCACACAACATGAAAAATAGGATTCACGAGGCAAGTAAAACCTTGTATGCTAACACCCATGAACCAATAGGATGGCTCCACTAGAAAGAAAAGCGTGCTATGCAAGGTGACCATATAACGGTTATTGTAAATGAAAAATAGTGTAAGGTACCTTCAAAGGGGTTTTTCTTAGTTCATGTAAGGTCTTAACTTAGGGGACATCTTGTCTAATGTCTCCAAGAGAGGACCAATCAAAGAATAGAAAATTCACAACTTAGGGGATGTAGTGCATCACATCAAGTCACAAAGAGGAATATAATATGCTAAGAGAGATCACACTCTTGAAGGAAATCACACCTAATTTCATCATCACTTGAGAAAAATGCATCACATGAAGTAAGAAGACCACACAATTGAAATGAAAAAGAATAATGCCAATGTATGCCCACACTTTAAAGGAATTGCTAAACACCTTGTTTTGAGAAATTACTTTAAAGTAGTAAATAATAACTGCTAACAATAAAGAGGACATGAGAGCTCTTTTGAAAAACCCTATGCCACACATGTTTCCAAATTAAGCTATGTCATGAAAAGGGGTTGCCCCCAAAATGAAATATCAAAATCATATAAGGGATTCATGGATTATGGGTTAGTATGTCTATTCTACAATTCTTTTAGAAAGCTCGTAACTATTGTCATTCCCCAAATACTCATGGAACTGGAAGAATGACACAAAGAGAGCAAAAACAAAGAAAATATTTAGGGTAAACATGGAAGATACCTAAATCTCTCGATGCCTTGCATCATCCCCAAAAGGAAAACATGAGACAAAGAAAAGATAAAATTTTACGACATAGAGAAGAATGTAGGTATAAATAGAGGAATGTCACAAAGAGAGAGATACATCAAATAAAATAGTACAAGGGATCACATTATGCACATTCAATCACACAAAATAAACATGAAAAATAAAACAAATATAAGACTATTAAAGCACATGTGAGTCAACCTATTAGTAGGTCATTTGCATCCCAATATTTTTCATCATATACAAAGGGCAGAAAACTAGCCAAAGGGACAATAGAAAGTTTCGAACTAGGGTCATTACCAGTTTCAACACTCTTCCTAGGAGAATGATAATTTAAGCTCATAAAGGAGGAAAATAGTGTATTCAATTCATTATACACTTCTTCATCAATTCTAGAAACCTCATCATTATCATCTAGGTTAATCACAATGGGAGATCAAATGATAATGTCTAAAGAGGGAGTTAGCTCCTGTTGCGGTTGCAATATAGGATATTTTTGTTGTGGTGAAGAGGGAGACTCATTGTCTATAGCTTTAGTCATGCTTAGATTTGTATTTTCTTTGTTGTTTTCTTTGTTTAACCTTGGATCAAGAGCATGAAATCTACACCTATTCTCTTTATAATTTCTATTTCTTTTAGTATGGTTTTCAAGTTTTATTGGTGTAGGAGCAGTTCTATAAACCATAGGTTTATTTTCTTCACAAGGAGCTATGGGAGGTTGTTCAAGAACTTTCTCTTTAGCTTTGTATACTTTTATTATGTTAGGAGGTGTGACAGGATTCTTTTTATTGTCTCTCAATTTTTTGTAGGAGATAGGAAGAGAATCTATCTTAGGTCGGTCTTGGTCATTTGGAATGTCTTATGGTTCAATCACAGTTTCATCAAGGATAGGAGGCTCAATCATAGGTTGATGCATGTTTCCAAGGGATAGTTTTCCTATGAATTTCACCTTGAATTTTTCATAGGATTTGAAAAATAATTCCTCATGAGGTTTAATAGGTTCCATAGGATTGGGAAAAATTAAGTCCAATGAAAATTTCCCATGGGAAGACAAAGGATTAAAGCCACTATGGTGCATAGTAAATATTTCATTGTCAAAGGGAAAATTTAAATATTTACGAACAATCAATGGGGCAGCTTCCATGGAGTATAGCCATGGATAACCAAGCTTCACACATAATTGATCTAACATTGAGATGATGGAGAATGAGATATCTAATTATTTTGGTCCAACTTTTTAAAGGAAGGGTGATCAATCCCATCATACGGTAAGAAAAACCATTATTCATTTTTATCCATGCTTTTGATTTATTATATGTTTATTGATAGAGTTCATGCACAAGTAAGAATTCTTTAGTGATCACATTCTTTCCATAGACAGGATCAATTAATATCCCATTATTATGCTTCTCATTGATTTAGTCGACAATGTAAAGAGGACCATCTAGTTCATTTCTAATGATATCCTTAAATGAGAAAGCAATGTCAAGAGGATTTTTAGTTCAGCCCTTACGAGGTAGAATTTTGATCAATCCTACCATATTATCCATAGTAATTTGTTCATCAATATCCATAGGACCTTGTTCAATGGTATTTGTGTTGCCATCATCTATTTCAACATTGATCACATCATTCTTCTTAGTTTTACTAGCTTTGACAAATGAAATATTATGATTAGGTATAGGGTTGTTAAATATTTGCATGTTTTTGTTAGGAGGGACAACAAACTTATTTCCTTGATCATGAACACCTCCAATTTGAAGTCGACTGAAATCAATGAGGTCTTACACAATATGTTTAAGACACTTTTAATGTTTCATGTCATGTCCATTTTTTCAGTGATAATGGCCATAAGAATTCAATCTAATGTTTAGAGGTAAAGGCTTATTAGGATTGGGAGTTGTAACAAGAGGTAAGGTGATCATTTTCTGTTCTAAAAATTGTGACATTGTTCTATGGAGGGTATTGGGTAAGGGAGTAAATTTTCTAGCTCGATCCCCAAATGTGAAAGGAGTTGTTTTCCTTATAGCAGCCACTTGGGTATCAACCTATTGAGTTGGTTAAGGGGGGTTAAGTTGAAGGAAGCCTTTATTATACTTTCTAAAATGTTGATAATTATTTTGGTTTGTGGATTCAAACTTCTTACGATGGCTAGAGGAGGGTTTTGTTTCATGACTACTAACCAAGTTTTGATAATCATGAAGGGCAGTACACAAGTGTACGAAGGAAGGAAACATCATAATGGTAATCTTTTCATGTATCTTAGTGTGACTGATGGATTAGCATGGGCTGATTATGTTTGATCCATGAAGAATCAAAGAATAATGAAGCCACTAATGCCAAATCTCAACAAGATCATTCAAATGAAGATTAAACTAAACATTCCTCAAACTAAACATTCTAAACTATGAAAGCATTAAAATGTCTATTCTAATCCATTTGAAACTTATCTCATTATGAGATTGGTGTCATGTTGATGTGAAACAACGAGCCTTTCCCAATCCCATAGATAAATGAGCCTACCCCAATTAGTTTTATTGAAAAAAAATAATGGAATGATTGTTATATGTTTATGAAAACATGATTTTAGTCTAAATAAAATGATGCAAGATATTTTAATATGATTTATGCTAAAATGATTCAGATATACAAATGCTAAGCTAATCTAAATAAGATTTAAACTAAAAAGATGCAAACCCTAGTTATTTAATTAGCTAAATGGATGCATTATGGAAGCCATTAATGGAAGATAAGCTATTATGCAACTAATTTAAACTAAAATATGATAAATGTGTGCAAAGTGTGAGTGTGAGTGTGAGTGATTTACCTAGCATAAGTTTTCTATTTTGAAAGATGGATTTATTTGTTGCAAATAGTGACCTATTTATAGGAGGACAAATGAGAAATGGAGGGTTGAGATTACAAAGGCTAACCAATGGTGAAGGATGAAGGAAGTTGGAGGCATGGATCATGGATTCTCATCAACGGGTGAGAATGCAAGATGAGATTTAATCATGGGTTCTCATTCCTTCAAACAAGAACACTTTTGACCTATACAAGAGGTCAAAAGTTAACTTGCACAAGAAGTTACAAGTTAACTTGCACATGAAGCTAAGTGAGAATATCTCCTTTTTTAAATTATTGGAGTAAAGAGAATATTCAAATATTCATCGTTGAGGAAAAAGGATATTTTGCAAATTAAAAAAAAGTTTAGTTGTGCAAAAGGGGAAGGAATATTCTATTGGAATATTCTCGTTTTGGAGGAATGTGCAAAGGAGGAATATTCCCTTGAAAGTGGGAGGGAAATTAGATTTAATTCATAATTAAACAATATTAATTATACAATTAAGGGATTAGAAGAATTAAGATGAGATTCATTAAATAAAATGATTTAATGAAATGGGGAAAGGTGAAATGACATTTAATTAAATACCTTAAGGTTATTTAATTAAATAAGAAGATTTAGAGATTTAAATTAAATAGTTTGATTTATTTAATTTAATGAGATGAAATTTTAGCATGAAAGGGGGTAAATTAACCTAATTAAATTAATTAGGCTAATAGATGCAACTGATTCGATTAATTAATTAGCTAGGCTAATTTAATCAATTAAGAGAAAAGAGGATGGGTTTCAAGCGAAAATGATGTTAGCATATCCGATTTGAGTGCATGATATCATTCAAGAAATTTTTTGGTTGCAGGTATGGAGATGTTTGATGGTGTTGTCATTAATGTTGTCATTGATTTCAACATTGTACACATTGAGAAAGTTGTGTATTTTCCAAGTTCCCTTAAGAAAAATGAAAACTGATGTAAAATTGTGTTGAAGTGTGTTCTGAGCACAATCTGGTATTATGGCCCACACTTCCTTTGTGTTTATCTTTTTCCTATGAGGTTTTATAGGTGTGTTCTTGAGCTCTAGTGGATTATATATTCTAAGTTTCAACTTCTAGGTTCATGGAGGGTAGAAGTTATGTTCACTAGTGTGTGAACTAGGTTTGCAGAGTTATCTGGTTGGGAGAAATGTTTTGGCTCCACAGTCCTCTAGTATTTGGTTTCAAATCTTGTGGATCTGGGAGATTACTATATGGTTTGTTTTTTGTATTCTGGCAAGTTGTATGTGTTTTTGCACTCTGGAAAGCTTTCTCTAGAGCTTCAGTATTCTGACTGGTTGTCCTAGTTGGACTGGTGAAGTATTCTCTATGAGTGATGTTTGTTGAAGATGTTGTGGATGTATCTAAGTTGTTCTCAAATATGGTAAAATGACTAGTGAAGCGTGTTGGTCCATCAGCGTGAGATTATCTTGCTAGTGATGCATGTACTTCAAGTTCATCATTGTTTTCATTAGGTTTGGTTGACTTGGTGTTTACAAGTTATATTATTTTTGTGCATCAATTTGTGAAAGCATGTGTGTGATCCAAGATGGTGTTTGTGTTGGACTCAAGGGAACACTGAGAGGGGGGGGGGGGGGGGAATCTGTGTTCTCCAAATCTTAGCATTAATAATCAGATATTAATTTAACCATTTGAACATTCAACCAAAATAAAGATACAAACACTTAATGAAATCATCCACAACACCATAACTTGTGTGGAAACTGTATTAGGGGAAAAACCACAGTTGAGGTTAATCCACAATTTGAGTACTCAAATAATTTTTTTACAAAAGAGAATGCACTTGCATTTAGGCACACTATCTAGAGCTCACTACTCAAAAGGGAAGGCTCATTTCCTTACAAAAGTTCAAATTAAAACCATCTGAAGGTTGAACTAAAATAGTAGCATCTATTCAAGCTAGGTTACAATTTTGGTGAAGCTCATGGATCAAATTTTGAGTCCTTTGTTTGACTCTACACTTTGCTCTACTCTGCTTTGTTCTGCTCTACACTTTTCTACTCTTCACATCATACATAGATAAATTTTCACTATTACTCTGCTAAATTTCACATTCCACACATTCTTTATGTTCACTCACTTCTATATATCAAAATGATAAAACTAATCTCATATATATATATATATATCCGCTATCAACAATTTGATCATTCATATGTCAACTTGATACAACATAAAGTTCTCTACAACTATTGGCTAGATCCTTAATTAAATCTTTATGCGCATCATCCAAAGTTGGTTAAGACATGGAGAGGACCCAAAAAAACATAATTGAGGATGAAAAACATGTAATTAATTACTCCTTATACATCCACAATTACTATATTTGACAAGTCGACTTGTTAGCACAACGAACCAAAAGATTAGTGCACTAGATCTCCTAGATCCCATACTAGTGAAAGTGCATCAATATACTTCTTGAATAAGGTATTGCAAACATGAAAAAACCTTTTTCTGAGATCCATAACCCAAATAATATTTCGGTTAGGTAATTGGATCAAAATATTTTCTTTTAATCGAATGTCATGTTCTTCACTCTGTTATGTCAGTGTAAACCAAAACTAGACTATAGACCAGATGAACGACTTAGGTTTCCATCAATGAAAACACTTACAAGCCATATGCCAACAAACTTCCCCTTTGGCATTGATGGAAACACTTAGTGAAAAATGACTAGGTGTCAAGATCATTATGAGTATGTGGCCATACTGTTGTCTCTCCCTTACGCTTCAAAAATTTCAAAACATATCTCCCCCTAATATTGATGAGATATTTCTCACTACACTCTCTCCCCCTTTGATATCAATGACAAAGCATGCAATCCATATGCCAAAAGTGACAAAATATATGTTCAAAATCTCAAAATTACAAAACATATATGTCGACGATTCTCCCTCTTTGACCAAAACTTCAAAATTTGAATTAGTTTTGAAAACAAGCAAATGGGTATGTGTAGGATCATCATGGAAAAAATAGGCCCTTGAGTGGCAATAAAATTTAGAAAAATCAAAGTTAGGGAACTTGACATAAAAATTTGAATAATTTATCTATATTATTTCAAAAATACGTAAGAATAGAATCTGTATAAAATTTAATATAGTTTCTAAACTACTAGGTTTATTTAAAAAATAAAAAAATCTATTAGGTGAAAATTTGAAATTTCAATGCAATAGTATTGAAATTTTAGGGAAAAAAGAAGAAGTAGGTGTCTAGCTAACCACCCTAACCATAATAAAATGATAATATTTTTTTATAATATTTTACATATAAGTAGAGGAATCATGTCTCGATGTGATGCATATTTTTTTGTAATTCTTTTCCAAGTAAATAATTAATTATGAAATTTTTATTACAACTTTTAAAAAATATAAAAACTCGTATGACTGACCACCTTAACTTGGTCAAAACTTTGTGAAATTCAATTCTGTTTTTTTTTAATCCTATAGTATGTGAATCATAGAATGTGACACATGTTTTGGATTCAAAAAATGTGATACCATTTGAAAGTTGTAGATGTTTTTCAATCAGCCTATCAATCAAGACTTTAGTCATAATTCAAATAGAAAATGAATAACAATTATTTATTAAATTCAAATTAAAGCATAATTTATATTGGTGGAAAGCTGAGAATCTCCTTTAAAAACCCTTTTCGTTTCATCAATTTTGGGTTAAAAAAAAGTCGTTAGCCACATGGGTCATTGTACCACTTACATATCGCCACTTTTTGGCCCATCATGATCCTGCACATACCCAAATGTTACTTTAGAAAATTATCTTATGATTCTCCTTCATTTCCAAAAGGAATTTCTTCCAAGAATCTATTATGATCCCAATGGTAATAATCATTCTTTTGTTCTTGGATGTCCTTTTGACAATTTCAGTGAGAGATTCTTGAATTGTAATTGCTTCCTCTAGTTTCTCACCTTTCCTTAGTATCTCAACCATCTATTCTAATTAGAATTCGGTTAGATCCTTCACCTTCCAAAAAGTATCCACAAGTGTGTTCTTGGTGAATTGAACTTTGGTGTGTTCAGGCTGTAGCTCCCAAATTATTTTCCTGATGGTGACATCTTGATCCTAAAACATGTCAAAGCTTTTTCTAATCCCATTCAACTCTGTTTCAATCTGCTCCAATTTCTCTTTGTATTTACCAACTGCATGGGGCCAATGCATGCAATAGTTGTAGATGTTATTAGTTGAATTAATGCATTGTGTCAACTCATTCATTTTCTTCTTCAATTTGGTACATGATGGGTATGTGCAGGATCATCATGGAAAAAATAGGCCCTTAAGTGGCGATGAAAATTCAGAAAATCAGAGTTAGGCAACTTGAAGTAAAAATTTGAATAAGTTATCTATATTATTTCACAAATATGTAAGAATAGAATCTATAGGAAATTGAATGTAGTTTCTAAACTACTAGGTTTATTTAAAAGAAAAAAAAATCTATTTGATGAAAATTTGAAATTTCAATGTAGTAGTACTTAAATTTCAGGGAAAAAATAAGAAGTAGGTGTCTGTTTGACCACCCTAACCAAAATAAAATGATAATATTTTTTTATAATATTTTAGATATAAGTAGAGGACTCATTTCTCGATGTGATACATATTTTTTTGTAATTTGTTTTCATGTAAATAATTAATTATGATTTTCTTATTACAATTTTTAAAAAATATAAAAACTTGTATGTCTAACCACCTTAACTTGGTCAAAAATTCATGAAATTCTTTTTATTTTTTTTAATCCTATAGTATTCAAAGAATAGAATGCTACACATGTTTTGGATTCAAAAAATGTGATACTACTTGAAATCTATAAATGTTTTTCAATCAGCTTGTCAATCAAGACTTTAGTCGTAATTCAAATAGAAAATGAATAATATTTATTTATTAAATTCAAAGTAAAGAATAATTTATATTGGTGGAAATCTGAGAATCTCCTTTAAAAACCCTTTTCGTTTCATCAATTTTGGGCAAAAAAAAATTATCAGCCACATGGGCCATCATATCACTTAAATATCACCACTTTTTGGCCCGTCATAATCCTGCACATACCCTGATGGCTTGAACTATCCCTTCAGATGAGAGATAGCTTCACCTTTTTCTTTGTCTTTATCCACATAGCTCATTGTTTCTTTACTGCATTCAATCATTTCTTCAGGTAGAATGTTCTACAAACTTTCCAATTTGATCTTGCAGTGCTCAACATGAGCATTTAGTACACTTAGAATCATATATTGATCATATGATGGTTTGACAGACCATAACTTAGCAATTTTCTACATTCCACCTTCTTCTTCAATCAGCTATTGTAGCTTCTCCTTTGTCAGGTCATCTTCTTCCTCACTAGCTTCTAACATTTTCTTTTCTAGTTCTTGTTCATTTCCTTGTGGATCCTCAGTTTCTTCATCAGATTCTTCATTTGGAATATCCATAATTTCCTTTTCTTTTCCTTTTCCTTCAATTTTGGGAATCTTGTATTCTAGAGGGCTATATACAATAGTTTATTTTCTCTTTTTTTGTTTTTCTCTATAACACTGAAAGAGGAACCAACTTCAATTGTTCATACTAGGAGGGAAATATTGACTCAGCCACACTTTCCAAGAACATTCTTAAAGAAATTTTTAAATTGTTGATCATGATCAACCAATCTCTTAGAATATGAGTGTATTTTTTTGCATACCAGTTCATTTCCTTTCCACACCACATTGTTAATCTTCAGCAAACAATTCAAGAAATACATTACTAAACATTTGATCAAAGTACCAAACCTGAAAGGCTAGCCTATCTCTTTTGTTAGTTGCACATTCTCCACTAGTTGATCCTTTATCAATTCGCACAAGTCAAAGTCTTGACCTTCAATTATCATCTTATAAGAAATGTAGACTGTGCTAGCCGAGGTCGCTCCTCCTTGATTTCTGAAAAAGACTTTATATGAAATTTCACGCGAAATGTATTTTGTAACAAGATTCTTGATTGTTGAAATTATCAATGCCCTGTGATCTCCAATTATTCTGGTTAGGGTTTCAACTACTTTTTTCTGGATGGATTTCTTCCTTGGTATATCTCTGAATTTACATAATCCAATCAAATTCTTAATTACTTCCTTTGAAATTATGTAGGGTTTGTCCAGAGTTAAAGTGTCATCATGCAATCTTCTCAAGATGAATTTAATGAATTTTGCATTCTCAAAGTACGAAAACTCATTCCAAATATCCAAATTCTTTTGTTTGGCTTCTCTCAAATAATTCAATTCATTGGGTAATAATAGATTTCTAATGGACCTAATATTTCCACTATTGTATTCATCCAAAATGATTGACCCTTTGATTTGTTCCATTTTCTTTTCACACTTAGGTTTAACCGTACACCAAGTTATATGAAAATTTTGAAAATAATTGAAATACTTGATAGATTTTGAGAATTTTCGACGAATCAATTTCACTACTTCAAAATTCTTCTACCGAGTGCTCTCCTTCTTTTATTTTGTGATGCAAAGTGACAAGTGAGGGTTCCAACTTGACTTTTATAGCTCGTAAACTTGTAATAAATGCATTTCCCCTAAGTCTTTTGTGTGCTCTATTTTCTCAGATAGTGAGAGAAGAATTCTTCTACGAACCTATGAATTCTCTGAATTTTCTTGTGGAATTTTTCAAAAACCTCTACATATCATTGATACACCTTATTGACCATTCTTCGTGTTCCAGTACCATCTATAGATAGGCAAAGAAACTTTTTATTGATCCCCTAGGCTAGTGGCTTGAAATCAATTACTGAAAGAATACTAGAGGCAATTTTTGGTGTTGAACCATTTCCAGCATCAGATTCATCCTTCCTTACCCATTTCTTCTTCATTTGATCTCGTATTTGGGTGCTACCACAATAATGGGTTACACTTTTTGGGACATCCTGATTTTTGATGAAATCACATATTTTTAGAAAATATAATGATTTAAGCCTTAAAAAGGTTCAATTTTAAGGGTTTTAATTGAAGAGGGTTTGATTAAACCCACTTATATCAAACCCCCTTGGATAGAAAGCCGCTACTTTTAAACCATACCTATAATGGAGTCTCCTCTATACCTATCGAAATGCTGATAAAAGACCACTTTTGATTTACCTTTTAGGGGATCAAATTAATTTATTTAAAATTATTTTTTTGTAAACATGTAGTCCTTATTATAAGCTTCCCAAAAAGTATAATTTTAAATATATTTAATTTTATTATTATATTTATTTTTTATTTCTTGTCAATGTAGGTTTTTCAATGAACATCGAGGTCTTTATTTCACACATATGGAAAAATAGGAAAAGAGAGAAAATAAATTCTTAAAAATGTATGTACACTAGCTATTGATGTCCTTATTGGAAACCCTCATTTGTCACTTTGCATCACAAAATAAACACTTAATGAAATCATCCACAACACCATAACACAAGGATTTTTGCATGGAAAACCTATTAGGGGAAAAACCATGGTGGAGGTTAATCCATAATTTGAGTACTCAAATAAAAGTTTTACAAAATAGAATGCACTTGCATTCAAGCACACTACCTAGAGCTCACTACTCAAAAGGGAAGGCTCACTTCCTTACAAAAGTTTAGATTAAAAACATTTGAAGGTTGAACTGAAATAGAAGCATCTATTCATGCTAGGTTAAAGTTTTGGTGAAGCTCATGGATCAAATTTTGAGTCGTATGTCTGACTCTACACTTCACTCTACTCTGCTTTCTTCTGTTATGCACTTTTTTAATATTTGCATCACACATAGATAAATTTGCACTATTACTCTATTGAATTTTGCACCACACACTAATACATTTTGCATTCCACATATTCTCTATGTTCTCTCACTTCTATATATAAAAATGATAAAAGCAATCTCATATATATATCTTCTATCAAGGATTTGATCATTCATATGTCGCCTTCATAAAACATAAAGTTCTTTACACTTTTCAACTAGATACTTAATTAAATCTGTATGTGCATCCTCCAAATTTTATTAAGACATAGAGAGGACACAGAAAAACATAATCGAGCACGAATTTTTTTTAATTAATTACTCCTTATACATCCACAATTACTATATTTGACAAGTCGGCTTGTTAGCATATTTAACCAAAAGATTAGTGCACTGGATCTCGTAAAGCACATTTGGGTGAATGCACATCAATATACTTCTTGAATAGGGTATTGAAAACATCAACAAACCTTTTTTTGAGATCCATAACCCAAAATAATATTCTGCTGAGGTAATTGGATCAACTTCTTTTCTTTTAACTAGATGTCCTATTCTTCACTTTGTTTTTCCAATGTAAACCAAAACTAGACTGTAGACCGGATCAATGACTTAGGTTGCCATTAATGAGAAAACTTACAAGCCATATGCCAAAAATTTGGGTCCTAAATTAAATACATAATTGGTCCTCTCACATTCTTATCCACCACAAGAATGTTTAGTAGTTGAACTTGTTTGAATTTGTAATTTGTAATTGTATAGCCAACCTTATGAATGTCTCTAAGGTTGAAGATGGTATATAAGTGAATCAAGTTGAAGAAAAAATGATGGTCCATCCATCATTCGGTCTGAGCAAGGGAAGAGTGTGTGAATAAGTGTGAAAATCAGAGTGTGGAAGAGTGAATTGTAGCAAAAGAACTTAATTTTATTTATATTCTTTTGTTCAAGTTGTGAAGTGTGTATTTCCTAGTGGTGGATCTTTATCTATTTATTTGTAATTTCTATACAAAGTGAGCCTCCTTATCTAGTCAGTGATTCCCAAGGAAATGAGCCCTTAATTTGGGTAGTGAGCCTTCATATCTGGTTAGTGAGCCCTCAGGTAGTGAGCCTATGTATCTGGTTTTGCATTCTTCTATATTGTGAGTTAATCCTCACTATGGTTTTTCCCTCATTTTTTTTTCCATGTAAATTTGGTGTCTCTAATGTTGTGTTAATGTTATTTGCGTTTCATGTTGACACTTAATAAAAGATTGAAGTTAAACTGAAATTGTTTAAGTATATAAGTGAAAAGAATTGATACATCTGATTCACCCCCCTCCTAGTTGTCTTGTGTGCATTTGAAAAATTGGTATCAGAGCTCTAGTTCCTCAGTGAAAAGCATAACCACTTGAGGTAGATTAGATGGTGCACAAGTTACAGCTTCCTATATTTGATGGAGTTGATTTCAGTGATTGGAAAGAACATATGAGAAGCTACCTAATTCCAATTCGTTTCAATACCTGGAAAGTTGTGTAGATAAAGTATGTGATTCTAGTAACCGGTCCTTCCACTACTGATTAGGCTATATCTTTTGAAGAGAATGAAAAAGTGAGGTTTTCTATATTTAGTACATTATCTAAACCTAAAAGTCAAAAGTTATTTCTCTGGCTACTACATATGAAATGTGGAAAAATTTGAAAGATATTTATGAAGGAAATGAGAGAGTAAAGTTTTCAAGGAAACTAAATGCTAAGCAAAAAATTGAGAATCTTAGAATGGAAGATGGAGAAGACATTGTGAGCTATTATTAGAGAGTTGAGACTATAGCAACCAAAATCAAGAATCAAAGTGGTACCATGAAGGATGAGAATATAATTGAGAAGATCTTGATGACCTTACCAGAAAATTACAGTGACAAGGTTTCTTCTCTTGAAGAACAGTATGATTCAAAGAAATTTACTAAGGAACATCTATTTGGTGTCTTGACTGCATTTGAGATGAGAAAATTTGCAAGAGAAAAGGAGAAGACTGAAACTAGCTTTAAATAAATTAAGATGGGAGATGATGATGATGAAGGTGATACAAAAGATCTAGAAGCTAATTTCACAAGGAGATTGAAGAAAGGTATTGGAAAATACAAAGGTAAGTTTCCTTTTAAATGTTTCATCTATGCAAATATTGGTCATTAGGCATCAACATATCCTAATAGAGCTACACAAAAGAAGAATAAGGATGGTAATAACAATAACTACAAGGATAATCTAGAAGTTGTATTATTTCAAAGAAGATGCAGGTATTTCTAATCAAGAATTAGACCTTGAGGAAGATTAGGATGAAGTATTGTTTCTATCCCTACAAAATAATTGTGGAAAGGAATATGGTCTGGAGAACAAGAAAGATGAAACAAAAGGTAGTCCAGTGACTACTTTTCATGCCAATCAGGATTAAGACCTTTGGGTAATTGGTAGCAGATGTTCAAATCATATGATTGGAGATAAGATTAAGTTTACTAAACTTGACAAGTATAATGGATGTATAGTCATGTTTGGATATGACTTTGTTGCTAAGATTCTCGATAAAGGAATTATTAGCTTTGATGGAAAACACAATATTGATGATGTCTATTATATGAAGGGTTTAAGACATAATATCTTAAGTGTTGGACATATGTGTAGAAAAGGTTTTAAGCTTGTGTTTCAATATAACACTTGTGAGATCATGAAAGGATCCGAAAATGTGGTTGCAACTAGAATAATAACTCGTGGAAATATCTATCAACTTAAAGGAGGTGATGGACAATGTTTTGTTTCATAGATTAATGAGAGTTGGTTGTGGAATAGGAGAATGAGACATGTGAATTTTGATAATATGGTTAGAATCAATTCTAGAGAATTTGTGAGAGATATACCTAGAATCACAAAGCCTTTTAATTCAATCTACTAAAGTTGTTAGATGGGAAAGAAGACAAGAAATAGTTTCGAGGGAAAAGATCAATCTTCTACCGAAATTCTTGAATTAATTCATATAGACCTCTATGGTCCTATGAGAATAGGTATCCTGAATGGTGATAGGTACTTTATGCTTTTAATTTATGATTACTCTAGGATTACATGGGTTACATTTCTTAGAGAAAAATCTCAAGCTCTTTATAGATTTAAGGTGTTTAAGGAAAGAGTAGAAAATGAGGCAAATCTGGGAATTAAATGTTTAAGATTTGATATAGTTGGAGAGTTTACATCTAGTGAAATCAATGCATTCTATGAAGAGCATGACATAAAAAGACATTATTCTAATCCTAGAACCTCGCAGTAGAATGGAGTTGTTGAGAGAAAGAACAAGATTGTACAAGAGGTAGCTAGAACCATGATGAAAGAATCAAATTTTGTTGATGTGTACTATTGAGAAGCTATACATACTACTGTTTACATTTTTAATAGAGTTCAAATTAGGGGTAACATCATTAAGACTCCTTGTGAGTTATGGACTAGTAAGACTCCTACTGTGAAATACTTTAAGGTATTTGGTAGTAGATGTTACACTAGAAGAGATGAAGAAAATATTGAAAAGCTTGATGCTAGATATGATGAAGGAATCTTCCTTGGTTATTCTAATAACAACAGATATTATAAATGATTTAATAAAAGGCTAAAAAAAATCATTGAAATTACTAATGTGAAGGTTGATGAAGCTATGTATAGACCACTGGAGATAACTGAAGTTGAACCTGATGAATCTATCTATGAGAAAGTTCAGGAAGAATAGATGGAAGAGAAAGAACAAAGTGAAGAAGAAGAAGAGAATCTTGAAACTACACCAAAGACTCTTAAATATGTCTAGAAAAATCATCTGAAGGATCAGATAATTGGATAAAAAAATGGAGTGAAGACAACAAGCAAAGTGGTAGAGGTAAATTTGTGTTTAATTTCTAAGATAGAACCTAATACTATGAATGAATCATGTAATGATGAAAGTTGGATGAAAGCAATGAAAGAGGAATTACAATAGCTAGAGAAGAATGAGACTTGGGAATTGGTCCCTAGACCTACAAAAAAGAATGTGATTGGTTCGAAATGGGTGTTTAGAAACAAATTGAATGAATATGGTAAAGTGGTTAGGAATAAAGCAAGATTGGTATGTAAAGGATATTCACAGGTTGAAGGCATACATTTTGAAGAAATTTTTTCACCTGTAGCAAGAATGGAAGCCATTCTAATGTTCTTGGCATTTTCAGCACATAAATATTTCAAGGTATATCAAATGGATGTCAAGTTTGCATTCTTGAATGGGGAATTCGAAGAAGAAGTATACATGGAGCAACCAGAAGGTTTTTCACTATTTGATAAAATAAACATGGTTTGTAAATTGAAGAAATATTTATATGGTCTAAACAAAGCTCCCAGAGCTTGGTATGCTAGGTTGGATAAGTACTTGAAAAAATAGGGATTCAACAAGGGGTCTGAGACAACAATCTTTACTTTAAGATTGAGAAAGGTAAGATGATAATTGTGGTGTATGTTGATGATATCATTTTTGGTGGAAATGAAGGTATGTGTAAGAAGTTTGTTGATGAGATGCAAAAAGAATTTGAAATATCTATGATTGGTGAACTGAATTTCTTCCTTGGACTTCAAGTTAATCAGACTAACAAAGGGATATTCATTTCACAATCTAAATATGTTAAGGAATTGTTGAAGAAGTTTAGAATGGATGACTCTAAATTGGTTTGTACTCCTATGGTAGCTAGTTGTAAGTTGACTAAGGATGTTGAATTTTCTAAAGTTGATTAGAGCATGTACAAATCCATGATTGGTGGATTGTTGTATGTTAATACTACTAGACTTGAAATTATGGATGCAATATGTTTAGTTGCAAGATTTCAAGAAGAACCGAAGGAAGCACATGTTATAGTTGTGAAAAGGATATTCAAATATCTTAAAGGAACTCCAGATTTTGGGCTATTGTGTCTAAAGGACAATGATTTTACATTGAGTGCCTACACTAATGTTGATTGGGCTAGATGTGTAGATGATCAGAAGAGTACAAGTGGAGGTGAATTCTTCCTTGGAGGAAGATCAGTTGCATGGCTGAGCAAGAAACAAGATTCAGTTTCTTTATCTATTGCAGAAGCAGAGTCTATTACAACAGCATCCTGTTGTACAAAAGTATTGTGCATGAAGCAAACTTTGATGGACATAGGTGTGATGAGTGAGGAACCTACTGCTATCTTTTGTGACAATACAAGTGCTATAAATATATCAAATAATCTGGTAATGCATTCTAGAAAAAAGCACATATCTATTAAGTATCAATTTTTGAGGGAGAAGGTGTTCACGAATGAATTTAGACTTGAATATGTGCCTACTAAAGAAAGAGTTGTAGTCATATTCACTAAGGCCCTTCTGAAGGATACTTTTGAGTATCTCACAAGGAAGGTAGGGGTTTTTTCTCCTCCCTCTCTAAACTAAGTACATTTGGTGGTGCATCAATCTAGTGGATTCATAGAATTCTTTGTTCTGAATTGATGATTGAGGTCTACTCCTCAAAGGGAGTAGAGAACTGCATTGTTACAGTATGTTTTATGGGTGCACTCCTTAGGGGGACTGAATAGATCTTTATATGGAAAGAATTTCATTTCCCATTGATTTCAAAGGGGGGAGAGATCAAGTAAAATTATATGCTTGGTAGGTTGTCACTTCTGAAAATCATGTAGGATATGGGAGAGAGATCATGTATTCCTTATGCTTGGTAGGTTGTCACTCCTGAGAATCATGTTTGTTATCTTTGATGGTTTATTTTTCTTTCACATCATGTGTTACCATTAATCACAAAGAGGGAGATTATTTCAAGTATGAATATGTTTAATGGTGTTGTCATTAATGTTTTCATTGATGTCAAAATTGTACAGGTTGAGCAAGTTGTGTATTTGCCAAGTTCTCTTGAGAAAATTGAGAAATGATGTAAACCAGTGTTGAAATGTGTTCTGAGCACAATTCAGTATTGTGGCCTACACTTCCTTTGTGTATCTTTTCCCTATGAGGTTTGATAGTTTTATTCTTGAACTTTAGTGGATTATATATTCTAAGTTTTAGCTTCTAGCTTTATGGAGAGTAGAAGTTTGTTCAGCGGTGTGTGAACTAGGTTTGTAGAGTTATCTAGTTGTTGACTGGGAGAAATTTTTTGGCTCTGTAGTCCTCTAGTATTTGGTTTCAGATCTTGCAAATCTAGGAGATTACTATATGGTTTTTTTTTCTATATTTTTGAAAAGTTGTATGTGTTTTTGTACTCTGGAAGGCTTGCTCTAGAGCTTCGGTATTCTAACTGGTTGTCTTTGTTGGATTGGTGAAGTATTCTCTATGAATAAAGTTTGTTGAAGATGTTGCAAATGTATCTTTTTTCTCAAAGATAGTAAAATGATTGGTGAAGTGTGTTGGGCCATCCACATGAGATTATCTTACTAGTGATATGTGTACTTCAAGCTCATTTGTGTTTTCATTAGGTTTGGCTAACCTAGTGTTTACACGTTACAATATGTTTGTGCATAAATTTTTGAAAGCATGTGCATGATTCAAGATGGTGTTTGGGTCCTAAATTAAATATGTAATTGGTCCTCTCACATTCTTATCCACTATGGGAATGTTGAGTAGCCAACCTTGTTTGAATTTTTAATTTGTAATTCTATAACCAACCTTATCAATGTTTCTAAGGTTGAAGATGGTATATAAGTGAATCAAGATGAAGAAAATTCATCATCCATCCTTCATTCGATTTGAGCAAGAGAAGAGTTTGTGTAAGTGTGAAAAGAAAAGTGAGGAAGAGCGAAGTGCAGCAACATAACTTAATTGTATATATATTCTTCTGTTAAAGTTGTGAAGTGTGTGGAACTCCTAGTGATAGATCTTTATATATTTATTTGTAATTTCTATAGGAAGTGAGCCTCCTTTTCTGGATAGTGAGTCCTAAGGTAGTGAGCCCTTAATCTAGGTAGTGAGCCTTCATATCTAGGAAGTGAGCCCTCAGGCAGTGACCCTGTTTATCCGATTTTGTATTCTTGTATATTGTGAGTTAATCCTCACTATGGTTTTTCCCTCATTGGGTTTTCCATGTAAATCTAGTGTCTCTGTTGTGTTTTTTTAATTTCCATTTCATGTTTACACCTAATAACATATTGAAGTTAGAGTGAAATTGTCTAAGTATATAAGTGGAAAGAATTGATACAATGGATTCACTCCCCCCCTCTTAGTTGTCTTGTGTTCATTTCAACATTTTCAATGTCTACATTTTTTCCCTCTTTGAAGTGAGTTCCTGCTACATTAGTTTGAAGACTGATTCCCTTCAAATTAAAAATTGCTACTCAGATCAAAAAAAAAAATAAAAAAAATTAGATGCCCCAACGAAAGGATTAAGCTAGTTCCTTGCCCCCTGAAGAAATTAGGTGGAAATTTTGAATTTTGAGTTGATTTCTCAACAAAGATGAAAGGCTTCCACAAGGGTCCAGAAAGGCTCTCGGATGTGAAAAACATGCCAAAAATGTAAAAAGCGATGAAAAATAAGGTTTAGTTTGTCAAGATTGGTCAAAATGGTGAAAAACCCTAGTTTGAAAATTAAATTAGGCCAAACAAGCATATTTTTCTAGCATAAATAGGTTCTCAAGGAAGGGTCACTTTCAATTCATTTTTGCACTCACATTTTAGAGGATTATTACAAATTGAGCTTTGACCCTCCAACAAGATGGCACAATGAGTGCTCCCACGACACATTTTTTACTAAGTTCAAGAGTACCAGAGGCTTTTAGGCATAAGACCACCAATATGTGATTCAAAACTTGATTTGAAATTTTACTTTTTGATGCATTTAATTCCTTTTAAAATTTGGACTATGGCGGTGTCACTCTAGAGCGATGCTATTTTGAGAATCGGCGACACTAATTTGAATTTTAGTGATGCATATGTGAATTTTAACACAATTCATGATCTAGATTTAGAGTTTCAGATTCTCAATAGAAATGCATATGTAAATAGAGATGTACCTCTTGATTTGAAAATTAGGGTTAGGGTTTTCCAAAGTTAAATCATGATGCATATGTGTTTAGTGATGCATATCGTGATTTGCATTTTAAATGCCTCAGGCGTTGCAGTTTGAAATTTGAATTATAGTGACACAATCATAAATAGTGATGCTATTATCATTTTGGGGATGAAAAATCCAAACTTAGCTAGACTTGTTGATTTATATAAGTTGCAAAAGGAGTAATTCGGGGAGATCGGCTTGTGGTACGTTGCCTACATGACCATCACCCAAACATATCTGGCCATGATGACAGCCTTGTGTGAGAAATGGCACAATGAGACCTCATCGTTCCACCTTCCTATCGGCAAGGTGGCAATGACGCTTGAGAATATATGAGAGATATTGTGTTTTCTAATACATGGTGAGAATGTGATATACATGCAGGGTGATCCCACAATATTGGTTTACAATTTTTTGCCAAACTAGACACTGAAATATTTTTTTTTTAACTAAAAATTCACTTTCAGGCACCTATAGCAGCTAAACCATGAGGAATTTGAAGATGATGAAAACTAGTGATTTGTGACATTTTGTCTATAGATTCTAATAATATATTTTTTTTAAAATGGAATCAGATTGCACTTCCTTTTCCATCTCCTTTGAAAACTATTTTTTTTTTTAGTAAACAACATTTTTAAGGAGTGACACTTATCGTATACATCATAACTTGTTTCCATAAAGGATGAAATTCTAATTTTTTCGAATTTAGATTTGTAACTATGATATCTAGACCTTTCATTTGGTTTTATAGTGTTTTATTGAATTATTTTTCCTTAATCAAGTTTTGAAGTCAAACCAGTTACAATTCAAACATAGATGAACCGTATACAACATAAATTTTTTTGTATGTATCGAAATTAAATTTATTTTTTACTATATGAAGGACATCAATACCTAGCCCAAACATATTTTTTAGAATTTTATTTTGATAATCTGCTATTTTCTCACATGTACAAAACATAAAGCTTGATTTTCAATGAAAAATCTATGTTTAATCAAACTAAAAAAACAAATACATAATAAAACTAAAACATATTAAAATTATATTCATTGGATAGCTTGTTCCGAGGAATACCATCATCCAATTGGGTCTATGAAGTCTCCTCCATTTTCATCCACAACCCAAGCTTCGAAGGGAAAAATTCTAGAGATTTTTAGTCCTAGAGGGGGCGAGTGGGGGAAAAGGGGGGTTCGAGTGAACCAGGCCATGGGTTCAAGAAAACACCTAGGGGTTCGCTCAAACCAGGGTTCATTGGAACCCCTTTCCACAAGAATTTTGTTTCTTATTTGTTGGGGAAATGTGGGACCCAACATTAAATGGGTTCACTTGAAGGGGGTTCTATCGAACCCCATTTGGGTTCGTTCAAACCAAGAAGTTCGTTTGAACCCCCAAAAACCCTTTTTTTTTGCATGGGGTCATTTTTTGCAACTTTTTCTTCCTCACTACAATTGTAAACCACTTTTGTTTGTTTACCCTACAATGAGGTGATAGAGCTGGAGGAAATTGTTCTAGTCACTTTACAGATAGACCTCAAGATGTATAGAGGTCAAGTGCCCACTTTCTGATTGATTATTGCAACTATCATCTCAGGTTTGGTTCCTCCAGATCGATGGAGCAGAAGGTTCTATTTGGGATGGGGCCTGGCTTGGTAGAGGATGTTTTTCAAGAAGAATTAGTATGCATGGGGTCTAGTGATGCTATCCTCATTATACCATGATATGCACAATTTTGTATACTATGATGGTAGGGCAATCGACACAAGGGTCACCTTACTTCACATTTGGGCCTAGGAGCACATAGTTGTGCTCTGACCGATTGTTTATATTGTAGATGTAGAGCTAGATGATCTTGTGGTCTAGAGGTACAGGCGTTCCATCACACTACAACATATAGGGCAACTTGGGATTCCCTACTAACACAGGGTCATCGATGATATGATAGTTTTCAAATGGCGACCCTAGGTTTAGATGCTAGCATGGTACGATGATGTATAACAAATTTTGTTTACTAAATAGACTTGATACATGTGGGGTCAAGAGCACACAATCATTGAGAGGTACCTTTCAGACATGGTGGCAAGATAGTTTAGGGACAAGTAAGATAGACCAGATGATGCCTACACCACCATCTTTGCTAGGTTAGCATGAGAGACAAGAGCGTGGGGACCCACTACCCCGGCCCACAAGGTTGTTGAGGGATTCTGATAGTTGGTTGCTTGACCATGGGATTATGATCAGGGGTAGGTGGATGTTCAAAGGATGCCTATATATGATGCATAGTTCACACCCTGTCATTGGTTGACAGATCCAATAGGTGCACCTCCACGAGGGAGACCGATAGGGAGGGGTGTAGGTAGAGGTAGAGGTCAAGGTACAAGACATGATGGATAGGATGGATAGAGTGGATGGATCCTAGGAGCACCACCAATAGATCAATAGCCTCCTTGACAACCACTGATATAGTAGCAACCTCCACAACAGCCACCACCATCGAGGACAGATCCCTATGATTTATAGATACATTAGCTACAACAACAGGTACATGTTATTATAGGTGAGAGGGATCGGGCCCATCATTAGGTTTTGGTGATCACTACTGAGAGAGATCAGGCCAGATAGTAGATAGGGGCTTTGATAGCAGAGAAAGAGTAGGAGCGAAACCTTAGATAGATTTCTATGATAAATTTGGCTTAGGAATTGAGACTATGGTAGCTACAACTTAAGGATGGATAGTGTCTACTAGATTATACAAAGTGGCTATAACTGAGGTAGCCTACTATAGAATTTATTACCATCGAGATGTCCCAATGGTTCTTAGATAGCTAGATTATTCTTAGAGTAGCCGGGAAAACCCTAGAGCCAAGGATCAACTAGATAGACAAGTTGGAGAGGGGAGCAACCATCAAGGCTAGCTCATTTGTATAGACACTTTTTTTATTATTTTCCCGATTCTTTACATAGATATACATTCATGGGATCCTTTTTGATAGCTCCTCATGGATATTGTATTTTTGATCAATATACATACACTGACTCAGATATTGTACTGTGATAGTGACCATTTATATATATGATATGATACATATTTGATATGATGTGTTATTTTATTTCATGCTTTATGAATGCATGGATGCACTGTGATATGATGTGATGCGATGTAATACAATGCAATGGATGGATGTACTTATTATTCAGTATCTTTTCATGATATGGTATGTAGATGTATGATATGATATGCAAGTTTTATGCTTATGAAAATTATATGGATGCATCTCTTCTTGTGTATTTTATTATGTAGTTATTTATGAGATGATGATGTATGCATATGGATGTATGGATGGATAATTTAGATATTTATTGTTATGATATGATAATGTGATGCAATGCTTTAATATGCTTAGAATAACAAATAGATATTATTTATCACAAATTAAATGATAATGATGATGCGGGATGTATGTTTATGATATGCTATGATATGCAGTGATGTATGCATGTTGATGGTTTGTGGATGTGGGTTGGATGCATTGATGATATTTTGTGGACTATCATGATACTAGGTTAGCACAAAGAAAATATAAAAGAAACAAGATGAATGACCATTGATTTGATTATTGACTCAAAATATCCAACATGTCTATGATCCACCAAGATTTTATTAGATATGGTGATGAAAAATGCATGATGATGATGATTTTATCATATCTTGGGATTGGGATTTTTTGTCGATCCTTATTGTTTGATATAACACATAGACACAATGCATCGACATATTAATAACCAGGATGGAATTTTATCTACTGTAATGGACTTTGACTCTACAGATAGATAGGATAGTCTTGTTCACAGCTTGACATACAAAAACCTTGTTGGAATGGAAGTTAGAATATTAGAATACATTGGACCAAAGAATACACAATAGTCAACAATGCACTATAAACAATCTCTATACACACAACTAAGAAAGTATGTGCCAAGATTATTTTACAAGAATCCCTATAAGAAAAAAAAATGAAAGATAATGATCGATGCCCCATTCCTTTCTCTCTAAATCATTTTGATAGAAATTATCGAGAGGTCCACAAAATGGGTCATTAAGATAAATCAGAAGAAAAGATCAAAGAAAAACAGTCAGTGTTATCTATATCTCTTGCTAGATTAACTTAGCTAAGGTGATTTTTGATGTTGATGTCCATCCTAGGAAGGATACATCCTAGAACATGTTGACTAGATGGGTCAATTAGGATGATGATGAGCTTTATGATAAGCCATTGATAAAAACTTCACTCACGCATTTACCTATGATGTAGACTTTAGATTTTGGCACTTAGTTCTCACTTTATGACTTGCGACATTTTTTTTTTACTGGTGTTTCCAAAGGTTTAAGATGATGATAGATTTATTATGGATGAAGGTTTATTATGAGTGAAAGCGAAATGGGATGGATGGTTTTGGATCTTTTAGAATTTTTCAATGTTTTTGGTATTTTAAAAGTTTTTTTGAGGATATTTTTTGGTTTTTTGAGTTGTTTATGTAAATGTTTATGTTTTCGATTATTTGAGGTTGTTTGGGGTTTTCCAATGATTTTTTAGGCTATTTAGGTCTTTTAAATGTTTTCTGATGTTTTTGTATTTTTTGAGATTTCTAAATGTTTTGGGGTTTTCTAAGATTTTGAATGTTTTTGGGGTTTTAAGATATTTTATGAATGTTTAAGGCTTTTCAAGATATTTGAATGTTTAGGGGTTTTTTGAGAGGAGTTTGACCAAGAACCTAACTTAAAAGACCTATTTTGGGGGCCTTAGGGGCTTATCAAAGATAAGCCTTTCCTATGTTATACATGTAGAGACCATGTAGTTCGACCAACTTGACTTATTCAGGATGAAGATATTAACAATTGAGGGAAATTCCAGTTTATTATGATGGACTCCTAAAGACTAGCCCAGGGTGTCTCAGGGGCACATCAATGATGGTCTTGCCTACATTCAAGCTCAAAGACCCATAGTTCGAGAACAAGGTACTATTTTTTGATTTTCTATGTTTGACCTTTTTAGGGATTTTGATATGTTTTTTATGTTTCAGATTTTTACTTTACAATTTTTTAAATGATTTTGGATTTTAGCTATACAAGATTTTGCAAGTATTTTTGGATTTTTTGATGAACATTTCATGAATGTTTTTGGAATTTTTGAGATATTCCAAATGACCTTAAGATATATAAGAACTTGATATGATCCATAACAAATTACACCTAATGTGATAGAATAGACTACCTCAATATAGGTAGGACATATTGACCTTTCAAATATGCCAAGTAGTACTAAGGGGATGCGATACTTCATAACATCAAGCTATGATAAGGACGTGGATGGGCGATGGAATAAATAGGATGAATGGTGCGATAAATGGATGTGATGCCAAGAATGATACGATAAAGAGCCACATAATAGATGGAGGTGCTTTATTTATGTGAGGTGCTTGTTTTCTAGGTTTTTACCAACGTACTTTCCCAAAGCACCATCGAAGTGGTTTTCACTAAAGGATAATATTTTTCTTTACTTTTTCAATCCTTTTTTTATTTTTTGGATTTTGATCATTTTTTGATTTTTATGTATTTTTAGATTTATACCCTTCAAGACTAGGCATAAAAAAAATTAAGACTCAAATCGTTGGTTGGTTCCTAGAAGGGTTCACCTTTAGGTGTTGAAAATGGGTATGCTCTTGATCCATAGCTTGCTATAATGACAAAGGGACCGAACCAGTTAGGCTTAAACATTCCTTTATTATCTTGATCTTGGAGATTCTGATTATGCTTTAAGGAAAGATCCCCTGCCTGGAAAGACTAACATTTGATCTTCTTATTATTCATTTGTTTCAGTCAATTTTCATATAATTGTAACACATCCAAGAATTCTAGCTCATTCAACTGAGATACTCTATATTCTTCATCACTTATTAGGTTATGTAGTGACACTCATAATGATGGGAGATCAACCTCAATAGGAAAGATGGATTTTTATCTATAGGCCAAGGAGAATGGGGTTACACCTTTTCGCGTGTGGATATTGGTTTGATAGGCATAGAGAACAAGATTTAACTGCAGATGTTAGGAACGACCAGCTTCATTGACCATTTTCTTTAGGATCTTCAAAATAGTTTTGTTTGTAGCCTCACTATGGCCATTTCCTCAGGGGTAATATAGGGTAGAGAATTGGTGTTGGATGTTGAATCTTTGACATAGCTCTTTGATGCAAGGGCATCCTTGGTTCTTGGTAATCTTGCATCAACCAAAAATATTTTCATTCAGTTTTGTTCTTGTTATGTTCTTGTTCTTGTTCAAGTTGGTAGATCCAACATTTTTTCATGTTTTCTCACCAGATCTTGTGTACTTATGGTTTCATTGTGGACATGTTCAATTTCCTTATTCCAAGATTTCAGCTCGGTTGGATCTTTTTTTTGGCAAGTTATCACTTTTGAAATTAGCCCTAGAATAATTTCAAAGCCTAATAGCTAGTTTGATCTATCACAGATCCTTTCTAGGACTTGCAGATCCTCATGGTATGTTTCAAATTGTACCAATGAGTTTCCCCAACCTTTATCTTAGGTCCACACTTCATCATATGCTTCTACCCAAGAAATTTAGATTTGAGGCTAATATGTTCTTGCACATGTTACATTTCCTTCATTGGAGATTGTAATGATCTTTGGTTGACATAGATGTTTATTGGCCAGTAGATATGATACAAAGCTTGTAATAGATCATTAGAATAGGGGGTGAATCAAGATCAAGTAGATTAGGATGTCTATAGAGTTTGATCTATAAGGTTTTTTCTCACATGTATGAGCACTATGGTTTGAGCATGTTGTAAGTAAGCCTGTGAGCCAAATCTGTATGCTCAAATGTGGTTGACTATCTATAATTGAATTTCATGATAATAATAATGTTTGTATCTACGTTTGCCTCTATATTTTTTTTGCTTCTATTGTGTTATTCTACTTGCACGACCCAAATTGTTCTCTCTAAGGACCCTCCTATCATGACTACTGCCAGATTGGTATCAGAGTGAGATTCATTCCTTGTGAGATCGTCAAAGTTTGCACAATCTTGTTGAAGTTTATTATTGGGTGGAAGACTAAGGATTCGACCTACATCTATAGAATACTTGTGTAAATATGGTGGGAAGAAGAAATGGTAGAGGAAATGGAGTGCATGGAAATGAAGACCCATCCATAATGGAGATGTTGAGAGGAATTGTTGCTAGATTGGAATCAATTGAAACGGCCTAGAGGAGAGGTCAACCAGTTTATGATGTGAGTTATGAATAACTTGCAAGAGAAGAGCAACTTGGTCTTGATCAGGGAGAAGAAAGGTTCATAAGAGCTCTAACCTGATTAAACACTAAACCACATGTCAATCCACCAGATTATAATGGTAATTTGGATCTAGATGAATTGTTAGATTGGATAATAGAAATGGAAAAGTACTTTTATTTTTAAGGTACCCCAAAAGATAAGAAGGTGAAATTTTCTTGTACAAAGATGAGAGGACATGAATCCCTTTGGTGGGAACATTTGTAGGCATATAGGAAAAGGAAAGGAAAGGAGAAGATAAGATCATGGGATCAGATGGTGAATAAATTGGATAGAGTTCATGCTTGCTGACTATCATATTAGATTGTTCAAGATGTTGCATAATCTGAAATAGAAGGAATCAAGTGTGACATAGTATACTGAAGAGTTCTATAAGTTCAACATCAGATATGGACATTCAGAGGATGAGACTGAGCAAGTAGCTAGATATGTAAATGGTTTGAGGTCATCTATACAAGATGAGATTAGTTTGATTAAGTTGTTGAGTGTGGAAGAAGCCTATCAATGTGCCCTAAAATCAAAAGAGAATCTAAACAAAAGACATGAGCAGAGACAAAGAGGAAGAGGTGGAAGATTTTAGAGAGGGAGGATTTTTATTGGAGGAGGAAGAGGATCTTTTCTAGATCATAACAAGGATAAGGGGGTCAGTAAGAATGAGAATTCATACTAAAGAGATGATGGAAACTCTTATAGAAGAGGAGGATATGGTGGTTACCAAAATGAAGGATATAGAAAAGATGATAGAGGGAAAGAGAAAAGATTATTCAAGGGAACTTTTTTCAAATGTGGTGGAGAAGGACATAAAGCCTTTGAATGAAAATAGGGAGAGACAAGAAGAAAGAATGAGAACAATAGAAGAGCAGCCTTTATTGAGGATAATCATGCTAGATCACCTAATCAACTGGAAGAAGGAGAAGTGTTGGTGAATAGGAAAGTATTGTGTCAAAGAAAATTAGAAAAGGAACCATTGTAGATAAATAATTTTTTTCAGACCAGATGCACGGTAGTTGATAAATGTTGTAAAGTAACAATTGATAGTGGAAGCTTAGAGAACTTGGCTTCTGAAGAAATGGTGACCAAATTGAAGTTGGAAAGATTGAAACACCTGAAGCCCTATTAGATAGCTTGGATTCAAGATGAGAATAAGATACTAGTAAGTGAAAAATGTTTGGTGAAATTGACGATAGGAAATTATCCTTATGAACTTTTTTGCGATATCATGCCTATGGATGTACACCATATTTTGTTTAGAAGACCTTGGTAGTATGAGATACATTCTATTCATGAGAGAAAGAATAACATATATACTATTTTTGCAAATGGGATGAATCAGACTTTGTTACCCTTGGAGGATGTTCCGAAAGTTGAAGATTGCATGACTACTAGAATTTGCTTCATTGATGGGAGGAGATTTTTGGATGGGCTGAGACATGAGAACATGTGTCATGCATTGGTACCTAAGAAGGTGGAAGACTTGAAGCATGTAGAATGACAACATGAGGAGATAAAGGAATTGTTGATAGAATATGAAGCTATCATTTCAGATAATGTACCTGATGGATTTCCACCTATAAGGAGTATTAGTAATTGAATGGATTTGATTCCTCGAGTTATTTTACCTAATAAATCAACAAACTAGATGACATTGGCAGAGAATGAAGAATTGAACAAGAAAGTAAAATATTTTTTGAGAAAAGGTTTGATCAGAGAAATCTTAAGCCCTTGTGCAGTACCTACAGTGCTAGCACCCAAGAATGATGGTGAATGTGTTAGAGTAAAGGTTTTAACTTAATTATGTTGATTATGTTAACTTCATTCCCTTCTTAAGATTTCACGTTAGTTTGCATAATGTGACATTTAATAATTATATTAATTATTAAATGTTTTCCTATTAGTACTTCTATTAGGGTTTTATTAGGGTTTGCATGATCTCCTTTTTATAAGGATTCATCCCATTGTATTTCATATCAATTCATTCTATCATTCTCACTGATATATACATTTTCAGCTTTCAGAGAACCCTTGCTTGTTTGTCTCCATCTCTTCTTTTGTGATAGGTTATTTACATGCAGGTGATCTTCAGGGTTTGTGACATTGTATTTTCTCAACTCCTACATGGTATCAAGCTCCACACCTACTTCTGCCTATTCTAGTTTTGAAGATTTTTGGAGCTTCAAGGGTTTGGGGCTTGTTTCTTGATCTAGGGAATACCTGCAATTTTGAAGTATTTTCAGCTCAAACGGACATCGCCATTGTGTCCGCAGCAGTCTAAAACCTCTAAATCAATTGTTCATTTGTCCATTTTGGACAAAGTCAAAATTTAGAGCAAATTTTTTTTGCAAGTACAATCGTATGACCACGTCTGCGCGCAGATCCATAAGAAATTACTGGTAAAAAAATTTAAAAAAAAAAATTCGGAATTTTATTTTCTGCCTATTTTCAGAAATTTTCGTAGAAATTCATTTATGCAAAAAGAATTTTTTTGTAAAATCTTTTGATTTTAAAAAAAAGGGGAAAGAAAAAAAAAAATTTAAAGCATTTCGGCTCGCGGACCTGGTACCCGCAAGTACCTGCAACCGCAAGCCTGCGGGCCCTATGGTACACTAGTCAGCATACTGCCGACCAACGGTTGACAGTACCACTGACCAGTAGTACACAGTCCGCTAGGCATGGGGGGTGGGACCATGTGCCTCCCCCACCCCAATTTTTTTTTTTCATTTTTTTTAAAACAAAATTCTGTATTTTTTATGATTTTTTTAAATTAAAAAAATCAATCCTTTTTTAATTTGTTTTTTTATACAAAAAACAATTTTTTTTAAAAAAATAGCTCAATTGCACTTTTACGGTGACGGTTGTTTGGCCGTCAAATTTAACCCAGTGTTTTTGCTGCGACGGCCGTATGACCATCAAATTTAACCCAACACTGGTTTTTTCCCTCTTTGGAGCTGATTTATTTCGGAGGCCGTAACTTGGGCATACGATATCATTTTTTGGAAAACAAGATATCGTCGGAAAGCTGTTTTTCTCATCTTTCTAGTGGTGTGGGTTTCATCACATATTTTTTCTGTTGGTGCATTCTACAACTAGTTGAAGACAAAGGGGCTATTTTCAGTATCAAGCTCATAACTTTTGATCAGTTTCTCCGTTTTTCACAATCTTAGCAGCGTTGGAACCGTATTTCAAACCTCTTCAGTTTTATCCATGCAATTTTTCTAGATTTCACTTTAGGTATATTTTATTCAATTATTTGTGTTTTCACACTCTGGTGGATTACCTAAACATATTTTCTCTTGGAAAATTTTTGTTTGCATGGGATGCTTTGTTTTTGGCTGTTCGTCATGTATTTCCACCATTTTTTCCTTTGACGACATTTTGAACATCATTTGTAAGCAATCTTTTATGTAAATGAACTGAGATAAAGTGCCACACTATTGTACATGCATTTTTTGGGGATTTTGCACATAAGATTGTGCCATATTTTGTACTTGCACTGATATTATAAAGTGCCCTGAGGGGTTGTGTAGTTTGCCTTTGTTTTGCCATCACATCCTTGTCCAGTAAGTATCCCTCCACGACGACATTGAATCCATACCATGAAGAGGTTGTGTAGTTTTCCTTTGTTTGCCATCACACCTTTGTCTAGTGAGTGTCCCTCCACAACGACCATGGATCCATATGATTCCAGCCTCATGCATGTGTGCTTTGTTTTGCACACCATGTTTTTCAGTTGCAGGTGTTATCTTGCACACTTTCAGATGTTTCTTCTCCTTCATGCACTACAGGGTGTTTCACATCATTTCAGTGGATCTGCCAGGCTCTCCCAGTTCAGCATTATGGGGGGTTTATTATATTGTTCCTACTAATACTTCCTTGGTTTCACCTTGGAAGGGATCTTCCATCTTCAGCGGAGGTTCTTCAGCACCATAGCAATCATCTTTCGACAGTTGTTTGCAGCTTCTTCTACTTCAGTGATATTCTTCTTCTTGGCTTTCTACATCTCTTTTTGGAGTAGAGTTTTTCCCATGAGGTTTTCTCTATTTCTCCTCTTTACAGAGATTTGGTTGTATTTGGGTACCTGATCTGGCCTAGTTTTTGGGACCCATGTTTGCCTTCTTGCATTTGTTTGTAGCTACATTGTTGCTCATCTTAAGGGGGGGGTGTTAGAGTAAAGGTTTTAACTTAATTATGTTGATTAAGTTACCTTTATTCCCTTCTTAAGATTTCACGTTAGTTTGCATAATGAGACATTTAATAATTATATTAATTATTAAATGTTTTTCTATTAGGGCTTCTATTAAGGTTTTTCCTATTAGGGTTTTATTAGGGTTTGCATGATCTCATTTTTATAAGGATTGATCCCATTGTATTTCATATCAATTCATTCTCTCATTCTCTCTGATATATACATTTTCAGTTTTCAGAGAACCCTTCCTTGTTTGTCTCCATCTCTTCTTTTGTGACAGGTTATTTGCATGCAGGTGATCTTCGGGGTTTGTGAAGTTGTATTTTCTCAACTCCTACAAAATGGAGGATGTGTACAGAATCTATAGCCATAAACAAGATCACAATGAAGTATAGCTTTCCTTTTCCTTGGATGGATCACATTATGGATTGTTTGAGTGGAGCTAAATACTTTACAAAGATGGATTTGAAGAGCGGATATCATCAAATCAAAATAAAAGAATGGAATGAATGGAAGACAACATTCAAGAAAAATGAAGGATTGTATGAGTGGTTGGTGATGCCTTTTGTACTAACAAACTCACCTAGTACTTTCATGAGGTTGATGAATGAGATATTGAATAAATTCTTGGGTAAGTTTTTGATTGTCTATTTGGATGACATCTCAATTTTTAGTAAGACTAGAGAAGAACATTTGTTACATATAAGACAAGTTTTGTAGAGATTGAGGGAAGAGAAGTTGTTGATAAACATCAAGAAGTGTAGCTTTATGAAAGAAAAATTGTATATCTTTGGTTTGTGATATTTGTGAATGGATTGAAGATGGATCATGAGAAGGTAAGAGAATTTTTTGAATGGCCTACACCTAAAAGCATTGGAGAGGTAAGATAATTTGATGGATTGGCTAGTTTGTATTGAAATTTCATTAGGAATTTCAATTCCGTTTGCAGCCCCATGACAGAAACAATGAGAGGAGATAGGAAGGATTTTAGATGGACATATGGAGTAGACAAAAGTTTTGAGTTGCTAAAAAAAAGTAGCCTATGTTGGTTTTACTAGACTTTAGTAAGGTATTTCAAGTAGGCTATGATGCAAGTGTAAATGAAATTAGAGCAATGTTCATTCAAGAAGGAAGAGAAGTAGCTTATTTTAGTGAGAACTTGAATGATGCAAGGAAAAGTTATTCAGTGTATGATCAGGATTTTTATGCCATAGTTCAAGCCTTGAACAAGTGGATACTTTACTTGTTGTCTATGGATTTTGTGTTGTATATCGATCATCAGGCTTTGCAATACTTGAACAATCAAGGTAAGTTGAATCGAAAACACATGAGATGGGTAGAGTTCTTGCAGAGTTATAATTTATTTTGAAACATAGGAGTGCAAAGTCAAATAGAGTTGTTGATGCTTTGATTAGGAGAAGGAATTTATTGACACAGATGAAAGTGGGGGTATTAGGCTTTCATGAATTGAAGAACTTGTACAAGCATGACCTAAATTTTGTAGAACCTTGGAGGGATTGTAAACAAACAGTTTTGGAGGATAGAAGTCAGTGGTTGGATTATTTCATTCAAGAGGATATGTTGTTCAGAGGAATTCAGTTGTGTATACCCCGAAGTTCAATGATAGATAACTTGGTAAAAGAGAAGCATAGTGGAGGATTGGCAAGACACTTTGGAATTGATAAAATAGTAGCATTGGTAAGTGAGAACTACTTTTGGCCCCAGATTCATAAGGATGTCAGGAAATTTGTGTAGAGTTTTTGAGTTTGTCAAGTTGCAAAAGGGAATAGTCAAAATGTTGGATTATACAAACCTTTGATAGTTCTTGAAAGACCTTGGGAGGATATCATCTTGGATTTCATATTGGTTTTCCAAAGACACAAAGAGGTAATGATTTTGTATTTGTGGTGGTAGAAATATTTTCCAAGATAACACATTTTATACCTTGTAAGAAGACAATAGATGGAATTCATGTAGCAGACTTGTTTTCAAGGAAGTGGTTAGACTGCATGGATTACCTAGGAGTATTGTTTCAGAAAGAGATCCAAAGTTTGTTGGTTACTTTTGGAGGACGCTTTGGAAGAAGTTGAAGATAGATTTGATGTTCAATTCTTATTTTCACCCACAGACTGATGCACAGAAAAAGGTAGTGAATAGGAGTTTGGGAAATTTGTTGAGATGTTTGGATGGAGAGAAGACTAGAAGTTGGGATTTAGCCCTTGTAGAAACAGATTTTTCCTACAATAATTCAATGAATTGGAGCATAGAAAAGACACCTTTTGAAATCATTACCAGAGTTCATCCTAGAGGTATATCATAATTGCAAGACATCAGTAAAGAAGATAAAAGGAGTGCAGAAGCAGAGAAATTTGTAGAACATATGAGGAAAGTGCATAATCAAGTGAAACAATATTTGGAAGATATGAACTAGAAGTATAAGGAGCGAACAAATGAAAAGAGGATACATAAGGAGTTTGGAGTTGGAGATGAAGTAATGGTATATTTGAGGAAGGAAATATTCCCAGTTGGCACATACAGTAATCTCACGATGAGGAAGTTTGGACCCTATAGGATTTTGAAGAAGTTAGATTCAAGAAATGCATATGAAGTAGAGTTACTAGATGAAATGGGTATATCACCTATATTCAACATTGCAGATCTACATCAATACTATGAAGCAAAATTTAGTGAAGCCAGTAAATAAAAATTGGAAGAAAAACTTCCTAAACAAAAATCAAATGGGATAAAAGACATTTTGGATGTCAAATATGGGAGAAAGACTCATGGAAAATGATACAAAGAATATCTAGTGAAATGGAAAGGTAGACTAGTGGAGGATTCTTCTTGGATTTCTCAAGCTGAGGTAGACCATATTGGTCTCCCTTTGGCCCCAAAAAAGTGAGGGACTCACTTTTCATTAACCTTGGATTTCTGATGCAATAGCATCCTTGGTTCTTGGCAATCTTGCATCAACCAAAAATATTTTCATTCATTTTTGTTCTTTTTTTGTTCTTGTTCTTGTCCAAGTTGGTAGATCTGGTATTTATTCATGTTTCACTGCTAGATGTCACATACCTATGGTTTCATTGTGGACATGTTCAATTTCCTTATTCCAAATTTTCAGCTCAATTGGATCTTTTTTCGGTAAGTTATCACTTCTAGATTGAGTGATAGTTTTGGAACTGTCCTCAAAATAATTTCAAAACCTAACGGCTAGTTTGATCGATTGTGGATCCTTCCCCTAACTTGTGGATCCTCACAGTATGTTTTGAATTGTATCATGGAGTGTCCTCGACCTTGATCTTTGGTCCACACTTCATCATATGCTTCTACTAGGGAAAAAATTCAGATTTGAGGCCAACCTATTCTTGCACATGTTACATTTCCTTCATTGGAGATTGTAATGATCTTTGGCTGACGTAGATGTTTCTTGGCCCATGGATATGATATAAAGCTTGTAATATATCATTTGAATAGGGGGGTGAATCAAGATCAAGTAGATTAGGATGTATATAGAGTTCAATCTGTAAAGTTTTCATTCACATGTATGAGCACTATATTTTGAGCATTTTGTAAGAAGTTCTATGAACTGAATCTATACGCTCAGATATGGCCACCTATCTGTAACTGAATTTTGTGATGATAAGAATGTTTGTATCTACATTTGCCTCCATATTTTTTGTTGCTTTTGTTGTGTTACTCTAGCTACATGACCCAGATTCTTCTCTTTGAGGACCCTCCTACCATGACTTCCACCACCCTTTCAATCCTAATTTTTGAAGGGTGTTCCATTGTCTTAGATAAGGGTTTGTGGAACACCATAATATTGGATTAGGTAATTCAGAATAAACTTAGCAATTTTCTTCCTCATTATGTAGGTCATAGAAATGGCTTCAACCCACTTGGTAAAGTATTCAGTTGTTGTTATGATTAACTTGTGGCCATTGGATGAGGATGGAATGATCTTTCCAATGAGGTCAAGTCCCCACTATGAGAATGGTCAAGGTGTGATCATTGGTTACAATTCCTAAGCTCTAGCATGAATAATATCTCCATGTTGTTGACACTAGACACATTTTTACACATATTGATGGGCTTCCTTTTCCATGGTTGGCCAATAGTAATGTCCCTTTGATGCTTTGGCGCTAAAGGGTATCACCTAGGATCACGAATTAGGATGCCTTCTTTACAAAGGTCTTTTAAAGGCTATAGGTGATATAGGATGGGAGGGTTCCTCTACATAGGTAGATTAATATGTCATGATACCATGGGGATCCATGACCAACAATGACACACACGAATTTAGATTCAAGGTTTTTGAAATTTGGTATGGGAAGTTTTTCTACCAAAAATTCACATTGGAGGACATTGTTTCGCATGTCTAATAGTGATCTGATTGTTGCCATAGCATCTACGACTTTGTTGTTCATCTGAGGAATCTGTTCAAAAGTTATATCAATGAAAAGGTCCTTGATAATTTCTATCATCTTCTTATAAGGAGTAAGCTTGTCATCCTTAGTTTTGGAGTCATCATTGACTTGGTTGATAATCATTTGTGAGTCACCATATACTTTCACCTCTCATATCTGCCACTAAATTGCTATGCTTAGACCTATGATTAGGGCTTCGTACTCAACAATGTTGTTGGTACATAGAAATGATAGCCTATATGACTTTGGGATTTAGTAACCATCAGGAGTGATGAAAATAATACCTGCTCCTAATCCATGTTGGGTGAATGATCCATCAAAGTACATTTTCCATTGAGCTATGAGATTGATAAGAAACATTGATTCATTAAGGAATTCAGATATCAAGGGGTTCTCTGCATAGATAGGTGTGTCTTCTAGTTAGTCTGCAATCACTTGTTCTTTGATTTCCTTGTGCTCTACATACTCTATATTGAATTCAGTTAAGATCATCACCCATTTAGCCATTCACCCAGTGAGTGTTTATTTGGATAACATGTATTTCAATGGTTTGATCTTTGCAATGAACATTACTTGATGTGATAGCATGTAATGCATCAACTTTTGTGAAGCAAAAAATACTACTAGGCATGCTTTTTTAAAGGGTGAATAGTTAATTTCATAGCCCACCAAGGTCTGACTGATGTAATAGATAGCTCTTTCCTTTCCATCTTCCTCATGTTGTGTAGGAGAGGACCTAGTGTTGTTGATGTTGCTGAGATATAAAGGATCAATGGATTATTTGCTATTAGCGGCATGAGCACTTGAGGTGTCAATGGATAATCTTTCCTTCCCATCCCACTTGGAAATCTTTATCACACTTCTCATCCCACTTGTAAGTTTTTCCTTTATGTAGAAAATAAGAGAAAGGGTGGATTTTGTTTGATAGTTGCGCTATGAACCTTCTGATGGATTGAAATCTTCCTTGTAACCCTCTCATATATTTCAATTTTTGTGGTGGTTCCATGTCTAGGATGGCTTTTACCTTTGTCAGATCCATTTCTATCCCTTTTTGCAAGACAATATAGCTAAGAATTTTATCTGATGTAACCCCAAAGACACACTTTTTTGGATTCAGTCATACCTTGTATTCTTCAAATCTATCAAAGATGGGTCCTAAGACTTCTATGTTCTCATTTATTTTCTTTGATTTTTCCAAAATATCATCCACATAATCTTTGACTATTTTTTGGTTCATGTCGTGAAAGCTGAGGGTCATTTCTCTTTAATAGGTTGCTCCTACATTCCTCAAACCGAATGGCATCACATTCTAGCAATAGGTCCCCCATGGATAAGTGAATACATTTTTGTGTTGATCCCCCTTGGTGATCATTATTCTATTGTATCCTAAAAGACATCCATTAGTGATAGCATTTCGTGCCCAAATATTAAGTCCACGATGAGGTCACTATTAAAAAGAGGCAAATCATCCTTCGCGAATGCTTTATTTAAGGAGCCAAAATCTATGCACATTTTTATGCCCCTAGTGGGTTTGGAGGCTGGTACCAGGTTTGAAGCCCACTCAAGACAATCTATTAGTTAGATGAATCCAATGTCAACAAGCTTTTGTACCTATGGTTTCACCAAGGGTGCTAATTTGGGTGCATCTTCAATAATTTTTTCTTTACTAGTTTAGCTTCAGGATAGACTACTAACTGATGCACAACAACTTCTAGATCAAGCCCTAACATATTAGTGTATGACCATGCAAACTTAGCTCTTCATGCTTTCAAGAATGTTGATAGGATTTTTTGTTCTTCATCCAACAAGGATTCAACGTAGAAAGTGATCTTGGGTGCTTCTTCTATTCCCACATTGACTAGAGTGGCCTTTTCTACTAGCATTGCTGACTATTTTGAATGCATTACACTAAGGGGCATATTCAATCCCTGATCCTTGGGTGCCTTAAAGAGGTTTTGACACTTAGATATGTCCTTTCTTTTTACAATTTTATGATCAGAGAGTGCCACAGTGTGGTTTTAACTCAAAGATTTACATATTATTTGCATTTCATCAATTTTGTGATTGAAGGACTCAATCATCTCTTCATAGTATGCCCCTGTGTCTACCTCTATGCTAAAACCTACTTTGTGACCTGGCCATTGTAAGTTTTCAAAGAGTTCCATGAATTTTGAGATTTCTTCATCATTTTTGAATAAATCAAGAATCAATGGTCCTTGTTGGTCCATGTCAATGAATTGTGGGTATACTATGCATATTTCAGTTGGTTGATTTCTAGAAGCAAAGGATGTTATGGATACCATGAAGAGGAATTTTTTCTCAAATAGGTCAGCAACATCAAGAGGGAAGTCATCTAAGGTCATATCACATGATGTAGGTAACCAAGAGGAAGCCTCAACTCGTTTAGCAGAAGTATCTTTTCTAATAAGGGTGACCTTGCTAGTAGTACAACCTAAGCCAAGATTCTTTAATTGTTTCTCAAGAATGATGGGTTCTAGCAAACCATTATCATTTTGTCTCAATTTTGCGTTCTTGTTATAGCCCCATCCTTTCATTAGTTGTAAGCCTTTTTTTTCATCTTCCATGGGAAGAACAAGGACATGTCGTTTAAGTCTTGATAGAGGAGTTTAGAGACATCCTCCTCATTGATATCTTCTTCGTTCAAATCCCCCCACTTGGTGAAGGTAGTAGCTACCATCTTGATTGTTTCAAGATATTTTTTAGTATATGTGGGTTTCCCATGCAATTGACAAGAAAGAGGTAGTTCTCCCAAGATGAAGGTATTCTTCATTAGTTTATAGTTTCTACAACCATCATCCTGGATTACTGCTTTGTTTGTAAAGAAGGTTTTGCACGATGGTATTTTTTGTTTCTAAGGTAGATGCAAGGGATGATGGGTCAATAAATGAGGTAGATGGTGTAGGCCCTTTTCCATTCTTGGGTATTTTGGGTATCTTATAGAACTTGGCCTCAAGATTCTTGCAATAGTAAAAAGGTTCAAGATCTCCATGGATGGTAATTTCTCTACCCCTCAAAAGGAAACTTTATGCATTGATGGTAGGTCAAAGCTACATCTTTTAAGGCATGGATTAGTGGTTGGTCAAGTAGAATATTGTAGGGAATGTTTAGGTCTAACACTTGGCATGTAGTTTCTGCAATGATGGGTCCCACCTAGATGGGTAATGTAATGATGCCTTTTGGTACCCGCTCTTGGTCATCATCTGCTCTAATTGTGGTACTTTTTTCCTTCTCAATAGTATCCTCGGAATAGCCCAAAATTTTCATCAACTAAAGGGTACAAATATTTTGACCCTATTCTTATGAATAATGACCTCAAGGTGTAAAGCACAGTTATGAGATGGCTATGATGGTAGGTATTGTTCTGACAAGGTAAGGAGATGATTAGCAATATTTCCTACCATAGCTTGAAATTGGTTTTTATCAATATCCTTGGGGATAGATGACTCTGATAAAGCTTTCTCTAGGATTTCCTTGTGTGTGGGGGATAGCCTTAATAGTTCAAAGATTGAAATTTGTGTGGAAGTCTTCTTAAGTTGATCTAGGAGATTGTACTTGTTGGGATTTGATGTTGGCAAAGTAGGTTGTGCCCTAGATTGAGATGGGACTCCTTGGACGGTGTTTTTTCCACATCGTGTGGTGACTCCACACTCTACACTAGGCCCTTTGATGGTGACGATAGTAATGATGCTATCATAGGAAGAAACCACATTGGAATAGGTATGTTGAATGTTTGTATAATCCTTAGCTTTTCCAATATTGTTCGCTTTGTTATGATATAGAATAGGTTTCTTTTATATCTTAAGATCTTGGTTACTAGTTGTTACCTCAATAGATATGGTGTCATTTTCTATGGGGTCTTGGATAATGTTTTTCAGCCTCGTATAGTTTTTTTTTTTGTGTCCTTTGATTTTTTGAAAATCAAAAAGATCATGCTCGTTGTACCAACATGGTTTCTCTTGGGGTTCTTGGTAGTTTTCAAAGTTGGAAAGTGTTATCAAGTTGGAATCTACCAATTTCTTCATGATGGTTTTGATGTGTTCCAACAACTGTGTGTACTTGTGTTTAGGATAGTTTTTCTTGTTAGGGGTTTTCCTTTGTTGCATCTCGGTGTTGTTTTCTACACAGTTGGTCGAATGTTAGCAACTTGATTGTTGTTTTCTCTAGGAGCAGTTAGTACCACCTTAGCATCTACCACATCATTTCTTGCATTCTTGTTTTTAGCACAGACACGAGGCTCGTCATTTGAACTAGTTGATGGGCGATTGTCTTTGTAAGCTTGGGTATTCCCCTATGAGATTAGAGCTCTCTCAATGTTAAGGTCTCTAGGGAAAATTTTATCATAAGATGTGATGCATTTTTTCTATGATGATCCCCACTTGTTCTTCATTGGGAAGAGGCCACTTTCTTTTACTAGTTCTTTGTCTCCACCATTGTAAGAAACTAGAAAAATATTCTCCTTTTTCTGCCTGAGAGTGTATAATTCTTCCAAACTTACGTCCATGTCAAGATTGAAGGATAAGTGATGAATGAATTTATCGATAATTTCTTGGAAATTTTTGATAACAAGAGGAAGTTGAGAAAACCAATCCAGGGAAAGACCTATTAAACTTCGGGGAAAGAGGCACATTAAATAAGAATCATTATAAGCCACCTCCCTACACATGACATTGAATTCTTTAACATGGTCCATAAGACATCCTCTCCCTTTGTATTTATTGAATTTGGGGATTTCAAATTTGAGAGGGAATGGTACCATTGTGATGTTTTGATCAAATTGATATGGATACAGATTCTATGTATGGGGCTTCTTCGTATTTCCCATCCAAAGATCTTGAATTTCTTGTGATAAAACCTTGAGTTGTGATGCTACATAATCCCACAAATTTTGGTGGAGGAACATATGTTGGGATGTTGGATGAGCTATAGATAGGATTATGATATGATAAGGTGTTGTGTGGTGTATACAGTGGTGTGCGGTCATGTGAAGGTGATTGAGTTGTGGATGTATATGTTCCTAATGCTTTTGTATTGATGATATTTTGTTGAGGATTATAGTAAAAACTTTGTTGTAGTTGTTGTTGTTGTTTGGCATATTGCTAAGCTAGTAAGGCTTGTTGTTGTTGTTGAGCCACAAGGGCTTGTTATTGGGTTTTTTGTTGTTGTTGTGTCATGAGGGATTTTTGTTGGGCTTGATGTTGTTTTTGTGCTACTAAAGGTGCTTGATGGGCTTTTGTTTGTTGTTATGTTGCTTTTTGTGCTGCTAAGGCTGCTTTTTGTTGTATTTATGTTGTTGTTGGGCTAAGGCTTCTTTTTGTTGTCGCTATTGTTGGATAACTTGTTGATAAGCCTATTATGCTTACTTTAAACCAAAGGCATGCCCCTTCACTATAGGATCAGTTGGTTGTAAGGGTCCACTTGTGATGGATTGCAAGTCTTGATGTTTTGGATGGGTTGTGAGATGGTGATCTAAGAGATTGGGAGTTCCCTTGGTTTAGCATTCCTTGTAAGATGGTTGATTGAGGTGGAGGAATGCAATTTTGAGGTCCTGTTTGATTTTACATAGTTAAGGGGGTCATGGGAAAATATGAGGATGGTGCCATTGGATTTTGTGATGGAAATCACAATCTAGGACCTTCAATCCATTGATTAAAAATTTTCCCTTGTCCTTTGTTTTAAGGATTTCCTTGTGCTAGAGATGTGGAAAAATTATTACCTCAATTGATGGGATTCATTACCAAGGGATTGTTTTGATCAGATTTGATGATTTATTGAATGGACATGTTGTGTGAAACCAATGGTGTAGATGAACTAGCTGGGGGATTGGATAAAGATGTCCCTATTTGCATTAAGGGTTGATTTTTCATGTTGGCATGTCCTTGTGGGTCGATTTGAAACACTTGGTCCACACTTCCCTGCAAGATGTTGGGCACACTTGTGGTACTTGTGGGGATGGATGAAGATGGATCGTAACCTAAATATATTAATGCTATCATGGATTCATGAAGTGTAAGTCGTTGATGTTGATGCTAAGGGTGTTTGAGAATGCTAGAAGTGCCAAATATTGGTGTCCAAGTGGTCATTTGTGAAAAATGATTGGTTTCAAGGGTACCCACGAGTATGCTGCTTTCAAATGGAAGAGTTCTACCAAAGTCCTTGGTGAGGCTAGTTGTAAGACTAGGAGTGGATATTTAATTCAGCCCTAGGGATGGAGTTGTTAAACCTTATGTGAAAGGTTACGCAAGGGTATGCGTAGGATCATGATGGGCCAAAAATTGACATTATGTAAGTGATATGATGGCACATGTGGTTGGCGACTTTCTTTTTACCCAAAATCTATTAAATAAAAAGGGTTTTTAATGGAGATTTTCAGATTTCCACCAATATAAATTATGCTTTACTTTGAATTTAATAAATAATTATTATTCATTTTCTATTTGAATTACAACTAAAGTCCTGATTGATAGCTTGATTGAAAAAAATCTATATCTTTCAAATGGTATCACATTTTTTAAATCTGAAACATGCATCACATTTTATGATTTGCATACTATAGGATTAAAAAAAATGAATTTCATGAAGTTTTGAACAAGTTAAGGTGGTTAGACATACAAGTTTTTATATTTTTTACAAGTTTTAATAAAAAATTCATAATTAATTATTTACTTGGAAAAAAATTAGAAAAACATATGCATCACATCAGGACATGAGTCCTCTATTTATATTTAAAATGTTATTAAAAAATATTATCATTTTATTGTGGTTAGAGTGGTCAGACAGATACCTACTTCTTATTTTTTCCTTGAAATTTAAGTACTACTCCATTGAAATTTCAAATTTTCACCAAATAGTTTTTTTATTAATAAACCTAGTAGTTTAGAAACTACATTCAATTTGCTACAGATTTTATTCTTACATATTTTCAAAATAATATAGATAACTTATTCAAACTTTTATGTCAAGTTGCCTAACTTTGATTTTTTCAATTTTTATCGCCACTTAAGGGCTTATTTTTTTCATGATGATCCTACACATACCTACAACAAAAGATGGATAATTAGGAATTATGTTCTCCAATGCTTGATGTTACATGATTTCCTCCCTAGTAAGTCCAAATGGATTATTCGTGATGTCTTCTATCTCATACAGTCCTGATGGAGATGATGGTTGTTGAGATGGGGTAACTTGACTTCTTGGATCGAATTATAAAGGATTAGGATCACTTGAGGTGAATGTGACTTTGGTTTTTTACATGATTCTTTTGCATTGTGATCATTTCTTTACCCTAAAATGTGGGTCACCTCAAGGAGAGTTGTGTTGAGATTTGTAATGTTTGAACTTTGTAGTTGACTCAAATCTAGGTAAAAGTGATGCTCTAAGTCTTTTTCGAGCAATGATGATAATGGGGGATGAAAAGATGGGTGATATGGAGAGTGATATTTGCAATCATTTTGGGACAACACTTTTGACTCGAGTTTGATTTTTTGATGCTTAGGATAAAGGATGTTTATGAACTTGGAAATCCTTAGGGAAGGGGTATGTGTAGGATCGTGATGGGCCAAAAAGTGGCGATGTCTAAGTGATATGATGACCCATGTGGCTGATGACTTCTTTTTTACCCAAAATTGATGAAACGAAAAGGGTTTTTAAAGGAGATTTTCAGCTTTCCACCAATATAAAGTATTCTTTACTTTGAATTTAATAAATAATAATTCTTCATTTTCCATTTGAATTATGACTAAAGTCCCGATTGATAGGCTGATTGAAAAACATCTATAACTTTCAAATGATATCACATTTTTTGAATCTGAAACATGCATCACATTCTATGCTTTGCATACTATAGGATTAAAAAAAACAAATTGAATTTCATGAAGTTTTCACCAAGTTAAGGTGGTTAGACATACAAGTTTCTATATTTTTTAAAATTTGTAATAAAAAAATCATAATTAATTATTTACTTGGAAAAAAATTACAAAAAATATGCATCACATCAAGACATGAGTCCCCTACTTATATCCAAAATCTTATAAAAAAATATTATCATTTTATTGTGGTTAGGGTGGTTAGACAAACACCTACATGTTATTTTTTCCCTGAAATTTAAGTACTATTGCATTGAAATTTTAAATTTTCACCAAATAGATTTTAAAAAAAAGAAGAAAAACACCTAGTAGTTTAGAAACCACATTCAATTTTCTATAGATTCTATTCTTACATATTTTTGAAATAATATAGATAACTTATTAAAAATTTTACGTCAAGTTGCCTAACTCTAATTTTTTGAATCTTATTGCCACTTAAGGGCTTGTTTTTTCCATGATGATCCTGCACATACCCGGAAGACTTGTGACCTTCAAGATAAACTAGTTCAGAGATGATAAATAACTCAACTAATTGCACTGAAAATGATACATTTCACATACAAAGTAGCTAAGTTATGGATTGGTTTGATAGATTTTTAATTCAAAAGTTTTGCAAAGTTTGGTGAACTGAACGATGAAATTTGATGAAGGGATGAGTGAATTCTTTCACCCAATGTTGACCTAAAGTGAACCTTTTTTTGATGAGACCAAGGTAGTGAGAAACATGCTAGAACTATAAGGTTTTTAAAATCCTAAAGACCCAATTTTTTAGACAAGTTCAAAATTGTGAAAAAGACTAGGGTTTTTATTGTAAAAAAATACATGAAAGTTTGGATTGTTCCTTGAAGAACATTTGTAGAAGTTTTATACCAACCTAGTTATGGTTTCTAGGTGCTAAAAGATATTTCTTGAGAGTTTTTGGACTAATATTCCTAAGTTAAAAATGATGACATGTAAACCTTCTTTTAGGGATCCAACTTTGCATTAGATCATTTAGAAATGTTTCAAGTTCATGGAAGAAAGGAGGATATTTATTTCCATGCAGGTGGTGGTAATATGGGCCTTCTAGCCTCAATATCATTTTTTTCCTCTTCTTCATCTAATAAATTTGTTATGTTTCTCCACTAGGTTGTTGTTTCTTTTGTTTCAAAAGTGAAGCTTCTCAAAATACTAATGATATGGGTATATGCAGGATCATGATGGACCAAAAAGTGTCGATATGTAAGCCATATGATGGTCCATGTGGCTGACGACTTTTTTTTAACCCAAAATTGATGAAACGAAAAGGGTTTCTAGAGGAGATTCTCAGCTTTCAACCAATATAAATTATGTTTTACTTTGAATTTAATAAATAGTTATTATTCATTGTTTATTAGAATTATGAATAAAGTCCTTATTGATAGGCTGATTGAAAAACATCTATAACTTTCAAATGGTATCACATTTTTTGAATCTGAAACATGCGTCACATTCTATGCTTTGCATACTATAGGATTAAAAAATTAAAAAATGAATTTCATGAATTTTTGACCAAGTTAAGGTGGTTAAACAGACGAGCTTTTATATTTTTAAAAATTTGTAATAAAAAGTCATAATTAATTATTTACTTGGAAACAAATTATTAAAAAATATGCATCACATCGGGACATGAGTCCTCTACTTATATCTAAAATATTATAAAAAAATATTATAATTTTATTGTGGTTAGGGTGGTCAGACAGACACCTACTTCTTATTTTTACCCTAAAATTTAAATACTACTGCATTGAAATTTCAAATTTTCACCAAATAGATTTTTTTTTAAAAAAAATAAAGGTCTAGTAGTTTAGAAACTACATTAAATTTGCTACAAATTCTATTTTTACATTCTTTCAAAATAATATAGATAACTTATTCAATTTTTTATGTCAAGTTGTCTAACTCTAATTTTTTGTCTTTTTATTACCACTAAAGGGCTTGTTTTTTCCATGATGATCCTGCACATACCCATATTTGTTTGTTCTCTGTTAATGAGTTCAAAGTTTGGTTGAATGATAGCACCTTTGATATCACGTTTGTTTAATGGGACCAATTGGTCTCCAAATGGTCATGTGGGGTTCAAATTGTTAATTTATGTTGCTTAAGTGAATTTATTTCAACACAAACACTTTTCTTGATTATGTTTTAATACTAAAATATCTATCTCAAAAACATCATAAATTTCACAATGTCCATTTAATGAAAAGGATGAAGTTCCAGCCATAGTTGCTTATGTTAACTTTGGAAAATATGGATTGAGATATAAGTTAAGATGTTTCTAAATCTCTAAGGATAGAAATCCTTAGGAAAAACTTTAATATCAAGGCTATTTCAAAAGGTATCCATACTTAGACCAAAGGGTTTGAAATTTGGAGGAAAATTATGAATTTTTTTTTGCAATGTTTTGGAACCAAGCAAAGTATTAAACTGACTCTCAAGCATGTACAATCCTAGGTTGAAATGTCCATAATTTTTGAGTCCCCACTCGGATTTCTCCAAACACTAAGACAATGCACAAAAAGTTAGAGATTTGATGACGTCAGTTTGGGAATAAAACATTTGGTAAAGTAAAATAAAGTTAGTAACCCTTTCATCATCTTTTTTCTTACATCTCATCAAATCAGCTAAGGTCATTTTAGGAGTCATGTGGGCATGGAAATGGTTTATAAAGGTCTTAACAAGTTCATTGAATGAATGAATTGAGTTATTCGGTAATGAATAAAAATATTCTAAGGAAGTATCTTTCAACGATCTAAGGAAAACCTTAGCTAAGTGCTTATCCTTAAGGACAAAATCACTACATAAGGCAGTATAAGTGGAAACATGGTTAGAAGGATCTCCTTTTCCCCCATATTTCTCAAATATAGGAATCTATATACCTTGTAGTATCAACATTCTCAATATCTCCAAGGATAAAGGATTTATTTTGACATAGTATGTAGGTTGGCCATTTTGATGTTGGTGTATGGTGGAATTTTTCTTTTTAAGGGATGAAACATTTTGCAAAAGTTTGTTAAGGATGGCATCATTGGTTGTGTTTTGAGATGGAGGTGAATATGGTGGAGGTCTATATTTGCTTAAGGGGGAAGTGAAGGAAAGATTATGGGAGGTAAAGTGGTAGGAGATATGATGTGTGATTCCACAAAGGTACAAGGACTCCTAGTGGAAATACCCAAGGTAGGAAAGATATTACTAGTAGGTTGCATCATTTTTGTAACTTGAGAGTTGGTATAGGTAGGAATAGAGGCAATGGTTGTAGCAGGAGGAATTTTAGTTCCTCCTTGACTTTGGACATTATTCGAAGGTAAAACACAACTATTTTTTGAGGTAATATGTTTTCCAAAAAATTGAGCTAGGTTATGCACAAGTTCAACTCCTTCACTTTCAATTATATGATGTATGTTATCTATGGTAGGAATAGTAGTGGTTGAAATGTTTTTAGTAATTGGTTGATTTTTTTAGGTTTGCCAAGTCTTCATAGATTTGGATTATGTTTTCTTGTGAAATAATAGAAACCATTGTTTCAACACTTGTCACACTAAGGGTATGGTCCATACCTAGTGAACTACTGTCAACACTATGATTGAAAGAGCTAGATAACCCAATATCCATGATGATTGTGACATTGTAGGTTGACTTGAGTCTCAAACTATGTCTCACTAAGTATTAGTAATATGCAACAAAGTTGTAAAGCTCATGCAAAGGACAATAAGAACAAGATAAATTAAACATAAGATAAATGATATAATTTGATTCAAATGCAATTAAGGTAGATGCAATGAAATGAATGAAACAAAAACTGAGTAATCTGAAAAATAGATCTAGTAGAAACAAACAAAACATAGAAATAGGATTTCTAATGTTGTAAAATATAATTTCAAGTCTCACACGAGACTAAATCGCCTAGAGGGGAGCATGAGTCCTGATTGTTGGTTAACAGATTTGTCACTTCAACTAATAGTCCCCAGCCCACACAAATCATAACCTAGCCAAGTTGAGTAACTTACAATGTTATTTACAAGTGCTCTCTACTTATTTTACAAGGCACAACTACCTTAGAATAATATAAAATGAATGGGAATACATGGTATTATTTTAACCTGAAAGAATAAAAGGAGACTAACATCTACCCATAATCATGAAAATAGATGTGATGATTAAGCTTAAAATAAAGAAGGTACAAATAAATGATGCAAAGTCCATTTATTCCACATTTATGAATGTTTTTCAAGAAAGGATGAACAATAGGTTCACTTTTATGGATGAATTTATCCAAATTCAAAGCTTCAAAAATAACACAAACATAGCTTCATAGAAAAGAATGAACAATGAAGAAAATTACAAAGATTCAAATTCCATTTGTAATCAAAAGAAAATAAATTAACAAATGCACATATCAAAAATATCTTCTTTATTTCTCCAATGCCAAAACTTGAGTTCAAAGCCTCAACTTCCTCATACAATAAGACTATGTCCCCAAAAGCTAAATGACCATCTCACCCCCCTCCCACTAATAATCATTCCAAAGCCAATATATAGTTGAAGGTAACCATTCATTTCAAAAAAATGTAACGGTTCTTGATAGTGACCGATACCAAGAAAGTACTTTGAAATGAAAACAATTTCATTACATAGAATTTATGGTTACCACAACCAATTACAAAAATATTCCAATCAGAACAAGAAAAATAAACTACCTCAAGTGTTGGGGTGACCTGTGTCGCCAATCACATTTCCATAAGAGGGTTGTGTAGCTCAGCATGTTCTTCTTCTTCCTCCACATCAAAAATTACTCTGTGATATTCGACATAGTTGGTTTTCTCCATCCATGCAATTGAGCACAATTGGGAAATGATATCAAATTGTTCTTCTTCAGGCCAATTCAAGTCAAGTTGCACAAAAAAAAAAGGTTCTCCATCCCATATCTCGCTACTTGCAGGAAGCCCCATTTTGAAGATTACGCCTTGGTTGATTGAAAGATTGAGCTCAGAAGTACCACCACCTTTTCCTGTAGATAGGCTTATTTAATTTCATCGACAGATAATAATGACCTTTATCTCTTAAAAGCATTTTTCCACCTCAATAAATTCATTCCACTATGCTCTCCATTAATAAGTTATTGATTTTATTTTTTGTGAAAAGAGACTTACGATTGAATTCATGTTTCAAAACACTTGAAAATATATTCCCATGATACGTCGTACAAATAATTAAATGAACTGGCAGCATTTTGAAAATTGAGAAACCTGCCAAAGAGTCACGGGATTGGAGAGAAGTAGAACCTTCGAACCACATATCGGGAGTTTCAAAGTTCCAAAAATCTTCGATATGCCAATCACCTCAAACACCATTGAGTGACGGTAAAGACTTAAAAAGAGGAACTAATCAGGAAGTTGGGTGGTTTCAAAATTATTAAATGTTGTAGTCAGTGATGTGGGGAGTTAAAGAACTTGTAATATTCTCGACAATGAAGAGGAATCAGGTGATCGGGAAATTTAAGAACCTTGGAACTAGAAAATATTTCTTTCGATATTTTCACAAACTCTTGACATTAAAGAGTCTAATTTTTGTAGCTTAACTCTTTAATCCAAAAATACTCATTGTACTCATTTTACAAGTCAATCTAGAATATAAATAACTCATAGGCATCAAGAAGACAGGTGTGCTCGACCACTATAGGTATAAATGAAATTTTTATAGGGTAAATTTTAAAAATTCTAATGTTCAAATTATGGGATAACATTTGCTTTGATTGGGGACTATATTTTTTTGAGAAAATGAAGAGAACAACAGAAGCTTTGGGGCAGACCAGTCCAAGTCCATTGGGAAAGGGAGTCAAAATAAAAGTAGGAGAACCAGGTGGTGCTTTACAAAATGGTGGAGGGGAGATTGGGCACAAACCAAAAGTGAGCAAGCCAAAAATGAGACCAAACCGAAAGACTTGAAATAAAAGAAACCTAAGACACCCACACACCTAAACAAGGTGGAACACTCCAAGTTTCTTGAGAAAAAATATGGGAAACCATTGTGAAACAGAGGTGTATATGTATGAAGAAACTATGAAATCATTGACATATTGAAAACCATGAATGCAAAGCTGAAGCTTTTGAAATGAAATGACTCGTAAAGATGCCTCCCAAAAAATAATTTCTCATCATAGATTTTTGAATCTTCTTGAACCTCTTGATTCTTTCTCTGTATAATTTTGATTGTTTTTTCATAACTCAACAATAAAATGAAAAAAGGTGTTCTACTTTTTGATTGTGATAAAAAACAATTAGAACTCTCAAAAATAAAAGCTACATCACTTTCAATACTCCCACTATCAAACTCATCATGCATAAAACTACTCTTGATATCTTGATTCACTTATAGTTTGAAAGAAATATTAGCCTCATAAAACATGGGACCTTATTTTATTAAAGAGACTTCATCTTCCTTTATTGCAACCAAATAAAAAAATTCCTTATCTACAACTGAAGAGGTGGACAGATTTATACCCGAAACTTCAACAAGAAAATTGTTTCCTTCAATAGATGAAAAAAATTGAAATATAATCTCTTCTTCATAAAGAGGGTCAATATCCAAAAAAATATTTTTGTGTGAGCTTGACCATTCTTTTTCTTTTCACAAATTTCTCTCTTTTGTAATTTCAAATCTAAAAGATTCATTTATTTCACTTTCAACACAAATCCAATTTGTATAAGCTATGGGAACCAGATTTCTCTCATCTTCAAAATGAAGTGACTCAAAGGCATACTCATCACTCACCTATGGTTGAGATGATTCCTTTTTATCACTTTTGTCATGACAAAAAAAAGAAGCATACTTTGACTATGCATCAATCTGAAAACTTTTATCTTCACAGCCTTTAGAAGAAAGTTGATCCTCAACAGTTTCAAAATTAAAAATTTCTAACTCTAGAGGAGAAAGAAATTTCAGCTATTCATTGTCAACTTCATTTATTACTGGATTTGCAACTCTTTCAGTACAGTCTTGATTATAATCATTTTTTAACAATGTCAAATTTTCATGAGGCTTAATTATCATCATTTCTTGAGCATCAGAAATAGAAAAACAAAAAGGAATTTAGAGAAAACTAGGGAATCATCATCATCAAATCGTAGTTCTTCTTGTATTTTCCTTATCTTGTCCTCTTGTGCTCATAGTGAATGTTTTATTTCTTCAAGCTCTTTTAGTTTGAAAAACTTAACATGAAGACTTCTCAACAAGAGTACAGATTTGTGATCCTCTTCAACACTCAACCCAGTTTTTGTAGCTTCAACAATGCTCTCTTTATAGTGTTACCAAAATTCATGAAGCACTTTATCATCTCTAGAAAGAACTTATGAAATGGTAGGCTTGGGTCTCTTCCCATTTCATCAAATTTTCTGATTTTGCATCATAATATTTTCAAATTTCAAATCGAGTCACCAATCTCCCTACACATAGAGATATCTTCAAAAATATGAGGAATGAGAGCACTAATCTTTTGAATCAAGGTCCTTAGTTGAGTCACCAAAAATCTATTGGTTAATAGATTTTTCACTTCAATTAATACTCCCCAGCTCACACAAATGACAACCTGGCTAATAGTTGAGTCACTTACAATGTTATTTACAAGTGCTCTCTACTTATTTTACAAAGCACAACTACTTTCAAATAATATGCAATGAATGGGAATACATGGTATGCTTTTAACCTGAAAGAAGAAAATGAGACTAACATCTACCCATAATAGATGTGATGATTAAGCTTAAAATAAAGAAAGTACAAATAAATGATGTAAACTCCATTTATTCCACATTTATGAATGTTATTCAAGAAAGTATGAACATGAGGTTCACTTTTACGGATGAATTAATCCAAGTTCAAAGCTTCAGAAATAACACAAACATAGCTTCATAGAAAAAAATGAATAATGAAGACAATTACAATGATTCAAAGTCCATTTGTAATCAAAAGAAAATATTAACAAATGAATAGATCAGAAATATCTTCTTTATTTCTCCAATGCCAAAATTTGAGTTCAAAGCCTCAACCTCCCCGTACAATAAGACTATGTCCCAAAAAGCTAATTGACCATTCCCCCACCCACTAGTAATCATTCCAAAGCCAATATATACCTGAAGGTAACCGTTCATTTCAAAAAAGGAAAAAGTTCTTGATAGTTTTTTGTACCAAGAAAGGACTCTGAAATGGAAATGGTTTCATTACACAAAATTTAGAGTTACCACCACCAATTAAAAAAATATTCCAATCAAAACAAGAAAAATAAACTACCTCAGGTGCTAGGGTGACCTGCGCCATCAATTACATTTCCATAAGAAGGTTGTGTAGCTCAGCATGTTCTTCTTCTTCCTCTAGAACCAAAATTAGTCTATGATATTTGATACAGTTGGTTTTCTCCTTCCATGCGACTAGGCACAATTGGGAAATGATATCAACTTGTTCTTCTTTGGGCCAATTCATGTTGGGTTGCACAATAGAAATATGCTCTCCATCCCATCTCTCACCACTCGTAGGAAGCCGCATTTTAAAGGTTACACCTTCATTGATTGAAAGATTGAGCTTACAAGTACCACCACCTTTTCTTGTAGACAAGATTATTTAGTCTCGTTGGTAGATAATAATGACCTTTATCTATTAAAAATGTGTTGCCACCTTAGTAAATTCACTACACTATGCTCTCCATTAATGTGTTATTGATTTTATTTCTTGAGAAAAGGAACTTAAGATTGAGTACATATTTTAAAATGCTTCAAAATGTATTCCCATGATACGCCATACAAACAATTAAATGAATTGGCAGAATTTTGAAAACCAAGAAGTCTATTGAAGAGTCACAGGATTGGAGAGAAGTAGAACCTTTGAACCAAATGTCAGGATTTTCAAAGTTCCAAAAATATCTGATATTCCAATCACCTCAAACACCATTGTGTGACAATGAAGACTTAAAAAGAGGAACAAATCGAGAAGTCAAGTAGTTTTGAAATTCTTGAACCTTAGAGTTGGTGATGTGAGGAGTTAAAAAATTTTTAAGATTCTTTACAATGAAGAGGAATCAGGTGATCGAGAAATTTAAGAACCTTGGAACTAGACAATATTTGGTTCGATATTTTTACAAACTCCTGACATTAAAGAGTCCAATTTTTGCATTGAAACTTACCTCTTTAATCCAAAAATATTTGTTCTACTCATTTGACAAGTCAATCCAGAGTATAAATAACTCATAGGCATTACGAAGACAGGTGTGCTCGACCACTATAGGCATAAATGAAATTTTGACAAGGGAAATTTTTTAAAAAATAATATTCAAATTGTGGGATAACACCAGTTAGGGTTTTTCAAGGGTTCAAATTCTAGAAAACAATCCACATAGAATACCCAAAAATCAGGTAAAATAACCTACACTAGGAGTAAATCACCTAGAGTGGCATAGGAGTCCCAAATTAGGGTTTTTGTACTAATTTCAATAAATTTTGAGTGACTGTTAGGTTGTCTACTTTGAATGATGTCAAGATAATGTGCAATTAATGATTTTAAGTGAAATTCAATGGTGCAAGATGCAAAAATACAATCTATATGCACTTTCACTAATGCAAGATTTAGAAACCCTAGATGCAATTTAACTAATTCAAGACTTAATTAAAAGTTAATGCAAGCTAGATCTAGGACTATGATGCACTCCAAAAAATAAAATAAGGTGTTCTAAAGGCTAGGTTCACCAAAATGAAATTGAACCACAAAATTTATGCTTTGGGTAAAGGAATGGGTCCCCTACAACTTTATAGGGTTTTCACCTACAAGGGGGTATCCTTTGTGGAAACATAAATCTTGTGCCTCATTCAATGCTAGGGATTGAAGTGTGATTGAAATGTCCTATGTGAAGTATGCTAAATACTAAAATCTGACAAGTAAATCTAACTATTGAATATAAACTAAGAGAATCTATATTGCTTGAAAACACGTAATGTAATGCAACAAAGATAAAACATAGACCAAACAAAGTAAGATAACCTAATAGATTGCATAAGTGCACCTGGAAACTACTAGAGACTAATGTGGAGATTGAAGAAGCCTCTAGAAATCTAGAAAATCTGAGTTTTCAGCCCACTAGGTTACTTACGCCAAGTTGGGTCACCTCGTCCTTTTTTCTGGCAAACTGCTCGCCACTATTGGTGACCTAGTTCCTTTAAGCTTTTCAAAAAAAAATGAAAGTGGACACAGAGGCCTATGATCTGCACTCTGCTTCTTCATCGGAATCCAGACTGAAACCTACAAAATCACTTGCAAAACACAGAATATTTTGGTTTCTAATGTGGAGTTTTCCTTGGTCAAACCCCTAGTTTGTATTTAAACTTTGTAGAAGATATAAAATCGGCATAAACCCTAGCCCTAAGTGTGTCTAGAACTAGGAAAACCTGAAATAAGACAAAACCCCATTATGCTAGAATAAGATGCATGCAAGAGATTTTGAATGGTGCAAGACTTCAATCCAAGAAACCCTACAACATTACAAATGAATGTAAGATAGAATGCAAATGGGATGCAAACCTCAAATCTGAAGATAGATAGAAAACGAAAGATGGATTCACTTTGAAAATAGTCTTTAGGTGTGATTTGGTGGGTAGTTGCACCTCCTCAACCTAGATTTCTCCATAATTCCCCATAGGGATCCATGTTCAATCTTTGTCAATGTGTGATTTTGAGTGTGAAGTGAGCTTGGAGACCTACAACAAATTTAGTTTGTTTCCATAAGCTACAACTTTGTTGTAGAAGACAGATGAATCTTCTTGAGGAAGATGTTTTTGCACTTGATTCTTGAGATTTCTTGTGAAGAATGGATAAAACTTCAAGAGAGAGTGAAAAATGACCTAAAAATAAGTATTTATAAGCAACAGTATCTAATTGTCAGTAATTTTGACCTAAGATGCCAACACCCATCGATAATTTTTAGGAAGATAGATATTTTCCTGCTTAAAAATGCAAAAATCCCTAAAAAGGACTAGGTCACCAACTTCGGCGACCTAGTCCCACTAGGGGTTTTTGAGGTGGAATTAGTGATATTTGAATGATTTTGATGTTATTTGTCAGGGGTTCAATAATTCCTTAGGTAAAATAGTCCTCAAAGTAAAAAATAACGAGTCTTAAGGGCCTATAAATGTTGTTTCAGAAGGGTGATTGATGCAAGGGTACCTAGAGTTGGTCTAAAATTGGCACAAAATTTTCCTTTTCTTTAAAGGTATACAATTTTTGGTGACACAAAAATGTCAAAATTTTTTGCTCTATGTTTTTGGAGACAAAACCAATTTCCTTCAAGTTTCATTCAAGGAAACCTTAGAGATGTCAATCTAGGGATTGATATGAGGGAAAGAGATCTGCAATAAGGTGTATTAGGGTGTGATATAAGAATAAAAGAGGTTTTACCACCAAGCAAAGGCTTGGAAAGAAAGAAATGCAATTATATGTAAATCTAACAATGTAACTCAAAATATGAAATTGAAAATCAAAAGAATGGACTGAGAAAGGACAAAGGGGCACCTAAGAAACCAAAGAGGATTGGAACAAGGTCTAAAATCTTTAAAATCTTACTTTTAAGTCACACTGGGACTCATACGCTAGTGTGTCACCAAAAACTGTGACACTTTTTCACTCATTTTGGCTTTTTCCCTTGGATTTTGGCCTTGTTTTGCCTTGATTTAGTCTTCAATACTTGCAAATCAACAACAATCTAACAAGGTTCTATAAAGGTGTTGTGAAGTGTTGTAACACATCTTCCCATTTTTATAAGACCCTTTCAACATAATTCACCTAAATAACCCCCTTTTACCCCTTTCCAAGCCTTGTGTGAGGGTATTCTAAAGTGTTGTAAGGAATTTTCACATTTACCTAGGCTTATCATCAACTAATTAACCCTTTTCTTATGTTAATGTTTCCCCTTAATGTTCTTTTAAGCATGAATTAAGTGTGTTTCGAGAGGCAAGACTAATAAAAATCATTAATCACCATTTTATTCCTGACCACCACTTGAATTTTCCCAAGTGGACTAGATCACCACCTTGGGAGACCTAGTCCCTTTTAGCTTAAAATTCAAAATTAAAACAATTTCTTAACAGGAATTTGCCTCCAAAACCCTAGAGTCAGCCTATCATGTGACATTTTTGGGAAATTAGGGAATACCTTGTATAAATAAAGGTTTTCACCTTAATTTTTCCCTCTCCTAAGCTCATTTTTCATCTTCACAATCACTCTTGCACTCTAGCTTCCAAAGCAAGCTATCAAGCACAAGGGCATCACAAACAACTTCTAGTGGAATTGGTTTTTGCATGTTGTAAACTTCAACAAGTAAATGATTTGGTGAACATTTACATTGTTTTATCATTCAAGCATCCTTTCCTTTCATTGTTTCTCATTTTGGTTTAGTTACCATCAAAGGGGTTTGACTTAGGCAAACCCTTATTCCCTAACTGCGACAGTCTCTTTGTCTTTGCATGTGCTTTGTAGGTTTTACTTAGATTTGGCAAGATTCAAAGTGTCAGAGAAAGTACAATCATTCCATTTAAGTCAATTCAAAACACTAAACCCTAGGAGGAGAAAAAAGACAAGTTGCAAGTCATTTTTCGGAGATTCAGACATAAGTTGTTGTAGAGAAGGAAAGTACCAGCTGGGACCCAAAAAATCAGACCTTCAAGATTTCAAAAGTACCAAGAGGATTAGGTCGCTACTATTGGTGAGCTTATCCCTGTACCAGGCATAAAAAGGGATTTTGTATTTCTAGGTACACTTTTCCCCAAAACCTAGTCTGACAAAGTTTCCTAATAGAAGGAAGAAGTTGCCCATTCTAGCGTAAGTGTCCCTCTATAGATTTTAGGTTGATTTCAAATCATTCCAGGGCTTCTTATCTGCAACTCTTCATTTCCAAGTGCACCATCTTTGCATTTTCTAGTTTACTTTTAGATTGCATATAGTTAGGGCATATAGTTTAGGTGCATTTAGTTTACATTTGGTTTATTCACATTCTATAAATAGATCAAGTTCATTTCATTTTTCTAGCATTAAACCACATTTCAACACACACATCACAACCTAATCAGCCCACCCTTCCTCTGAATGCAATCACCAAAAATAATCATATCAACAAAGTGGAAAGAGTGTCATTCCTACACCAAGTGTTCCTAGGTGAAAAATCCTAGGGGCCTAGTAAAGGGAATCATCTTTCCCTTGTTATAATATCCATTTTTAGTCATTCATTTTAGTGAACCCAATCGTAGACCACTTGTTAACTTTCTGATTTTTTATTTCATCTTCGGAAATAGCTTACATTGCATTAAACATTTTGCATTGTTTGCATCCTAGGGTTTGTAGAAAAGTGCATTAGTGAAAGTTCATAGTAGATTGCACTTTACATTACATTTCCATTAACATAATAAAAAAATATTTGCATTTCCATTCTCTATCTACATCAAAAAATCATAAAAAACATAAAAACTAGTTAAGATCTCTGAAAATTGTCAAAAACAACACTACTAGGACTAAGTCACCACACTGGGTGAACTAGTGCTCTAGCACCATTCACTCTATAATTTCTGGTAATTTTCAAGCATTTGTTGCATTTTAGTTCTCTAGTTTTTCATTTCTATTTTTTGTTCCAGAATTTTAGTTACAAGCAATTCAATCTCTTTTGTTTACATTGCATTAGTATCCACCCCAGCCTTAGGGAACTTTGGATGAGCATTTGGTTTTCTCTTGCAGATGTTGTTGTGAGATGAAGCTCTAGACTCATGGCATCTAATGAAAACACTATTTTTGTAGATCGTGGGATCTCGCAGGCTTCAACTCCTAGTATCGACAATAGTACACTAGGCTTAGCGACCATCCTTAGAAACTCTTTGCACATAGGAGACGCACATGGTGACATCAAAACTAATGACCTCCCAAATGACAAGATATTCCACATCCATGCTAATTTGGCTGACCTTCAACATGAACTAAGCCTTGAGAACATATCTAGCACCGCCATCCCTGCCATTGAGAACCTTCACTACCTACTTGACCGAGATGATGGTCTAAGTGTTATGATGAAGATATAGTAGAAATATACCACAAACATGCCTCTTCCACACCTAGGGTATCTCACTCACCCACCCCTATGGTTGACCAAGGAGGACCTTTCACTTTTCCCCCCTCAACATTAGCTTCCATCCGAACTTATGCATCTCCTAGTCTGACAACAACCATGCAACTCATTAGTAATGTGGTACCTTCCCTCAACATCCTACTAGTGTTCCTACTTATCTTGTGGTATCACATCCTTTAACCTCTTCCACCATCCCTACTATTACCATCCCTTCCACTTCCCCTTCCACCACCTTTACCCCATCACCACTTTCCCTTCCACCTCATATCACTTACATCGATCCCCTTATCACATAGATTTTTCACACCTTCATCTCCATGCAACAAAAAATATCCACTATCAACCAAAGCCAACATAGTTCGCCTACCCACTACATTCATAGCAATCCATTATCCCTCAATAACATATGCATCCCCTTGCCATAGGGAGTAGAAATTACTAGATTCAAGAAGTACAGAGGGAAGGGTGACCCTTATAATTATGTTAATGCCTATACTCCCTTATGTAGTGACTTTTCTTTTGATGAAAAGTTTCTAGCTAAACTATTTCCTACGACCCTTAAAGATGCCACCTTAGACTGGTTTTCATCCTTACCCAACAATTCCATTAGTTCAGGCTTCAATGAATAGGTGGATTCCTTCATCAACCACTTCCAACTCCACATGGCCCCTAAGAAAATCTTGGCCGACCTCATGAGATGCAAGCAAGACACTAACGAGAAGATAATTGAATTTATCTCTCATTATCAGGAACTTTATTCCTTAATCAATATCAAGATACCTGACACACATCTGCAAACGATGTTCACTGAAAACCTATTAACACCTCTCCGAGATAAGCTCACCCTCATGAAGTTCCCTTCCTTCATGCACTTGTTGCAAGAACTCTGTGATTATCACAACTCCACTAGTAGTCATGAAACGAGATCCACTTCTAGTAGAGTTGAGAATTCTGGTGCTTCCACCCAGCCTAATTCTCAACCATTCTGAAAACCAACCAAAGGGTTTTTACAATTTAACCCTCCATCCAAAACCCCTCCACCCACCAATAACCAACTGGTTGTTGTTTGATCTGATGTGCCCTTCAATAATGGAGATCCTAAATGCAACTTCACACTATTACCAAAAACCCTTCATAACACCATGACTCAATTACTCCAACAAAAAATGATATCCTTACCTCCTGTTCATGCCCCCGGTCTCAATAAACCATTACCTCCATCTTATAACTCCACTGTTTACTTCTATTTTGATCAACCAAATGGACATGATACCGAACAATACAAGCGTCTCAAGCACCTTGTGCAAGACCTAATTGGTTCAGGCCGTCTATCTGTTGTTGGTACCAACAATTAAATGAATAAGTTTGTGGCACCCCCCAACTAATATAAATTATGTTTTACTTTGAATTTAATAAATAATTATTATTCATTTTTTATTTGAATTACAACTAAAGTCTTAATTGATAAGCTGATTGAAAAAAATCTATAGCTTTCAAACAGTATCGCATTTTTTGAATTTGAAACATGTGTCACATTCTATGCTTTGCATATTGGGTATGTGCAGGATCATGATGGGCCAAAAAGTGGTGATATCTAAGTGATATGATGGCCCATGTGGCTGACGACTTGTTTTTTTACCCAAAATTGATGAAACGAAAAGGGTTTTTAAAGGAGATTCTGAACTTTCCACCAATATAAATTATTCTTTACTTTGAATTCAATAAATCATTATTATTTATTTTCTATTCGAATTACGACTAAAGTCCTGATTGATAGGCTGATTGAAAAAAATCTATAGCTTTCAAATGGTATCTCATTTTTTGAATCCAAAACATGTGTCACATTCTATGCTTCACATACTATAGGATTAAAAAAAAAAATTGAATTTCATGAAGTTTTGACCAAGTTAAGGTGGTTATACATACGGGTTTTTATATTTTTTTAAAGTTGTAATAAAAAAATCATAATTAATTATTTACCTGGAAAAAAATTACAAACAAATATGCATCACATTGGGACATGAGTCCCCTACTTATATCTAAAATCTTATAAAAAAATATTATCATTTTATTGTGGTTAGGGTGGTCAGACAGACACTTACTTCTTATTTTTTTCGTAAAATTTAAGTACTACTGCATTGAAATTTCAAACTTTCACCAAATCGATTTTAAAAAATAAAAAATAAACCTAGTATTTTAGAAACTAAATTCAATTTTCTATAGATTCTATTGTTACATATTTTTGAAATAATATAGATAAATTATTCAAATTTTTACGTCAAGTTGCCTAACTCTGATTTTTTGAATTTTATTGCCACTTAAGGGCCTATTTTTTCCATGATGATCCTGCACATACCCTACTATAGGATTAAAAACTAAATTTGAACTTCATGAAGTTTTGACCAAGTTAAGGTGTTTAGACATATAAGTTTTTATATTTTTAAAAATTTGTAACTAAAAGTTCATAATTAATTATTTACTTGGAAAAATATTACAAAAAATTATGCATCACATCAAGACATGAGTCCCCTACATATATCTAAAATCTTATAAAAAAATATTATCATTTTATTGTGGTTAGGGTGGTCAGAAAGACACCTACTTCTTATTTTTCCCTAAAATTTAAGTACTACTGCAATGAAAATTCAAATTTTCACCAAATAGAATTTTAAAAAATAAAAAAAAATCTAGTAGTTTAGAAACTAAATTCAATTTTCTATAGATTCTATTTTTACATATTTATGAAATAATATAGATAACTTATTCAAATTTTTACGTCAAGTTTCCTAACTCTGATTTTCTAAATTTTATTGCCACTTAAGGGCCTATTTTTTCCATGATGGTCCTACATGTATACCCTTTTATATCTCAAGATTTTCTCAAAAACCTTGTCGATGGTCCTCTCTACATACCCAGTAGAATCTATGATAATCCCACTAATGGGATACTCATAGATCCTGCCTATGGTGAGAACATGACCATCGAAGAAATTTTAGTATTACATGACATTGCACAAGATGTTTATAATAAACCGACTGCATGGATTATAAAACATAATGGTTTTGCATGCGCTACGATTGGATCAATCACACTCCATAGGTCCTAAGAAATTGGATGTGAGATTCTCCATCATCCCACAATCAGACCAATTTCATTTGTGACTAGGCCACTCATGGCTTCATTCAATGAAAGTGGTCTCATTTGTTATTCAAAAATGTGTGAAGTTTCTCGTTGACAATGAAATATTCTTTGTTCACCATAGTGGTTTCAATTTTTTATCTTCTAAAAGAAATTTTTCTTTGGAAGCCTTCTGGCCCGAGCCCATGGAACCTATCACCCCTAGACGAGATTTATTTTTCATTGCCTATCAGAAGTTTAAGGAAAAGAAAATCTCTAAATTCTCTCTGTAACATACCCCCTTCTACTTCAGAATCACCTATCCTTGATGAAGCTATGTTGCAACCCGAATCTGATAGGCTTAAGTAACCCACACCTGAAACCTCCTCCACATCATCCAAGAGGCCCAAGGATCATGATAGAAATTATATCCTTCCCCCTCACATCAAGCAAGTGTATAAAGCTAAGGAGAAAGTGCACGAGTCACATGCAGTTCCCCCCTTTCCTCCCCTTAGGAATGATAAACAACCAATGGTGGCTCAACCTACTCCTTCCTCGATACCACTTGATAATTGAACAAAAAGGAGTAAAGAAGCCAGAGAATGTAGGCATCATCATCGTGCTCTTGCTCGCCAATCACGTGATGAAGCCAACATTGAAAACCATGATTTAGCTTTACCTAAAATAGTGCTTGATGATCCTCCTCCCCCACCTCCATAGCCTGATCCTATACCTCCCTCACCACCCCTCTTGCATACTAGCACTGATATTTTCATTCATCCTACCATTATCATCAACTTAGATGATGATGATGATGAGACTGCTAGGATAGACGGAGAGGTACACTTCACCTTGAATTCATTGTTTTCCTCTTCCATGAGCATACATGAGAATTCTCCTCAAAAAAGCATTGACCTTAATGCTAGTTCAGCCATTTCTACTATCCCACTCGCTAATCGCCCACCCAAATTCTATAATGAGCAAGATTGGGAAGTGGATTACTTGCTTGCTCAGTGACATGCATACTAGTCTTTTCTTTTATTTTTTTAATTTATGTGACATGTGTTCTTTGCATTAGCATGTTTTATGTTCCTCCTCTTTGTGACATTCTTCTATATGTATCTCCATTCTTCTATATGTTGTGCATTCCTTTTTGCTTTCGTTTTTACTTTTTTCCTTCCATTTGGGGATGATGCAAGGCATTGAGATCGTAATATCTCTTTCATGTTGACACAAATAGACCCCTCTTTTCCTTTCCTTTTGTTCTTTTTCCTTCCATTTGGGGATGATGCAAGGCATTGAGACCGCAATGTATACTCCATGTTGACCCAAATGGACTCTTTTCTTCTCCTTTTTTTTCCTTTTTCCCTTCCATTTGAGGATGATGCAAAGCATTGACACCATAATGTTTCCTTCATGTTTACTCAAAAACAAGGCTCTTTTGTGTTTGACTTTTCCTTCTCTTTTTTGCTTTTTTTTCATTTTGGGGACAATGCAAAGTGTCGAGACATCCTGCGTCTCTTCCATGTTGACCCAAATTGACTCTATCTTTTCATTTGTTTTCACTCTCTTTGTGTCTTCTTCTAGTTCTATGTATTTGGGGGAATGATGATAGTTTTGTGCTCTCTAAATGAACATTGCAACAATGAACATACTGACCCCAAATCCATAGATCCCTTATGTGTTTTTCTTTTTTCATTTTGGGGGTAACCCCCTTTGCCTCTTTTCTTTTATCTTTCCCTTTGCATCACTCAACCTTTTCTTAGACACCTAGCACTTGACATATGGCTTTTCAAGTAGGCTCTCATGTCCTTTTCGTCCTTTTTGCATTTTGTCTTTCTCTACTTTACAACAATTGCTCACAAAATGGTGTGTATCAATTCCTTTAAAGTGAGGGAATACATTGGCATTATTTATTTTTTGCATTTGTTTTTCTTTGACCTTGGTTCATAGTGCAGCCTTATTATTTGATATGATGTGTTTTCTGATTTGTGGATGACATTGGGTGTGATGTCTTTCATAAAATTGACTTATCTTAGCATATTACATTCCTCTTAGTGGCCTGATGCAATGCACTACATCCCCTAAGTTGTGGATATTCTATCCTTCGATAGGTCCTCTCTTGGAGACATTAAGACACAATGTTCCCTAAGTCAAAGATATAACATGAACCAAATAAGACTCCTTCGAACATCTCTTTTGCATTTTATTCTTTTTGCAATTTTTTTTTACATGTTTCATTTTTGCATTGTGCATACATGGCCACCATGCATAACACAACTTGCATGAATGTGGTGCCATATTGTACTCGTTCAGGAGTTCTAAACATCCAAGGATTTTCTTATCTCATAAACCCCACTCTCATCTTTTGTGGCATCTTATCAAAGTTATCAGGAGGTATAACTTTGGTATAGTTGAGTGGGAAGCCCAACTAGCAACATGAGTTTCCTGATAGCCACCTTTACATGTGAGTGCATACCAACCATGTGTATCTACATCTCACCCCTTTTCACCATTCTCACCCAACAGAAAATTGAAAGTCTCATAGGCCCAAAGTGAGTACATCCTTTCCTTTCTAACAAATAGCTTAGATCTGATCCATAACTAGTTGGACAAATGGTCGAAGCTTGATCCAACCTTATTCTCTGTCTCTGCTCTTTCACATCACTCCTTGTCTTAACTCTTGTGCTTATGTTTGGTTCACCATGGGATCCTGACCCTGGGGGCTTGATCATCCTTCTTGACCATAGTCATCTCACCTTACTAGCATGATTACAGAAGATGCCACTTGACACACATGATTCAACTACTTTAGTGTGAGTTTGAAGCAAGTTCATCCTCTCACTAAAGTGGAGGCTAAATGTGTCACAAAAATTTTAGTCTTTGACACTTTTTCACTCATTTTGGCATTTTCCTTTGGATTTTGGCCTTGTTTTTCCTTGATTTAGTCTTGAATGCTTGCAAATCAATAAGAATCTAATGGTGTTTTACAAAGGTGTCGTGAAGTGTTGTAACATATCTTCCCACTTTTCTAAGACCCTTTCAACATAATTCACCTAAACAACCCCCTGTTACCCCTTTTCAAGCCTTGTTTCACAGTGTTGTAAAGTGTTGTAAGGAATTTTTACATCTTCTTAGGCTTATCATCAACTAATTAACCCTTTTCTTATGTTAATTTTTCCCTTTAATGTACTTTTAGGCCTGACTTAAGTGTGTTTCAAGAGACAAGACTAATAAATATCATTAATCACAATTTTATTCCTAACCACCACTTGAATTTTCCCAAGTGGATTAGGTCACCACCTTGGGTGACCTAGTCCCTTTTGGCTTAAAATTCAAAATTAAAACAATTTCTTAATAGGAATTTGCCTCCAAAATCCTAGTTTGGGCCTATCATGTGACATTTTTGGGAAGTTAGGGTATACCTTGTATAAATAAGGGTTTTCACCTTCACTTTTACCTCTCCTAAGCTCAATTTTCATCTTCACAATAACTCTTGAACACTCAACCTTTAAAAAAAAGCTATCAAGCACAAGGGCATCACAAATAACTTCCATTGGAGCTGGTTTTGGCATGTTGTAGACATAAACAAGTAAAGGATTTATTGAGCATTTACATTGTTTTATCATTCAAGCATCCTTTCCTTTCATTATTTCTCATTTGGGTTTAGTTACCATCAACTTAGGGGTTCGACTTAGGCTAACCTCTATTCCATAACCCCAACATTATCTTTTTCTTTGCATGTTCTTTGTAGGTTGTACTCAAATTTGGTAAGATTCAAAGTGTTGGAGGAAGTACAATCATTCTATTTAAGTCAATTCAAGACACCAAACCCTAGGAGGAGCAAAAGGACAAGTTGCAGATCATTTTTTGGAGATTCAGACACAGGTTGCTACAAACAAAAAAGTACCAACTGGGACCCACAAAATTAGACCCTTGGGCTTTCAAAAGTACTAAGAGGACTAGGTTGCCACTATTGGCAACCTTGTTCCTATATTGGGTCTGAAAAAGGGTTTTTGTATTTTTGGGTACCCTTTTCCCTGAAACCCAGTTTGACCTTGTTCCTATATGGGTCTGAAAAAGGGTTTTTGTATTTTTGGGTACCCTTTTCCCTGAAACCCAGTTTGACAAAGTTTCCTGATAGAAGGACTAGGTTGCCCATTCTGGCATAAGTGTCCCTCTGCTAATTTCAGGCTAATTTCAAATCATTCTAGGGCTTCTCATCTGCAACTCTCCATTTCTAGATGCACCATCTCTGCATTTTCTAGTTTACTTTGAGATTGCATACACTTAGGGCATATAGTTTAGGTGCATTTAGTTTACATTTGGTTTGTTCGCATTCTATAGTTAGATTAGTGGGTATTTGCAAGATCATGATGGGCCAAAAAGTGGTAATATGATGGGTATGTTGTTGATGACCTTTTTTTTACCCAAAATTGATGAAATGAAAAGGGTTTTTAAAGGAGATTCTCAACTTTCCACCAATATAAATTATTCTTTACTTTGAATTTAATAAATAATTAATATTCATTTTCTATTGAATTAGGGCTAAAGTCTTGATTTTTAGGCTGATTGAAAAACATCTATAGCTTTCAAACAGTATAGTATTTTTTAAATCCAAAACATGTGTCACATTATATGCTTCTCATACTATAAGATTAAAAATGAAAAAAACTAATTTCATAAAGTTTTGACCAAGTTAAGGTGGTCAGGCATACAAGTGTTTATATTTTTTTAAAGTAGTCATAAAAAAATTCTAATTAAATATTTAGTTGGAAAAAAATTACAAAAAAATATGCATCACATCGGGACATGAGTCCTCTACTTATATCTAAAATCTTATAAAAAATATTATCATTTTAATGTGTTTAGGGTGGTCAAACAGACACCTACTTCTTATTTTTTCCCTGAAATTTAAGTACTACTATATTGAAATTTCAAATTTTCACCAAATAGATTTTATTCTTTTGTAAATAAACCTATTAATTTAGAAACTACATTCAATTTTCTACAGATTCTATTCTTACATATTTTTGAAATAATATAGATAATTTATTCAAATTTTTATGTCAAGTTGCCTAACTCTGATTTTTCTGAATTTTTTGTCACTTAAGGGCCTATTTTTTCCATGATGATCCTGCACGTACCCTAGTTTCATTTCATTTCCAAAATTCAACCACATTTCAACACACACATCACAACCTAATCAGCCCATCCTTCCTTTGAATGCAATCACCAAAAATAACCGTATCAACAAAGTGGAAAGACTGTCATTCCTATACCAAGTGCTCGTAGGTGAAAAAAACCTAGGGGCCTAGTAAAGGGAATCCTCTTTCCCTTTTTATAATATCCATTTTTGGTGATTCAACTACTTGGGGAGATGTAGTCCTAATTTAGGGTTTTGGGTTGAAACTAAAATTTGGAGCTGCTAAACCAAAATCTACAAAAAATGCTTCAAAATAGGTATACTAGGACTTATACACCAAAAGTGATGATTTAGTCCCAGTATTAAGGTTGATGTGAAACTTTGATATCCTCTAATGTTCTCTTGTAGCTTAACTCTCCTATTAGTCTCTAAGTTTGAAACACTGAATTGCAACCTATAGGTGACTTTTTGCGATCTTGCAATGTAGATGACAACTTTGACAACCTAAAAACTTTCCTCCAATCTTGATCTTTCATGGATTTTAAACCTCAACCACCTAGATTTGTTAGTGGATAGGTGTTTTCCTTAGTCAAACCCTGTTTTTGTAATCAAACCTTGAAATGAATAAAAATAGAACGAATGAATGATGAATGAACAATATGCAATGTTGCAATCTTGTAAGTAATGGCTAACATGAATTTAGATCTTGAATTTTGATTAAATGCTATGAATCATGACTTGAATGCTTGCTTGAACCATAAGAACCTACATCACAAACATTTGCTCAAAAATAAACATGATGCATGATGACTTGATAGGATGCTTGATTCTTGAATAATGCTCCAAAATGCTTGATAATCACTCTTAAATGCTCTTGTGAAATCTTGTGATCTCCAATTTTCTATAATACTTGAATTGGTAAGAGAAAACATGTGAAATAACCTTGTATTTATACTTTTTTATGCCAAATTTTTCAAAATTACAACACTACAAGCCAACATTAGATCTAGGAGAATAAATCCTACCAAAAATTCAATTCAAAATTAGATCCAAGCTAAGCAAGACTCATACAATAGTTGGGGTGTATGAGTCCGAGTAGGCTAAGCTTGGGATGCAAATTACAAGCAATGTTTAGTTTTATGCTAAATTCAGGTTTAGGCCCCAAAAACTTATGTGGAACCGATATGCCCAAGATGGTGTATGAGTTCCAGATCACTAAATTTGTGCCATACAAACCAAAATCAATAAAAATTGACTAGTCATTTGATATGTGATGGGATTATCCTTGGAAGGATGCATTAAATAATACTTGCAAATGCAAACTAGGACCAAATAAAGCATAAAGAAGCCCAATTTTCACAAAGAGGACCCAAACAAGTGTGAAAATGTGAAAGGATACATTTTCCTACAATACATGATGAATAAGTAGGATGGAGAATAAAAATATTAGATGTATAATAAGATATTATAAGGTTTTGATTTAAATGAAAGCAAACATTAGAAGAGGAGTATTAGTAGGAAATATATAATTAGTAGCATGAGTAGCATGTGAGATAGTGGAATGTAATGAAGAAAAACTAGGGGATGGTGTTTGAGAATGACCAATGAATGAGGTGTCTTATGAATGTGAAGTGATGTCTTATTCATTAACTAATATGTTTAAGTACTTCCATTCCATAAGATTTGATCATGGGCATACCATAAAGAACATTAGCTATAACTAAAACATGAGTTAGAGTATAGAGTATAGTCATTATCTAGGAGGCTTGCAGAAAGAATGACTTTAACCAAAGGAATATGAAGTTGAGGAACAATGAATGAATAATATAGCTATATATAAGTCGCAGGGATCATATATTGTGCCTATGAAGAGGTTGCCCACAAAGGAGAAAGATCAAATGCAGCCATACATGACCTAAGTGTTGGGGGATGCAGCACATATGACACATTGCACAAGCATATTATCATTTAATGCATTGTCAAGCTATACGAAATATTCTTCTATCAGTACATAAATCATTCTCAAACATATAATATATTAGTTAATTGTCTTTACAAATGGATCAAAAACTTAATCAATAGGCAACGCATCTCCAAAGAAAGGACTCGAATTAATCAGAGATATAGTGTGCCATATATTACTTAGTATCGTTCTAAGGCCAACAGGGAGATAAGGATGTTTTAAATCAAATAACCTCACATTTTTGCAGTTATTTCCCTTTCCTCCTCTCTTTCTTTTATCTTTATTTTTAAATATTGTCTCTATTTAATATATTGTGTTCCTGACTATTCTTTATAAAGGTTAGAGGGATTAGAGTTTTGCTTGTATGTGTTTTTATTTTTAGTTTTAGAATACAATATGTTTATTTTTTAGCTTTATAGTTTATTACTTTTCTTTTTCTTTTTATTTTCAATAGTTTTCAAATTTTGTACTATATAATTATATCAAAAACATTCTGATAAATTTATCTCTTTTATAATAGTGTTAACATTATTGTTTTATGAATGCATAATGTCTAAGTTATATATCTAGAGATTATTCTTATGTGAGCTCTTAATGTGAAAGTGATCATCTCACTTAGTATACAATCTTCAATTGTTCACTTATTTTTTTTATTTCATCTATCTTCCTTCTCTCTTTTCTCAATTAAATGTTCGAAAGTGCTTATTGAAATCAGATGAACAATTGACTTCTCAATCCCAAATGTTTCATGAATCATATCCTATGTTCATGAAAATTTTGATGCCTACTGTCCATAAAATGTATCAATTTGTTGAGAGAAAATCATGATATCAATAGTCAAAAGGGCTATGATTACCATGAAGATTAGAAAGTTATTCCCTTAGCATTTGAATTGTGTTCATAATATTATTTTTTATCCATTTTAGCACACTAAGCTTCATGGTCAATGAAATCTTCTTCATTGAACTAGACTGTTGTATCAAAATTTCAATGATCAGAGCTTCAATTTGATGGAAGGACATAGTTGAATTAAATCTAAAACTTCTTTTAAGTAAAATATTCAATATTTGTGGATGATTTGTCATGCAAGTAATTACATATTAAATTTTTTTAAATATTGTTATGTTTTGGACATGAAATAGATATATCATATAAAAAAATTGAATCAAGATAAAGGCATTAAGTAAAGGTGAAAAGTTGGGGAGGTTTGAAAAGTTATGGTTCTCAAACTATTGGTAAAATAACTTAAATCCTAATATTATCTTGAGGTCCATTTATTTTAAAAATAATCTAAATAGATAAAAGAATTGAACTTATTAAATTTATAAATTGATTATAAAGGGATAGTATTGGTTAGAACTTGGTAATGATAGAAATTGATGTTAGAACCTAGTAAATTTGAGTTTCAAATATATATAAAGAGATCTTTTTGTGATGACTTTAGAGATGTATCAATTAGGTATGTTTCATGATTGTATTTTAATAATTATGACAATATCTTTTGTATTATCCATCTCCATGATTTGAAAATAATTGCTTGAATAATTTATATAATGTGGTTTTTGTAATTCTATTTCTACTTTTCAAGAGGAATGCTAAAAATAATTAGATTTTTTTTTTTTACAGCTTCTAGTTGTCTAAGGTGATGTTTGATATGTGACTTAATTGTGTAGGGTGGTTCACATATTTTGACTATCATTTATTCCATTAATTGTAGATGACCATAATATTTCTTATTCATTTATTTGATTTTAAATAATTAATTAGAAGACATGGCAAATATGAACAATTTGGCAACTAATAATGTAATATGGTATTGTTGTTCTTGCCATTAAATTAATGTTCTCCTTATTCTTAATTTTCAAGAATCTATAATTTAAACTTCTAGAATGTGTTCATTTGATTTAACTAATATGGTTTTTTTAGCAATAAAGATAAGATAATTTTAGATCTATGTTAATCATGATAATCATTAGAGTTGAGTTGCAATCTAATTAGGAGTTAGAAATGAAAATTTTAATGAAAAAGATTAGGCATAAAGGATTTTTTCTATTTTGATGCTTGATGTAGTATAGAAGGTAGTAGAAGACTATAGAATAAAGTGGGAGGTTATTTATATTTGTATAGGGATATTAAAAAAAAATACACACTAGTAACCTAATAGGATTATTCATAACTAACATTGTTTCTACTAACCCTCTCTAGCTATTTTTTCCAATAGGTACGTAATGAACCTATCAAGGAATTGGTCCTTGATACAATAGGTACATAATGACCCTATCAAGGAATTGGTCCTTGATACAATAGGTACATAATGACCCTATCAAGGAATTGGTCCTTGATAGTTTGTTTAGTGATTGATTATGAGCTAGAGGAATTTTGTGAATGCCTATATCCTTTTCTCATGTGGTCATATAGATTTAAAGATTTATTTTTATAAAATAGTGCTTTCATGTGGTTCTTGTGGAATCTAAAAAAGAACTTGTAGGTGTGTATAATAATGTATCAAATTTTGTGAAACAAAAATTGGGACTAAAGGTTTAAAGCCAACCTTAGTTTGACACCTAGTTGGTATGGTATAGCTTTAAATATGATAATATATTGGCTATATAGAAATCATAGTGTGGATTTGATAATGATGTACGAAAATGATTTAAGTTGAAAAATATAAAATCTTTAGTAGGGTGATAGTGGTGGATCTATTGAAATGGATTGAGGATGTTGGTGATGGAAGCCTAAGCCATGCCAATTAGAGGATGATCAATTACTTTCAAAGAGAGGTTATTTAAAATAGAGGAAAATTTGTGGAAAATAATGTTGAAGTAGTATATTAATGTTTTATAGATATATACTAGATAGTGCAGAGAGAGTAGAAGTGAAATAATAACCATAAAGATTAATACAAATTTTAATAAAATAATATGTTATTAAAATTATTCAAAAGAGATAAAATTTCTTAATACATATTAATTAAGTTAGAATTTCCATGTGATATTTGCAAGTGATTTTGAGTTCAAACTTGTTTGACCTACTAGCACATGATTGCATCTATGACCATGAATGCAAGGCACTAGTAGTATAAAACACTATATCAAGAGAGAAACATTATTTATATAGTAAATATGTTCTATATTAAGTGGTTTGGAGAATATTTGAGGGCCTCTCAGGTTATAAAATAACTGAATTGAGACATAATCATGCATAAGGGTGGTAGACACCTAAACCAATGTAAAAAAATGTGTGCATGAAGATAGAGGAACAACAAGTGCTAAAACCAAATTTATGGTATAATTTGATTGCAATACTAAAATAATTAAGTCATAATATGATCAATTATAATCTAATTTTACTAAATGCCTTTATCATACTTTTAGTAGGATAAATATGCTTTTATTCTTGTACATTAGAGTTGAAATAAATAAAAATTGAATCATCTAAAGAGGAAAAGTTTAGGAGGTTGTTAACTTAGCTACTAAGGTTGTGTGGATTCAGTGTATTATTTTTGAGTTTTCTATTCCTTTCAGAGTGCCCACAATCATCTACTGTGATAACCAAAGTGCCATTTAGATATGTAGGAACTTGGTTCATCATCAGTGAACCAAACACATAGAGATTCATATGCATTATATTTGAGAGCTTATTCATGGGAAAATCATCGACTTAGTATATTTACAGTCTTTAGAGTAGGTTGCTGAAATTTTCACCAAACCCTTTACTAAGATCAAGTTCATTCATCTACAAGCTCTTCTCGACATGTGGTCTACATTAGTAGCATCATCATCTTTTGGGGTGGAGGCTTTCTATTCTTTTGCTCATCTTATCTCTCTTTTAGAGGATAGTTTTTTCCCACTAGGTTTTCTTTCTCTGTTTATGAAAGATTGTATTATATATGGGTACCTCACTAGGCCCCATAACTAGGACCCATTGATTTTGTACCCACCTAAGTTATTCTAAAGGGAGGATGTTAGTGTATATTTTGCATACACATAGGATTTAAGCCTACATAGGCATCCCTTCACACTTTCTCATGTGAGGCATCAAGTTAGTTAGGAGTCTTTGGAGGTTTTGACTCACTTTCAACACCTCACACTAATTTTTTGGTAGGCAACTTGCCACCACTCTATGTATGAGGAGTACTATCCCCATTTCATGGATATTGGGAGCCTTTCTCCTATCTAGATTTATGTATGCTTACTTTATCTAATTCATTGCTTGACTTCATACAATTTCATGCTTATTATTTTATCTCTATTATTTGTAGGTTCCTATAACATACACCCCTAAATCATTCATTTCAGATACAAAAATTTTATTTTTAGATAAAATAAATTTAAGTAATACATATTTGAGGGGTTCCACCCTTCCACCACCAAATTTTTTTTTATTTCCCCTCAACCCATAATTTTTTGTGTTATTATCCTCAACAAAAGCTTTCTCACCATCATAAGATGAATATGTTATAAACAACTCCTACTGAGGAGTCACTTGGTAGGATACACCTAAATCTATCAACCAAGAGTCATCAAAGTTAATGTTAATCAATATACTAAACACATTAGTAGATTTATTATTAGAGGATTTATATTTAGCGAAATCATGACTTTTTAAAAAGAAAATTACATTCCTTTTTTAGATTCCCATGTTTACCGTAGTTCCAACATCTCAATCCACTTTTAGTGGGTTTTATATACCTTTTTTTTGGCTTGGAATGATCCTTAGTAGTGAGGGTACTCCCCTTACAAAAGAACATAGACACAACTAAACAAGAGAGATGAATAAAAAATGCAAAAAAAAACACTTGCTTTCTAAATTATCTTGATGAAGTGAAATTATAATACTCAGAAAATAACATACTACATCTGCATGGGCCTTCTTATTATAGAAATCTACTAGTCAAAAGCCACAATCTACACTACAAGATCTCCTTTTTATAACCCATGTTCTCCCTCTTTATCCAAGAAGTGTAACTACCTTAGAATATTCTAGAATGTGTAACCCCATTTTGGCACTAGAAACTCCACCGTCTATTTCCAACTCTACAAGATTTATTTTATTTTATTTTACATTTCTACATTTGCAACTTCTCAGGGTCATCACTTTTGATTCGACTATCAGATTTTCAATTGTAATATATTGTTGGAAAGCTTGTAAAGAGATCTACAACCATCTTTCACCAAATCTAAAAGATCAGAGATTTTGCACCCTATTTCAAGGCTCTGAAGGGCCTCAATTTTTTAGTTTTAAACTTCATTAGAGAAATTCCTTAGGATGAAAATTAAATATCTTTCAAATGGTACAAGATTTTAAAATGATTATTTCACCAAAAATATTATTTTATAATTTCACTCTTTGGGGTCAATTTTCATGTCCATAGGGACCCAAATAGGTCGACTTACTAAAAAAAAAGGTGAATTTTTCTGGTTGGTTCAAACCTCTAACTATTCTAAAAACTACATGAGTCACTATGGGTCCCAGAACAACTAAGGAAACTATAAAAAAAATGAAAATGCAATTTTTTTGGGTGATGCAATATTTCCTTTACACCATTGGATGCTCTTGCATCAGACACGCGGGGAAATTTCAAAAGTGACTTTGTCACTTCTTAATTGTTAGAGGGGAACAAAGACAGTTAACCTCAACTTTATATATCCATGACGAATCTTCAACATGCATTCCTCTCCATTTCACCAATTACTCTACAAATTACTTTTTCATTGTGATTCTACCCACATGACTATCTTGAATTTCTTCTATCTCTTCCATTTTTGACGTAGGTGCAAGAATGTTCCACTGTGCTTCTATCAATTCATTATCCTTAACTACTTCATGATATTCTATCAAATCAAAAATGTTAAACATAGGTGAAACATGAATTTCACTTAGAAAATCTACTTCATAAGAATTTCCTGAATCATATTTCTTTGGGATCTTGCATGGTCCAAACTTCTTCATCTTTAACTTATTGTATGTACCAACTAGAAACCTATCATTTCACAAATGAACCATGACTTCATCTCCTACCTAAAACCCCTTATACCTCATTTTTTATCTTCATTAGCCTTGTATTGAGATTTCATCTTATTGGTATGTTTCTTCACCTCTTCATGAAAATTCTTCAGGTGCTCAACAAAATATTTAGCCTCGACACTACTCTTCTCTCCCTTATGTATCTTTCTGAGTTCAAAAGTTCTTGGATTACTCCCATAAATAATTTGGAGTGGTGATTTACCAGTGCTCCTATTGATAGAATTATTATAAGGAAATTCCTCCCATTGTAAAATAAAATCCCATCCCTCAATTTTATCTCTTACTAAGCATCTTAGTAGGGTACGCAAACTCCTATTTACCACCTCTATTTGTCCATTAGTTTGTGGATCGTGTGAAAAACTAAAATTATAATCATTCTTCAACTTCTTCCACAGTGTCCTCTAGAAATACCCAACAAACTTTGTATCTCAGTTTGAAACTATGCTCTTGTGTAGACCATGTAGTCTCACAACCTCTATGAAAAAAGTATCTACAACATCAACAACATCACTAGTCTTATGACACAAAATTAAGTGTGCCATATTAAAGAATCTATCCACCACCACAAATATGGAATCATGCCCTCTCTATGTCATTGTCAGTCCAAGGACAAAATCCATACTAATGTCCTCCCATGACCTCTCAAGTATAGGTAATGGATAATACAATCTAGTATTCTAACTTGTCCCTTTCACCATCTTAAATACTCTGTGACTTTGCACAAAATTCCTCACATCTTATTGTAACTCTGGCCAATAGTAATGCTCATTGACAATATCAATGGTATTATCTTGACCAAAGTGCCTAGCTAATCCTCCACTATGTTTCTCCATGATTAGGTTCTCTCTCATGGAACTCCTTGGAGTGCATAATGGATTCGCTTAAAATAACATTCAATGTTGGATTGTAAAATGTAACCATCTCATACTATCCAAAGTGATAGGGTTCATAAAATCTCTCCAATCCTCTACAAAACTAGGGTCCTTTGGATATGTTGGAATAAGCAAATAATCTCTAATCCAATTGTTAATCACCAAATCACCAAGATATTATACCAATTGGTGAGATACAAGGCTTTGACTACTACAAAATTGAAATCTGAAAATTGTATGCAAATCTGAAAATTAAGTTTGCTTAATCTTTGAAATTCCATGAAGAGATTCAACTACTTTATAATGCTAAAATCAGCCACTCTAACATGCTTGATAAAACCACCTTAGATGAACTTATAATTTCAATAACATCACCATAAGATAGAAGCAACAAAGAGGTGCAAATCAGCAACATAAGAATTAAATATCTCACAACACAAGGTAGCAATGGAATAGAAGAATAAACACATAACATAGTGTTTACGTGGAGAAACACTTGCGGGAAAAAACTCCACCAAGAAGAGAGGCTCAAGTTGTATTATCTTCAAAACAAGATTACAATACATCCACTTCTAATCTCCTCTTCACTCTTCAATCTAGCAACACCTAGAGTACCTATTGATGAGTATAGAATCAGTCCACTATTTTTACCTTATAATTTTCTTTTTATCTATATCCTTGTCCCTAATCCTATCACCATTTGCTGAAGGAACCTTAATATTTAATAAAATAAGGAAAGAATTTGGGGAATGATAATTTACTAAAAATCATGATAAATCTGATTGTTTTGTTGCAGGAGATGGTTCGAAAGGAAGTTGAAGGTTGTTACAAATGTGAGGACCTTAGGAATCTGATGAAGTGAAATCGTAAAAAAGATGTTTAGACTTGTTATTTTAGTTAAAGTTGTTTTAGTTTCAGGCTAAAATTCTCCTGTGACCTTTTATCAATCTAAAGACTCTTGTTTGTGAGTGGCTGAAAGGCCAAAAGAACAAACAAACTTATCTGCTATTTTTAGTATAATCAAATGATATATATATGCATGATGAAAATATAATATCAATAGATATAATTGAGAAATCAGATCCGCATACTAGAAATATCAACATATTCTTCTGTATCAGTCATTTTATTATATGAGAATTAGCGTGGAGTAGATTGGTGTTTTGTGATTTCCATCATTCAATAATCAGCAAAGGTAGGGCCCACTTCCTTGGTTATTGATGATTTTAGCATTAGATTTATATGCATGGTAATGTGTGTTTTATAGTCATTTGATTAATTTGATTTATGTGATTAAATGATTGGTTACTAAATTTCTGAATTCATTCATTCATTGTAACTTTGTAATTCATCTTGTCTTAATTCTATTTTTTGGATCCTTGTTAAATCATTCAGTATCTATTGATATGTATGTTTAATCAAATTAATGATTTCCAGTGTGAAAAAAGTTTGGTATCATAGAATGGAATCGTAAAAAGCTAAACATAGAAACGTGAGAAATTCTATAATAACTCGTATCCTTGATTCTCCCTCTGTCATAGTTTTTATTCTGCTTTATAGAATTTTATTTCTCTTTTGTTTTATGTAGGTGATCTATTTTTGCTGCAGAATTATCTCTTTACAAGTTCCTGTCACATATTGTGACACGAAGTCTGCCAATTGGAATTTTGCTTGAACACAGATTTCATTAGTATGCATTCATCAACCCTTGGGTATTAAACTTCAGCTCTTTAGCATACTGCCATGACACAGTTCAAAATCTTATGTTCCTGGATTGACACTTCAGGATAAATTGATGTAACCATTTCCAAGAACTTAAATTAAGCCTATTTCATAATAAATTAAACACCATGGTTTAGGCCAATCATTTTGGTGCCATTGTTGGGGAACGGTGTTAAAGACCTCCATTTGTAGTAAACCAAGTTAGGAACATTGCATTAAGGAGAAAATCCACACAATTGTTTGGGTAATTATCCTTAGTTTTCCTTGCTATAGGTCATTTAGGTGTATGAGTTGTAATAGAGATAATAAGGGTAGATTTATTACAAAACAGAAGGGAAGTAGTTCACAACCTGAAAAATCCAAAAACAAGTCAACACCATCCATTGAGGAGCCACAACCTAAGAAATCACAAGATAAGTTCAAAGCATTTGTTAAGAAGGGTATTCCAACTCAGGAGGAAGTAAATGTTAAAATGCCTTTGTTATAATTACTTGAACCCGATTTAGAGAAGTGTGTTATTGAGTCCACTGTTGTTCAAACACCTGCAAATACCCAACCAGGCTCTTCTGAAATATTACGCAAAAAGGTTGAACAAATTATCAAGGGATCTCACAGAGAAGAAGTAGGAACATTTGCTGAGGAAGGCCACAAGCCCTTTACAACCTATTTTAATCCTTGGGCATTTCAAGTTATGGACCTTGAAAACAACAATGACAACAACAACAATGAAAATTGTAATAGGGTGTTGGCCAACAACAACTCGGTTACTTTTGAGTTTCCAATTACGGATCCCGGGAGAGATGCCCCCATGAAAAATATTCCTCATTTTACTTTACCTATTTCTCATGGTCTTTCAGTAGAACATCCTGATATGTTTTTGTTTGAATTTGATGTGTTGTGTCATAGTTATGACTATCAAAATGACGTAAAAAAACTCAAACTATTTCTAGCTACATTGAAGGATGCTACTTTATGATGGTTTATGAACCTTCAGAATATCTAATGTGGGTAGTTATGAAGGAACTATTCTTGAACAAATATCAAGAATATTACAAAATAAAAGAGGTTTGGGATGAGATTTTTCATATGACTCAAAATGAGGAGGAGTCCATAGAAGACTACCTTGAACATTTTATGTTTAGTCTTCAATGATCTCGCCATGAGGAACAAAATGATGATACTATTAAAATGTTATTTCTTAGAGGCATACAAGATGATGTTATGCAAGCATTGAATTTAATAGGAAAAGGAAACATTTCTAAATTAGAATTTACTGATATTTGTGATATTTGCAGGAATTATCCAAGTAAATATTATACCACAAATAATACGACAGGTATCACGAAATGGGAAATAGGTAATTTACTTGAGGACCTTAAAACATATTTCCTAAATCATATGGGGAAATAGATAGATACTCTTTACACCTGTAGGAAGCAAGAAGAAGTTGAGAAGGCTTTAGCTATGTTTTGTCTATTATGTCATAAAAAGAATGGTAGTGAAGACTGCCCATATAATAGGACAAACATTTCATCCTTAGAAGAGGCTAGTAAGACCTCTACACTAAAACCTTTCCCTACAGGAACGCCCGACATGGAATATACTGAGGAACCTATCTATTCCATGGCCCCTAGGCAATCTTATCCACCATGGGCCATGCACCCTAGTGTGATGAATGATTATCTTGTTTCAGGACCTAGTCAAACCAACCCATACCAATCCAGATGGAATGGGGGATGACAACAACCCCCATACCCTCAGTGGATGCCACAATATTTGTATACTTCACGGTCATGGCAACAAGAATGGAGGCCACAGCTACCACAAACATCAACATATGAACAACTATTCCCATTTCCACTGCCTTCTATGGTCAACCCTTACCTTTAGTCACAACAACTTCTTCTACGATTGCCATCTTCAACTGCTCAACCTAAAAATCCAACAAATTATCCACCACAACCACCAAGACCTACATCTATGCCAACTCAACCAAATCCTAACCCCAATAATAAGGCTACTCAGCCAGTGTATAACAATGAGCCAATAGGATACTCCACTTATCCCATAAACACATTAGAGATAGATGGAGTCTAGTTGAGGTCAAGAAAGGCATTTTGGGGCCCACTATTATAGAAGTCAATGAAGAATTTGAGCCAGAACCAATTAAGGAACCACCTTTTCTTGAAAAGTTTCAATCTGAACCAATACTAAGGGAGGATTCTCACTCTAAATTTGATTTGGTAAATGAATTACGCAATTTTAATATCAAAATTCCTTTATTGCAGGCTATCAAGGATATTCTGGTTTACACAAAAAATGATTCGTGAACTTTGTACTCGGAAGTAGAAAAAGAAACAAGATCCAAAGACTGTTCAAGTCATTGGACAATTAGTAGATCTTATGCTTGGGAATTTAACCATTCCAAAATATTTTGATCCAGGAAGTCCAGTCATCAAGATAACAATTGGTAAAGTAAGTATTCCTAATACTCTTGTGGATTTGGGTGCTGCAATTAATGTAATGACAAATGAAACAAAGGATAAATTTTCCTTGGAAGGACTTAGGCCTACTCCTATAGTTCTCGAAATGGTTGATAGATCTTTGGTTAAGCCAGAGGGAGTAATTGAGGATGTAATTCTTTCTATTGATTCCTGAGAATATCCGACTGACTTTGTGATTTTGCAGCCAAAGATTAAGCTGGGGGGATACCTCCTAATTCTAGGATGACCTTGGTTAGCAACTATGAATGCCTATATTAATTGTTGATCAGGGGACATGGTCATTTCTAATGGAAAGCACAAGAAGCAGTTAACTCTATACCTGCCAGCACAACCTTTGTTGGAAACAGAAGATCCGGTTTGGATTGATAGTGACTTGGATGATACATTACCAATTCTAAAAATTGATAAATCACTAGATATGGAGGAACCCGCAAAAGATAATGTTCTTGTTAAATTTCTTCTTGACAGGTATACATTTGATAAAGTTTTTGAAAACATGGTTCTCCACTCAGGTATAAATACTCCATGTCCTATTTGGAATTTTCTGTTGGTTGGTGATTCGCAATCTCTCTAATATTTTATCACCTTGCATCAATCTCTACCTCATGATTGCTTATATAGTTCATTTTTATTTTTTGATAAGCCATCTGTTTTGTAAGCCTTGGCAATTAATTCACTTGTACAATCCAAAGCCATGGAAATTTTTCCTAATCGTACACTTAATATTAATCCACAGCTAACCCTTGAACAAATCAAGGACCTTATTACCATGCTTAAAACAAATAAAGATACATTTTCTTGGGAATATTAAGATATGTGTGGTATTCATCCTGATACATGTACCCACCATATCTATATTGAAGATGAAAGTCATCCAATTAGGTAGCCACAATGTCGGCTTAATCTCACGCTGTGTGAATTAGTTAAGGAGGAATTACAAAAGTTGTTAAATGTTGGGTTTATATATCCTATTTCAGATAGTCAATGGGTTTCTCCTTTAGTTGTGGTCCCTAAAAAAAATGGTAAATGGAGAATTTGTGTGGATTATAGAGCATTAAATAAATCTACTAAGAAGGATCATTTTCCATTACCATTTATTGATCAAGTATTGGATACTCTTGCAAGTAAGAAATTAGTTTCTTTTCTGGATGGATTCAACGGTTATGATCAGATTCAGATTGTAGCGGAAGATGAAGATAAAACTACTTTTACTTGTCCTTGGGGGACTTTTGCTTATAGAGTATTGCCATTTGGTTTGTGTAATGCTCCTACTAATTTTCAATGGGTAGTCTTGAGCATTTTTGCAGATCTTGTCAATGATTGTGTAGAGGTATATATGGATGATTTTACTATTCATGGTAATACTTATGAGGAGGCCAAAGCTAATTTAGAAAAAGTACTTAAGCATTGTATAGACACTAACTTTTCATTAACAAAAAATGCCATATGCTAATGACTGAAGGAATTGTGCTTGACCATTATATTTCCTCTAAAGTTATACAAGTGGATCCTAAAAAGATCAAAATCATTCAGGTCATACCCACAGCTTCTAGTCAGAAGGATATTCAAAGTTTTCTTGGCAATGTAGGATATTATCAGAGATTTATTCAAAATTTCAGTAAAATTGCTTCTCCTTTATTTGCTCTGCTTGCCAAAGACATTACTTTTTCTTGGAGACCTGAATGTTAGGAAGCTTTTGAAGCCATCAAAACAAAACTTGTAACCACACCAGTTCTATGAGGACCCAATTGGGGGTTTCCATTTCTATTCATTCAAATGCTTCAAATTGTTCAATAGGGGCTGTACTTGACCAAAAAGAGGATAATATCTTCTACTCTATTTATTACATCGGCAAGAATTTCACAGGGGCTTAGGTAAATTATACAGTAACTAAAAAATAATTTTTAGCTATTATCTATGCGATCAATAAATTTTGGCATTATATTACTGGGTATAAAGTGTTTGTTCACATGGATCATTCTGCCATTCGATTTCTAATAAATAAACCTATTGTTACTGGTAGGGTCATTAGGTGGTTGCTTTTGCTTCAAGAATTTGATATAACTATACTTGATAAGCCTGGTCATGAAAATGTGGTTGCAGACTTTTTATCCAGGTTGCAACACTCTGACGTCAAGCCCTATCCAGTCGATGATGCATTTCCCAATGAACATCTATTTTCCATATCCATAAAGAGCCCATGGTTTGCTAATATTGCCAATTATCTAGTCACATATAAGTTTCCACCTCACTTCTCCTCTCGACAGCGATGGAAGCTGGTTGGACTTAGTTGGCAATACACATGGATCAATAGATTACTCTTTTGCATTGGCATTGATAATATCATGTAACGTTGTGTATGTGAAGATGATGTCTTCGATATACTTCATGCATGTCATAAAGAGCCATGTGGAGGAAATAATTCTACTCAGCAAATCGCCCAAAAAATTCTTACCACCAGATACTATTGGCGTACACTTCACAAAGATTGTAGGCGCTATGTTCATCATTGTGACAAATGTCAGTGCATGGGTCCACCTACATGATCAAATGAGATTCCTTTACACCCCCAGTTGTCTATCGAGCCATTTGAGAAATGGGGGCTTGATTTTGTTGGTCCAATCAATCCACCCTCACAAAACAAGGAATATATCCTTGTATGCCACTGATTATGTCACCACGTTGGTTGAGGTAGTAGCTCTCAAATAGGCCAAAGATTCAAAGGTAGCATATTTCTTGTATTTTGAGATTTTTACAAGGTTTGGTGTATGCCGAGAAATAACAACAGATCAAGGACCACAGTTTACATCTAAGCTCATTGATGCTTTGGTTCATGAGTATGCGATCCACCATTGAAAGTATTCTCCTTATCATCGTCAAGCTAATGGAAAAGTTGAAGTTACTAATAGGGAGATTGCAAATATTCTTACCAAGACAATTGCACTTCATAGGCGTGATTGAGCTACGTGGCTTCCTGAAGCTGTGTGGGCTTATCGCACAATGTGGAAAACCACCACTGGTTTGACCCCTTATGAACTTGTCTATGGTAAGAAGGAAACCCTTCCTATCAATTTTGAGGTAAAAACTCTTCACACTGCACTTCAATTGGGTATGAATATTTCAGATGCACAAAAAACATGGATTGATCAATTGCTTTCCTTAAGTGAATTACACCAGGAAGCTCTCTTCCACTCTGATATTGTTCAAAAGCAACGTGCCTTGTGGCATGACCGTCACATCCGTCAATGGTCTTTTCAACTTGGTGATTGGGAACTTTTATATGATTCTCATTTTTAGGACTTCAAGAGGAGGTTTCACACATGTTGGCTTGGACCCTATGAGATTCAGAAAATATATGATAATGGTGATGTTCATCTCTATATAGTGGACTCTGAACGAAGGATATTCCTTATTAATGGCCATCACCTTAAAATTTATGAGAAGCCTCTTTCCAGAGAAGCTTTCTTCCTCGCAATGGCACAGGAACTTATTTGTGTTCCTTTTGGTCTCCTCCGAGATTGACCACATATATAAGAAAAAACAATAAAAGATCCAACAATAAAAACCTTTGGGCTTTGTTGGCCAGTTAATATCTAAAAACTGGATTCCATCAGATACTAATTGAAAAATAACCTTAGGGGTGAAAACCAATTTTTTGGCGCCTCTAGGCAGTGCTAGGTTGAAAAGTGGGATGCCGGCGACTTGTTGTTGTTATCAAAATTCAAAAAATTCAAAAAAAATAAAAATGAATAAAGAACAAGAAGCACCTGTCCACTTCTTTGCCAAGAATGATTCTTCCTTTTTTGTGCCTCTCCGTTTTTGCCATGGTTGTTTGTCGGTTTCAACCAACAACCATTTTCTGCTCGACACTCTTTTTTATGTTTTCTTGTAGGTACTCTTATTCTTGGTTCCAACTCCCATCGTTTCTTTGCTAGGAGGCATTGTTTCCTTCCGCATGTGTGATGGGTGTTCATAGGGTCTTTTTTGCATGTTGCCTTGCTATCCATTGCTTGATCATTGCTTCGCTAGCTTGTGTCGTCATCTTCTCTCAGTCGTTCTGACGACTCCTTCTACCGTACTCATTTGCTATCTTTCATTTATCCCTCTTTTGATGTCCCTTTCACGAGATCTACTTTTGGTGTCATCATCCGTTAGTACAACTTCCTGCTTGTCACATCCACCTCCTTTCCAGTCACATTTTCGCAGATTTCCAATCTTCTCCATCATCTCAACGCATGTGACATACATTTTGGGTGATCATGGTAATCAGTAATGGATTTTTCAATACCTCTTTCTTTATTTTATTTAATGTTATGGTTTCCTTCTGTCGAATACTCCTTTTCCCCATGGACGGTTAAACCAATCAGCTAGGGGGATGGACTGTCTATGTCATGATGCCTTCTGAGGTTTTTCATCACCATTATTTCCACATTAAAACTCTCATTTACTATATTTACCATCATCTTACAGCTAAATAGTCACTGCTAAGTTTAACTGTTGAACACCATTTTTGTGGAAGTTGTATTCCTGCAAACTCTGGTATCAAGTGTAGTGAGTTCCTGTGAACATGGCAAGAGGTCACCGACCGCAGCATGAGCCCATCACAATGCAAAATTTGAAAAAAAATGCTGAGGCGTATGCAAAGTTTCAGAAGGCTCATTGGGATACCTATTTCAAGTGGTTGTGAGGGTTTGATGAGAGGGTAGCATTGGATTTTTCCCATAATTTCTACAACCAAAAGGCTACTATTCAAGGGATTGATATCATGGTTACAATGGACACCATTGCAGAAGTTTCTAGACTTCCAATGAGTGGAGAACAATATTTTCCAAAAAAATCAAAGCAGTCCATAGAATTGCAACCAATACAGAAGAAATTCTTACAGCGAGGAGAATATGTAGAAATGTTTTTTGGCCAGGGTAGCAAGCTGCAATCTTTACCAGGGCATTGGAGGGAGTTTGTTAGGTACATAATTCAATATATTACTTGTGACAAAAGATTTCAATATGTCTTTGCTCAACATTTCAAATTGATGTTGCATTTATGACAAGGATTGTTGATTAATGTTCCTTACTTTCTATATCAAGCTTTGCAACGGATGTCCAAAATAGTTCGAAGTGGTAAACCCAACTATTTATCTCACCATGGCTTAATAAAACTTTTGGTAGTCGAGGAATTAAAATTTTTGACTCCTCCTAGTGATTGGGATTCATTCGTCCATTCTCGGGATGGTGAGGATACTGGACCCTCCGAGGAAGAGGAATCTTCTGTAGGGGGCTCCTTTGAAGATAATTCTTCGGATTAGGAGTCTGGTTCTGATAAAACACCTAAAAGGACTAGTGACAAGAAAAATAAGGAGAACCCTGGTAAGTCTTCTGTACAAACCCCAAGACCTAGAAAAAGAATAACCAAAAGTGCTTTAAATAAAGATTCCTCCAAACTCAATAAGTCAAAACCTTTTTTTTCTGGTGAGGAAAGTTGTGAGAAATAGGAACCCTCAAATACAACACCCACTAGTCAATCTGGGGACAGGAGGGGAAAACAAAAGTTTGATGCTTCGTCTAAGTTAGACAATCTAGCTAAGGTAGTTGGTAATTTTTTGGGGGTCTGAAGAAATAGAGGTTCTATCTAAAGTCTCGAGAAAGTAGGGAAAATTTCACAGAGAATTGAGTAGGGAAAAACATCAGAAGGAAAAAGAAAAAAATCTAGGCACCAAGCTAACGACTCTCTAGAACATTCACCTAGTATCCACTTAGAAAATGAGCCAGCTAAGAGTTAATTAGAACAAGTAGAACTTACTAGGGTTATGACACCATCAGAAAAAAATCAAGAATGGGAGGTTGTGAAGGAGGTAGCCCCAGAAAATGAAGAAAATTTTCCAAAAGAATCCATGGATAGTATTGATAATAACCCTCAAACACAAGTTTTTGCGGAGGCTGAAGACATTGCCCATGAAGAGAAAGATATACCCTCTATTGTTGCTCCCCAAGAAGAAGCAAAGATGGATGAAATAAGCGAGAATGTGGAGGAAGAATTTGAAGCTACAGAACAATTTGAGGAAGACAGAGATTTTCCTCTAAGTATGATAGAAAATGAATTACAGGACCTAAAAGAGGAATTAACCAAGGTATAGGTGGAAAACCAAACATTGCATGGTCTGCTCCAGGAAGCTCATTCTACCATCAATTCTCAAGAAAAGGATATCGAAGAACTCAGGGCTGAACTTGATAGAAAAATACATTCTATCCAAGAACATGAATAGAGGGTTCAAATAATGTAGAGAAAGTGGATTGATGAATTCAAGGGCACTCTGCCAAAACTTGCAACTCTTTTGAGTTCGTAACTTTCTCATAGGGACATGCAAAATGTCTAGCTGGGGGGAAATGATGAGTATAGAATCAGTCCACTATTTTTACCTTATAATTTCCTTTTTATCTATATCCTTGTCCCTAATCCTATCACCATTTCCTGAAGGAACCTTAATATTTAATAAAATAAGGAAAGAAGTTGGGGATTGATAATTTGCTGAAAATCTGATTGTTTTGTGGTAGGAGATGGTTCGAAAGGAAGCTGAAGGTTGTTACAAACGCGAGGACCTCAGGAATCTGATGAAGTGAAACCAGAAAAAAGATGTTTAGACTTGTTATTTTAGTTAAATTTGTGTTAGTTTCATGCTAAAATTGGCCTATGACCTTTTATCAATCTAAAGACTCTTGTTTGTGAGTGGCCGAAAAGCCGAACGAAAAAACTTATTTGTTGTTTTTAGTATAATCATATGATATATATATGCATGATAAAAACATAATATCAATAGATATAATTGAGAAATCAGATCCGCATACTAGAAATATTGGCATATTCTTATGTATCAGTCATTTTATTAGATGAGAATTAGCATGGAGTAGATTGGTGTTTCATGATTTCCATCATTCAATAATCAGCGAAGGCAGGGCCCACTTCCTCGGTTATTGCTGATTTTAGCATTAGATTTATATGCATGGTAATGTGTGTTTTACAATCATTTGATTAATTTGATTTCTGTGATTAAATGATTGGTTACTATTTCTGAATTGATTCGTTCATTGCAACTATGTAATTCATCTTGTCTTAATTCTATTTTTTGGATCCTTGTTAAATCATTCAGTATCTGTTGATAAGTATGTTTAATCAGATTAATGATTGCCAGTGTGAAAATAGTTTGGTATCATAGAACGGAATCGTAAAAAGCTAAACATGGAAACGGGAGAAATTCTATTATAACCACCATCCTTGATTCTGTCTCTATCATACTTTTTATTCTGCTTTATAGAATTTTATTTCTCTTTTGTTTTATGTAGGTGATCTGTTTTTGTTGCAGAATTATCTCTTTACAAGTTCTTGTCACATATTGTGATAGGAAGTCTGCCAGCTGGAATTTTGCTTGAACACAGATTTCATTAGTATGCATTCATCAACCCTTGGTTTCTAAATTGTAGCTCTTCAACATACTGCCATGACACAATTCAAAAGCTTACATTCCTAGATTGACACTTTAGGATAAACTGAGGAAACCATTTCCAAGAACTTAAATTAAGCCTATTTCAAAATAAATTAAACACCATAGTTTATTCCAATCACCTATAAAACATATCATAGGGTATCCAACTCAACCGCTCAATATATAGACTCATGGGGGCTCAAAATACCACCATAAAACATTACCATGAGTCAAAACAAGGTTCAAAAAAACCATGGTAAAAATCCATATGACCCCTTACATGCTAAACATGGTCTCTTCATGAAATTACACCTTCTTACAAGATGTCATATGAATCCCTATAAAATAGGAGAGTCTCTAACATGCGTCATAAGCTCTTACGCGTGTCATAGATGTCATCATAGTCATCATAGAATCTTATGGAAGGTGTTATAACTATCATAGATGCTCTTACAACATATGATGAGAGTCATAACATGTCATAACCCATTATTCTCAAGATGGATGCCAAGACTCTCATGTGAAACCATTTTACTATTATTGTTACCAGAAGCCAGTAAAAGTAACTCAATAACTTCTAGCCAGCAAAACAATAATTACTAGGGCCAGTAAATAATTAATTACCGTACAAGTAAAAATAATTTACTCCTAATGGTGAAACATGTACATCGTTTATGGGTAATTACAAATTACAAATAATAAATACAATATTGCGATTTACAAGGTTAATGGAACCTTATCCCAATAGGATACAACCAAGCTCTTGAGTTCATTGAACCCAACAAAGTTTCAATAGATGCATTTTCATTAACAAACTTTGCCTCCTACATAAGGCATCTCCAACTCTGTTAGATCTTCTACTCCTATGCTTCAAAATAAATGTTTAACTTTGAAAAAATTCAACCCATTTCAAATATCTTTGATTCAACTTCCCTTGACTATTTAAATATTGTAAATCCTAATGATGAGTAAATAAAATAAAATATTTTTGCAACAACTAGTGTCTCCATTTATTTAAAGCATGAACTATAGCATAAAACTCCTAATCATAAATAGAATACTTCTTCTTTTTAGCATTCATCTTTTCACTAAAATAGGCAACGAGTTTACCTTCTTGACTCAAAAAAACTCCAATGGAATTGCCACTAGCATCACAATCTACCTAAAATTCCTTGTTGAAATCTATAAGTTCCAAAACATTTTTCTTTGTAACTTTCTTCTTCAACATATCAAAACTTCTTTTTGCTAACTCTTTTCAATTCCCTCTCATTGTTTCAGTTAGAGGTGCAAAAATATTACTGAAAGCTTTGATAAAATTTCTATTAAAACTAGCCAAACCATGAAAATATCTCACCTCAGTAGAACTCCTTGGTGTAAGCCATTCAATGATATCTTTTACCTTCTTTGGATCCACCTCAATAGCTTCTACTAAGACAACAAATACCATGTACACCAACCCTCTTTTTACAAAACTACACTTCTTCAAATTGATCAACAACTTAGATCCTCTCTTAGCCTTGGAAAAAAGATTTTGATATGCACAATGATCCTCCAATGTCTTGCTAAAAATTAAAATTTTATTACATGTAGTATAGAAAAATTTATCCCTTTACATTTTCACACTTTTTTGGGTCGTCCTTCCTAAAATTGGGCTTCTTTATGCCTTATTTGGTCCTATTTTGCATCTGCAAGCCTTATTAAATGCATCTTTTTGGGGATAATCCTGACATTTAACAATTGAAAAATCATAATTCAATGTTTGAGGTTATGTGTTACAGATCTAGTGATTAGGGAATCATATGCCACCTTAGACATATGGGTCCCATCTAGGTCTCAAGGTCTAATTTTAAATATTGCATTGAACTTAACATTTCTTGGAGTTTGTGTCTCATGTTTAAGACATTGTGACTCATACACCCAAGATGGCATATGAGTCTTGCTTTAACCAAGACCTATTTCAAATCAAATTCTTGGTGGGATTTTATTATCCTTAATTTTATGTCACCTTGTAGTGTTGTAATTTCAAGAAATTTGGCATAAACAAGTAGAAATACAGGGTTATTTCACATAATTTCACCTAATATTTTTAACAAAGTGTTCCTAAGGAAAGTTTATGAGATCAAGAGAATTCAACAGTATTCAAGAGTTGATTATCAAGAATTGGATAATAATTCAACATTCAATCATCATGTCAAAGTCTTCATGCATCATGTCTGTTTGTGAGCTCACATTTGTGATGTAGGTTTTCATGATTCAAGCAATTATTCAAAAACATTATCTTACATCAAGATCAATAGTCAATATCCACATCCATTGAAGCCACTTCACAAAATATTGCAACCTTTAATTTAATAATTTGGTGAGTTGCAACATTACATTTGTTCATTAATCATTCCTTCATTCTATTTCATTTCATTTCAAGGTTTGATTATTGAAATGAGGTTTGACCAAGGAAAAGCCTTATTACCTAAAATAAAATAAAAAATACCTCTTCATGTGTGATTGTAGATCTATGTGATTTGGAGCTTGAAGATCCTTTGAATACAAATTTACAAGATTGAAGAAATTTTTCAAAGTTGTCAAGAAGTTTTCATCTTCACGAAAGCTCACCGATTGACCATAATTCAGATTTTTTGGACTTGGAGATCGAAAAAGATGAAATGTATAGAAGATCACTTGAGGGTAGAAAATTTTTAGTCAAAACCCTAATACTGGGACTAAATCTCCCCTCTAGGTGTATGAGTCCCATTATACCTCTTTTCACCAGTTTTCTGTAGATCTTGATTTGTCATCTGAAGATTCTAGATCCTACCTAGATTCCAGTAGTAGGACTAAATCTACCATTGTAGCATATGAGTCCTAGTACACTTCAAAAAGAAGAATTTCAGAGTTGTAGATCTTTCTTGGAATCCATCATTTTACCAAGTTCCTTTGTGTATTATTTATGTTTGTCAATTTGATGTCATGTTTAGAGTTTTAGGGTCTACTGCACTAAAGATTGCATTTCTCCTTTGAAGCTTCATTTTAATCATGAACCCCTCTTTTAATAACACCTAAGGAAACCACAATCTTTCTATTCCTTCCCTCAATTGAGTCACTTGGTTGAGGAATCTTGGTTTACTAATGAACTAAGAGTGAAATAGGTCCTAACCCCAAAGTTCCATCTCTCAAAAGGTGGAACCCTATTTCCTAGTGTTGACATCTAAATAAATAATGACAAATTTACCCAAAAACTCTTTCAATACCTCGTTCATGAGCCACACAAATGTGTTTGGTTCATTGGTTAGCCCAAAGATCATGACTAGTCACTTGTATAAGCCCTCTTTGTTCTTGAAGGCTATCTTCCATTCATCCTCCTCTCTAATCCAAATCTGGTGATAACCACTCTTTAGATCTATCTTTGTTAAGAACTTAGCTCCACTAAACCAATCTATGATGTCATCCATGCTTTGAAAGGGAAATCTATACTTGATGGTTATCTTTTTGATAGCTCTAGAAACTATACACATCAACATTCCCTATCCTTCTTTGGTGCTATTACTCCAGGTACTACACATGGACTCAAACTCTCTCTTATCAATCACTTTTGCAACAAATCTTGCACTTGTCTATTCAACTCTTTTCTCTCTACTGGAGTCATACGATGAGCTATCGTATTCAGAAAACTTGCTCTAGGAATCAAGTCAATATGGTGGCTAATCTTCCTCATTGAAGGAAAACCTTTAGGCACATTATCAAAAATAACATCCTAAATCTCATTCAATAAATTTTAAAATTCTATAGGTACCTCATTAGTGTCACCTTTATCAACTCTAAGGATTAATTTGATACACATCTACTCATGCCTCATACCTTCTAGGAACATTATTCCATCAACCAAATAAATCCTTGCATTACTGCCTATAGTATGTTCTACCTCCTTCAAGGGTTTCCACTTATGACAAACACCATCCTTTGTCAAGGAATAGGTGCTGGCATGTCCATCATGCAATGCTCACCAATCAAACTTCCATGGTCTACCTAACAACATGTGAAAAAATTCAATAGGTATAATATCACACAAAACCTCATCCTAATAGTTACTAATCTTAAACTTTATGAAACATTGCTCATTGACCAAATCCCTATGGTCCTTCTACAACCATGCGATTTGATATGGATTTGGATGCATTCTCCTCTCCAACTAAAACTTAGTAACAATTTCCTTTGAAAAAAGTGTATCAATGCTACCTCCATTAATGATAACATTAAAAAATTTACCTTCAGACCTAAATTGAGTATGGAACAGGTTATTTATTTGGACTGTCTCCTTCTCTTCATTTAGTAAGGCTCTTCTGACAACAAAGGTTCTCTCCTCTTTTAGTTTCTTATGAATTTGAAGACTTGGCATATTTATCTACATGCACAACTCGTGTATTTCCTTTAGGTCTTCTATTTGTCCTCTCTTAGTGTTGAGGACACTCATAGGCTCCATGTCCTTCTTCTCTGCAATGAATTTTTTTTCGCAAAATCCTCCTCTTCCTAGTCCTCATCCAGATCTTCCTATTCCTCATCACTCTCCATTATTTTGATCTCAAGGATTGTAGGTATTGTCTCCCTTCTGGTTTTGATTGCTACTGGATCCTTCAGAATTATTTTGATAATTTCTTCAACCTCCATATGACTATCCACTAGCCTTTCCACCATGACGTCCACCCCTTTTCTTTCTTTCAAACCATTTTTTCATCTTTTCTTCTACCTTCAAAGAAATTGATATGCATCTTCAATGGTAGAAATCCTTACCAAACTCACTTGCTCTTGGATGCTTGGTTTCGACCCATTAATGTAGTAGGAAAACTTCTCCTTGTTGGCCTCAGAATGGCTTGTTCTGATCAAAACCTTGTAGAATTATTTTGTGTACTCTTTGATAGACCTCGCTACTTGCTTAAATCTTTGCATCTTCTTTAGAAAATCTAATTCATAATCTACAAGAATGAACTACCTCTTTAGTTTCTCCACCATTCAATCCCATATGGTTATCTTCTCTTAACTTCTTTGGTTTCTCTCCAAATTGACTTCTTTCCACTATATGCTAGCATGGATTTTCAGCTTGGCCTTTGCGAATTTGACCCTCTTTGGATCTTCTATCATGCTAGAAATAATCTTCCATGTCATTCACCCAATGGATCAACTCCTCAAGATTTAGGTTTCCAGAAAAATTAGGAACTTCTCTAGGATCTATTATATTCTTTGCTACTTCTTTGAATGGCTCTTCATTTTCAGCCTCATATTCACTTTCATCTCATCTTCTAACATCAACACCTCTATAGATCTCCTCTTGTAGGGCTTGAACAATTCTCTTCAGGGCTCTATAACCCTCTTCTATTACCCCAAAAATTTTCCCACCACTATTTCTTCATGGAGGCATTTTTTATCACAACCCACAACCACAAGTCCTAATGTAAACTACCTCACATTCGATGATCTATCTACAGACTCAAGAAATCCTGCTCACCCTATCAACTTGGGAATGAAAATAGAACCGCAAATCACATTCTATGCTCAATTATAAAACAACACACATGTAAATAAAAAAGAGAGATAAAAAAAAAAATGCAGAAAGAAACATGTTCTTTCTATTATCTTGATGAAGTGAAATTACAATACTCAAAAAATAAAATACTACAACCACATGGTCCTTCTCATTATAGAAATCTACAAGCCAAAAACCATGATTTGCATTATGAAAGCTCCCTTTTATAACCCCTATTCTTTGTCTTTATCTAGGAAGTGTAACTCCCTTAGAATATTCTAGAAGGTGTAACCCCATTTTGGCACCATAAATTCCACTTTCTTGAAACAAAGAAAAATAGAGTTAATCAAAATGAATTAAAAGTATGATAAACCACTATGCCTTTCTAAGATTTCACTCAATTATGAGGGCTAAAATTCATAAATAACAATCAAAAATCAATCCTAACTATTATAACAATAATAAGGGAGATTTTTAAAGGATAAAATAATGTGTACCTTGCTGAAAAAGTGTTGTTTTGAGGTGACTAAGGACTCATTCACCCAAAGTGGTGAATGGGTCCCTATTAGGGTTTTTGAAAATAATATTTTGGGTTCTATTCTTCAATGTATACACTTTCAGCTCCTAGGCGACCAGCTCGTGAAAGTTTGAAATAAATTTTGTAGAGCCGTTTTCATGATCTTGCAATGTAGATGACAACTTTGCAACTTTTCAACATTGACAATTTTGCTTCAATATTGTTCTCCCCTTGATATTAAATCTAAAACCTACAAACACACATCAAATAGGAGAAAAAAATGTTTATCATTAGGGAATAGGGGTTTTCCTTGGTCAAACCCTTTTTAGGTAATTAAACCTTATAATGAAATAATGAAACATGAACATGAAACATAAACCATGAAACAATAATACCTTGGAGGATGTCTTGAAATGTAAATATGTAATCTAAAATGAAGTGGCCATGAAGAATTTAGATCTTGATATTGAATTGGATGTGAAATAATGTTGGTAGATGGTTAGCGCTCTCCATGGGATTCATGGCATGGCTTAACCACCTCTCGTGGATCCGTTGTATTGGGCATTAAGAGGTTGATATTTTGGTGCAATGGAAACCATAAGGCCAATAAGTGGTATCAGAGCCAAAGGTGTCAGGTTTGAATCCCCTCAGGTAATGTTGAGGGGGAGATTTTTGGCATATGGTTAGCACTCCCCTTGGGGTTCATGACATGGCTTAACCACCTCCCATTGATCCGTTAACTTTGACAATTTTATCAAGTATTAACAGGTCAATATTTTGGTGCAACGAAAACCGTAGGGCCAACAAACAATACTTGACTTGGATCTTGAATACTACATTAACACACTAGCTCAACAACATGCTTGATGCACTATGCCTTTGACATGATGAAATGATCTTCAATTGTTGCAATATAACTTCAATAATCTACCCTTAAATTTCCTTAAAATGGTCTTCAAAATGCTCTCTTGATCATAAGTTTCCTATAATTCTTGAATACTTGAAAACTTAGATGAAATTATGTAAATTAACCTTAAATTTATAATAAATCTAAAGTTTAACCCTTAAATTCAAATAACACAAGCCAACATCAGATCTAGGATTCAAAATCATTAAAATCCTGACACAAATAAATTCAAAAGGGTGTTTCCTAAGTAAGGAGGATCCCTTCGCCACCTTGGGCGAATGGGTCCTAGCACAATTTTCTAGGACAAAGCTTTGGGGAGGTGAAATATTACTAAAATCCCATCAAAAAATGTTTTAAAAGGGGGGTCCTAGGTAAGGAGGACCCATTCGCCACCTTGGTTGAATGGGTCCTAGCATAGTTTCTAGGACTCCAACCTTGCCAAATTAAATGTTATGCAGTATTATTAATGATTGTCAGGATAAATCCTTTGGAAAATGCAATAATTAAGGCTTGGATTTAAATTAAAGGGGAAAATTAAGCTCTAATTAACCTCAATTAATTAATAAATCCCTAGATTAGTGTGAAAATGTAAGAAAAACTTTACAACACCCGAAATAAGGCAAAATTATCTTTTTTATAATTAATTGTTCATTCCCAAACTAAGCATGAAAAAGGATTACTTTTTACAATGCTACATTTTTCCCCCACTTTAGTGAGAGTTTTCCCCCATGAAAAACTCACACTAAAGTATACATTCAAGACACTTAAGTATGCAAAAATAACAAAGATACATAATAATACCCTATCAAAGACCAAGAAAAAGGAAAAATAAAGGATAAAACTTTGCAGTCCAATGCAATGTGGAGCACATCTAGGTTGTTTGTTTGTAACATGCATGCTCACTCTGGGGTAGTGGAAACTCATGTCATCCACTAGGTGAGTTATCCCAATGAGTTGGAAAATAAGAGAATCATATTAGCCTCCCTTACCATATTTGAGTTTTACTCTTGACAACTTCGATAAGACACCATAATGTTATTCTTTTATGAATTCTTTTGAATATTATGTCTATAATTTTTTGTTAAAGGGGATTTTGCTTCATTCAGGGAAGTTCTTCTTCTTAGGGGTCATTATGCCTAATGTCTCCCAAACATGAAATGTCAAGAATACTATATCACCACTTATGGGATGCCTCATTCAAATCATGCCACCAAAGGAAATCATATGCTTAGAAATATCACACTCTTGGAGGACATCAAACCCAATAACACCACCAAGAAAAGGAAACGTCACAAAAAAAGAAAATCATGCCATGAAATATGCAAAATTTCAAAATATTTCATCAATGTATGCCCCCACTATAAAACAATTGCTAACACCATTATTGTGAACAACCACTTTAAAGTAGCAAATGTTTTGTCCTAATACACAAGAGCTTTCCTCGAAATACCCTATGCTAAGTCATATGTTTCCAAAATAAAGCTACATCATGAACAAGGACGGAGGGGTTCCCCCAAGAATACATAAGGGATCTATAGATTCAAGATGAGTATGTCTTTGCTACAATGTTGTTTAAGAGCTCAGAATTATCATCATTATCCAAATATTCATAGAACTAGAAGAATGACACAAAGAGAGCGAAAGCAAAGAAAAACTCTTTTGGCTCAACATGGAAGAGACCTAAATGTCTCAACGCCTTGCATCATCCCCCAAAAGAAAACAAAAGACAAATGAAAAAATAAAGGAAAGCTTTTAGGTCAACATGGAAGAGAGCTCAATATCTCAACGCTTTATATCATCCCCAAAAGGAAAACACAAGACAAATAAAAAAGATAAATGTTTACAACATAGAGAAGAAAGTAGGTACATATAGAGGAATGCATAAAAAGAGAGAGAGAGAGATACATTAAATGAAACATCATGGGGGATCACATTACAAACATTGAATCACATAAAGAAACATGAAAAATAAAAAGACTAGTAAGGCACATGTGAGTCAACCTATAGCAAGTCATTTGCATCCCAATCTCGGTCAGTATAAACGGAAGGCAGACAACTAGCCAAAGGGAAAACAACAAGTTTTGAACTAGGGGAAGCACCAAGTTCAACACTCTTTATCATTTAATCTCATTGAAGAGGAAAAAAATGTATTCAATTCATTATGCACTTGTTCATCAATCTTTGTAATGTCCATGTCATCATCTAGATTAATCATAGAAAGAGTTCGAATGATAATGTCTCTTGAAGGTTCTTGTTTATGTTTCGATAAGGGTATAGAATCATCATGCATTGCTTCAGGTAAGTTCATATTTTGATTTTGTATGTTTTCCTTGTCTTATTTAGTTTGTAACATATGAGCAATAGCATAATTTCTATGCCTACACTCTCTAGCACTTTGATTTCCTTTCAATCTAAATTGTCAATCTATGTTTGTGTAAGATTGGGTTTGTCAATCATAGGTTTCTTCTCTTCCTTGGGGGAAACACAAGAAATAGAAAGAGGTTGTCAAACCACTTTCTCTTTAGCTTTGTAAACTTGTTTGAGTTTAGGAGGCACAATGAGATTGTTTTTATTATCTCATGGTCTCTTGTACAAAATTGTAGGAGGTTTTTTTATAGGTTATTCTTGGATGTTTGGAAGATCTTTCAGTTCAATCATTGTTTTGTTAGGGATAGGTGGTTTAGTCATAAGTTGAGGCATGTTTCTAAGGGATAATATTGTCATAGGCTTTGCCTTAAAATTTTGATATGATTTGAAAAATAAGTCTTCTCGAGGTCTAAAAGACCTTCCATAAGCTTGGGCCAAAATAAATCCAATGAAAAGTTTCTTCGAGAAGACGTAGGATTAAACCCACTTTGGTGCATAGTAAAGATATCATTGCCCAATGAAAAATTTAAACATTTATGCACAAAAAAGGGGATGAAATTCATGGATTGAATCCATGGGTAGCCTAACTTCACACAAAATTGGTCTAATCATGGGATGATCATGAATGAGACATTTAATGTTTTTGGTTCAACTTTTAAAGGGAGGTCTATCAAGCCTATTGTAGCACAAGAAAAACCATTATGCTTCTTGATCCACACTTTTAGTTTATCATATGCATCTTGATATAGTTCATGCATTCATGAATAGGAATTATTCAATGATCACATTCTCTCCACAAATGGGATCAATTAATATCCCATTAGTAGGCTTGTTATTGATTATTTTGACTATGTAAAGAGGACCACTGAGATGCATGTTTAAGTATGTAATTTTATGAGAAAGCAATATCAAGAGGATTTTTAGTTGAGTCCTTATGATGTATAGATTTGATAATGTTGACCAAGGAGTGGATGTTATTATTCTATTGTTTGTTTAAGTTCTCATTTAAGAAGAAACTATGGCTATTAACAATATGTGTTTTGTTTCCTAGTTTAAGCATGTCCTTAGATTTTGTAAAGTAGGAATCATACTAATGTCTATGATTTCAGTAAGGATAAAGTATTGTAAGTTTTCTATGTTTTCATCTAGTATTTTTATTTCTTCTTGTGAGAGATGGACATCATCTACATCAGTGGAAGTCATGGGAAATGAAGTATGCAAACTATGAGCCATAAAGGGTTGATTATCAACACTGTCAAAAAGAGAGCTAAAAAACCCAAGATCCACAACGAATGAGATATCATAGGATGAAATGAGCCTCGAAATATGTCTTACAATAGTATTTCTAATAGGAAACCAAGTTGTAAATCTCATACAAGTTTTACTTCATGAGCAAACGAGTATGTGCAGGATCATGATGGGCCAAAAAGTGGCAATATGTAAGTGATATGATGGCCAATGTGGCTGATGACTTTTTTTCTACCCAGAATTGATGAAACAAAAAGGGTTTTTAAAGGAGATTCTCAAATTTCCACCAATAAAAATTATGATTTAATTTGAATTTAATAAATTATTATTATTCGTTTTCTATTTGAATTATGACTAAAGTACTGATTGATAGGCTGATTGAAAAACATCTATAGCTTTCAAATGTTATCACATTTTTTGAATCTGAAATATGTGTCACATTATATGCTTTGCGTACTATAAGAGTTAAAAAAAAAAATGAATTTCATGAAGCTTTGACCAAGTTAAGGTGGTTAGATGTACAAGTTTTTATATTTTTTAAAAGTTGTAATAAAAAATTCACAATTAATTATTTACTTGGAAAAAAAATACAAAAAACTATGCATCAGATTGGGACATGAGTCATCTACTTACATCTAAAATATTATAAAAAAAATATTATCATTTTATTGTGGTGGGGGTGGTCAGACAGACACCTACTTCTTATTTTTCCCTGAAATTGAAGTACTACTGCATTGAAATTTCAGATTTTCACCAAATAGATTTTTATTTATTTTTAAATAAACCTAGTAGTTTAGAAACTACATTCAATTTGGTACATATTCTATTCTTACATATTTTTGAAATAATATAGATAACTTATTCCAATTTTTACGTCAAGTTGCCTAACTCTGATTTTTCTAAATTTTATCGCCACTTAAGGGACTGTTTTTTCCATGATGATCATGCACATACCCAAACCTAAAATGGAAAGAGGCATTGCAATGACCTGGAATGAAATGCAATTTTTAGATTCTAAATAATTGAATTTACAGATTACACAATGCAATAGACTAGAAATTAAATGCTCTAAATGTAATTTTGAATTTTTACAATGCACTAAATTAAGAAAATTAAGCTATATTTAATGAATTTAATAAAATAAAAAATCAGAAAACTAAAACAAAAATATAACAACATCAAACAAAAGCATTAAACAGATTTTAGATTCTAGAAAATGTAGTTTCAGATCTGATCAAGGACTCATTCACCATCTTGGGTGAATAGGCCCCAGATTAGGGTTTTGGAATTGGTTTTTACTTATTTTAAAGCTTTTTTCAATGAGTTTTAGTTTAAGGTCTATAGTTCAATAAATTTCAATTTTAGATTTCTACAAATGTACTATGAAATGCAAGTTGAAAATGTAATAAAATAATGAATGCAAAGACCTAGTTTGATATGAAATTTTGTTTTGATTTTCAAATTTAAATTTATATAATCTAAATGATATGCAAGTTAACTAATTTGTTTTTATATTTTTTAGATTTAAAGAATGTGAAATCATACAAAGCTAAAATCCTAGATGAGATGGAAACTTTAATGCAAACTAGGAAAGCCTAGATGAAATCTACTTCAATGCAAATGAATGCAAGATCCAACCTAGGATTCAAGGATAGATTCCAAAATCAAAAAATTACAATGTTTAATAAGTTGGGTTCACCAAAATGAAATGAAGTAAAATAGGGTTTATCAAAATGAATTAGCAAGATGATAAACCACTATTTTTTCTAGGGTTTCACTCAATTATGAGGGCTAAAAATCATAAATAACAATAAAAAATCAATCCTAACTACTATAACAATAATAAGGGAGATTTTGAAAGGATAAAATAATGTGTACCTTGCTAAAAAAGTGTTGTTTTGAGGTCACTAAGAACTCATTCACCCAAAGTGGTGAATGGGTCCCTATTAGGGTTTTTGAAAACAAGATTTTGGGTTCTATTCTTCAATGTATGCACTTCCAACTCCCAGGTGACCAGCAACTTAAATTTTGAAATAAATTTTGTAGAGCTCTTTTCATGATCTTGCAATGTAGATGACAACTTTTCAACTTTCCAACATTGAATTTTTTTCTTCAATCTTGTTCTACACTTGATCTTCAACATAAAACCCACAAACACACATCAAAGAGGAGAAAAACTTGTTGATTATTAGGGAATATGGGTTTACCTTGGTCAAACTTTGATGCAAGAGTGTACTCCCCTCCAAAAACTAACTCACACTAAACACCTTCTTAAATCACAAAATGACACTAACAACTATTTTTAAACAACTCAACTAGATACAATTGCAAGAAATGAATGATTTCATTAATTTCAAAAAAAATTACATTAGATGGTATTTCATGACCTAATCCTTTTCAGATTTTGTACTCCTCTCTCACTACCTTCTCTCAAGCTCTCGGCTTGTTCCCTAAATCTTCTCATTTGTCCTTCTTCCTCCTCTCTCTTTTCCCCACTTCGCTATTCATTTCCATTCCAGTTAAAAAAAATTCATGACTATTGGGGTTCTAATACTTTAACTAGATACATGCCACACATCTAGGAGAAGATTGACGACCTAAACAGATACACCACAGACCCGCAAACTACCAAATTGATCATCGTGGAGAAGCAATTAGCTAACCATCACCAATCACAACCACAACACTACAAGTGATATGAAAAAATCCCATGGGGTAGCATTATTCCCCTGCTTATCTCGCAACACTGTAGGCCTTCTAACTACCAACCACAATGGTAGATGCCCCCACAATACCGTAAGCCTATCCAATGACCACCATAGAGGTTTGGTTTCCATAATATACCACAAGTTTATTAGATGACCATCACCTCGGTGTGGTTTCCTTGCTATATCACAAGTTGATCAAATGACCAGCGTGGGGGTGCAGTTTCCCTGCAAAATCGCGAGTCTACTTGAAAACTATCACGGGGGTGCGGTTTTCTTGTCATACTATAGGCTGAACAAACAACCTTCACGAGAGTGCGATAAAGATATATTTTGACCCGATATGTAATTCAATGGTCACCACTATTGACAAAGGTTGATCCTTTCCATTCTAGTCGATGTCTATACTAAGAGAGGCCAAAACATAGCCAAAGAAAACCAAAATTGAAGCAACCAGCTAAAAAAAGTTTTTGGGTGATGAGGATTGCATGTTTGCCTAGATACTCCTGCATCAAACCCCATTTAGGTAATTAAATATTATGATGAAACAACAAAAAATGAAAGAATAATACCTTGGATGATGTCTTGGAATGTAAATCTACAATCTAACATGAAGTGGGCATGAAGAATGTAGATATTGATCTTGAATTGGATGTCAAACAATTCTTGACTTGGATCTTGAATACTACATCAACACACTAGATCAACAACATGCTTGTTGCACTATGCCTTTGACATGATGATATGATCATTAATTGTTGCAATATGACTTCAATAATTTGTGCCTAAATGTCCTTAAAATGCTCTCTTGATCATAAGTTTTCTATAATGCTTGAATACTTGAAATCTTAGATGAAATTATACTAAATCTAAGGTTTGATCTCAAAATTCAAATAACACAAGTTGACTTCATATATAGGATTCAAAATTATTAAAATCCCACCACAATACATTGAAAAAAGGGTTTCCTAAGTAAGGAGGACCCATTAGGCACCTTGGGCAAATGGGTCCTAGCATATTTTTTTGGGACCAAGATTTGTGGGGGTGAAATATTACTAAAATCCCATCACAAATATGTTTTAAAAGGGAGGTACTAGGTAAGGATGACCCATCCACCACCTTGGGTGAATGGTTCCTAGCATAGTTTGTAGGACTCAAACCTTGCCAAATTAAATGTTATGCAATATTATTAATGACTGTCGGGATAATTCCTTTGGAAAATGAAATAATTAAGCCTTGGATTTGAATTAAAGGGGCCAATTAAGCTCTAGTTAACCTCAATTAATTAATAAAGCCCTAAATTAGTTTGAAAATGTAAGAAAACACTTTATAACACCCTAAATAAGGTAGAATTATGTCTATTTTATCATTTATTATTTATTCCCAAACTAAGCGTGAAAAGGGGTTACTTTTTTTTATGCTACATGTCTATTTCCTGATCTAGAAGTTTTTTTATTTTGTATTATATTTATATATTTATAACTTCTCAAGGTCATAACTTTTGATCTGATCGCCGGATTTTCAATTTTAATATATCATTAGAGATATTAGAGATTTTGCACCTTGTTCCAAGGCTCTAAAGGGCCTCAATTTTAAATTTCAAACTTCATTGGATAAATTCCTTAGGATGAATAATATCTTCCAAACGGTATAAGATTTTGAGATGATTCTTTCACCAAAAATCTTATTTTCTAATTTCACTCGTTGGGGTCAATTTTTGTGTCCATAGGAACTAGAATAGTTTGAGTTGTTAAAAATAGCAGGTTATTATTTTTTGGCTATTCCAAACTTATAACTATCCCAAAGACTACATGAGTCACCATGGGTGCCAAAACAACTAAGAAAACTAGAAAAAAAAAATACAATATTTTTGGTTGATGCAAGATTTCCCTTACACCACAGGATGCTACTGCATCACTTAGACTTGTCGTTATCATCCTTATTCCTTTCACTGCCCCTCTCCTTACATATTCCCCATATAAATAGTGCATCCTTAGAACTCTTTAAATTCTTGCACATTTCATTTAAGATCAAGGTGGATATTAAGGAATCCAACTTTGGATATTCAATACAAAACCCACCTATTCCAAGTACAAGATTATCCCTAGACTGAAGTAATGATAATATAAATTTATCCTTCTCATCTATCTCTAAATTCAGTGACTATATCTAACTCAAGAATAGATTAAATAAATTTAAGTGCAATGCAACTAAGTCAATATCCTTCATATCAAGAGAATATAACTTTATTTCTAGAAATCTCTTGTTAATGAGACTCTTAGTGTGATATTTCTCTCCTATTATATTCCATAATTTATATACATGACTCTCATTAGAAATATTCAATAAAATAAAATCAGATCAGATAAACACTAACGAATAGTGTCATGTGCTTTTTTATTTGATTTTACCCGTTCTTCATGTAATATTTTTTTTAGTTTATTCTTAATCTTCATGATAATCCCTTGATCTCTTTTTTCAATCATATGCTCCATATTTAGCTTACAAGACTCATACCCTATACCATTTCACTTTTAAATATCCAGCTAAACTAAACTAGCCATGACCTTTTATCACCATGTTCTTCAAACTGCAAGTAAAGACAAAAAAATCCCACTAAAGTAAACAATTCAAGAACACTCAAAGAAAGTTGTTCCTCACTATAATAAAACCAACCGTGACTTTAATACCAAATTTAGAAATAATATATAACTTTTATATTAAAGTGTGTTGAAATTCAAGCAAGCCAACTATCGAATAGTCATAAATCATAGATTGAAATGGAAACAACCAAATAAGAGATTCTTGTTCGACCATTACAAAAAATATATGTGGAGGAACCCTTACAAGGAAAAAGCCACACTCAAATACATCTAAACCTTGTATTAACCCTTAAATAGATTTTACATCAATACAAATTCTCTCTTTCAATTTTTGTATCACTTCATTACTTCTTCAACTAGTAAAACAACTTGTTTTCCTTCTACTCCAACCTCCAATATGTAGTCAGAGGTGATAAAAGAAACCATAAATGGTTTCAAAAATTATGGACTAAAACCATGATCCAAGTGTTCTACATGGAAAATATACCTTATGAGATGTCTAACAGAGTTACAAGCATCTTTTTAGAATCTTCAATTATTTTTATTTGAGTTTGGTTGTGTAACTTCATAAAGGGACAAAATAGTCCATTAGAAGACAAAATAAAAACTCTTTGTTTCGATAAAATACTTATCTCTTGTTACACATGGTCCGGGATATTTTTTTACACCTCTTACACTCTCACAAATAGTCAGATCCTCTTCCACTTCATGCCAAGTGTCTAAATATGTTATCATTGACCTAATTAAGCTTCTCAACATAATTCCACCTTGCAAAGAATACTCCAAGTGTCCAAAAAACACTTTCATAAAAAATATTTCTCTTCATGTGGGACATAGAAGTTCTTCTTCCATGATTCTTGGAGTCACATAAAATAATAATTGACCATAAAATATTCAATTTAAAATGCAGAGTCATAGGATTGCAATGTCAATATCCGCAATCCTAATAGTAACCTAATAGCATAAAAAGAATTTCAGTTAGCCTTGGTCATCTCTTCTATTTGTTTTGAACAACTTTGGGAGACACTCCTTAGGAAGAGGTTCTTTTTATTGGTTGGGATTTGATTTATGATAATCTTACCTTGGGTGATGTTTGGAGAAAACCTTATGATAAAGACCCCTCCTGATTGTGTTGTATTGGCCATTTAATTTTCTTAGGTTTTCTTCAACGTTAGAACTTTGAACTTTCATCTTTGATTTAAACTTGATCCCATATAAGTTTTGAGGATGTGTCTTTTTTCCATCTATATTTTTTTTAAATTATATTATTAACATTTTAATTAATTCAAAAAACTAAATAAACTTTAAAAAAATAATATAAAATATTAACTCAATAGAATTTTCAAAAAATTCAAAAAATCAAATTTGATGTAGGAATGAGAGTGGATTCCTTTGTGTTAAAACTAGTGAAATCCAAGTAGATTGTTCTACATTGAACTTAGTATGCTCACATAAGATCTTTAATCACATTAAATTCCATAGATATAGTTGACTTATTCCAAAACTACAAACTAGTATGACAAAGAATTCTAATTGTTTCATAATATTTTAAGTGTCATTTCAAATGAAGATGGAAATATGAAACAAGATTCCCACTAGAAAACTCTATTTTTTTTTACTATTTCACATTATTCCAAAAACTAATAGGCATTATTTGTTCATGTTGGATTAAAAAAATCTTGTTGAACAAAATTCCCATGTAAACACTAGGTGTGTTAGACAATAATTTTAAAAAAAATTGTATACATAAAACTTTGGTAGTCTAATAAAAAAGTATATTATAATTGCTTATGATAGTATAAGTTACATATAATGGTTATACTCATAACAACAATAATTATTTTGATTCTCATTCATTATAACAAACACCCACTTTATGCAATTATATTTTATCTTCATATTCCAAGACATGTTACATGTAATTTTGTTAAATATTGCTAAATATAATTCCTCATATATGTCACCCTGAAGAAATACAATTTTAACATCAAGTTGTTCTAGCTCGAGGTCATACACCACTAATAAACCCAAAACTACCCAAAATGGTGGTCAACTTCACAATTGGTGAGAAAGTTCAATTAAAATCTATTCTCTTTTGTTGTCCATACCTCTTCACCACCAATCTAGCCCAATAGAATTTATTTCCTCCCTCTTCTTCTATCAATATGTAGGGTATGTGCAGGATCATCATGGAAAAATAAGGCCCTTAAGTGGCGATAAAAATTCAGAAAATCAGAGTTAGGCAACTTGAGGTAAATATTTGAATAAGTTATCTATATTATTTAAAAAATATGTAAGAATAGAATCTATAGAAAATTGAATTTAGTTTCTAAACTACTAGGTTTATTTTATTTTTATAAATCTATTTGGTGAAAATTTAAAATTTCAATGCAGTAGTACTTAAATTTCAGGGAAAAAATAAGAAGTAGGTGTTTGTCAAACCACCCTAACCACAATAAAATGATAGTATTTTTTTAAAATATTTTAGATATAAGTAGAGGACTTATGTCTCAATGTGATGCATATTTTTTTGTAATTTTTTTCGAAGTAAATAATTAATTATGAATTTTTTACTACAACTTTTAAAAAATATAAAAAATTGAATGTCTGACCACCTTAACTTGGTCAAAACTTCATGATTTTTTTTATTTTTTTATTTTAATCCTATAGCATGTGAAGAATACAATGTGACACATGTTTTCGATTCAAAAAATGTGATACTGTTTGAAAGCTATAGATTTTTTTCAATCAGCCTATCAATTAGGACTTTAGTTTTAATTCAAATAGAAAATAAATAATATTTATTTATTAAATTCAAAGTAAAGCATAATTTATATTGGTGGAAATCTTAGAATCTTCTTTAAAAATAATTTTCATTTCATAAATTTTGGGTAAAAAAAAAGTCGTCGACCACATGGGCCATCATATCAGTTATATATCGCCAGTTTTTAGCCCATCATGATCCTACACATACCTTGTACACCCATTGATTACTCAAAGCTCTTAAATTGGGTGGAAGGTGTGATTGGCCATCAATGAATCCATTTCCTCCTTCATGCAATCCATCCTCTTCTCACAATTCATGTCTTTGTAGGCATCTTTGAAGGTAGGTGGCTTTGATTGATCAAAAATTAACAAATGATGTATATAATCATCAAACTTGGTTGGAGGATTATGATCCCTAGTGGACCTCCACAGTTGAGGAGAAAATTCTTGTGATTGTCTCTTTATTTTTCTTTATATTTAAAAAATATTACTCCTTTTCATATTATTGGCATCACCAAAATTATTATTTTTAATTTTACCAACATGACTCCTTTGTATTTTGTATGACTCAAAACATATTTCTTATCAAACATAAGGGTTTTCAAAATATTACTCCTTTTAATTATTAACAACACATAGAGTTTTATAGTGGGAATCTTGTTTCATAGTAGAAGTTACATATAATGGTTATACTCATAACAACAATAATTATTTCAATTCTCATTCATTATAACAAACACCCACTTTATGCAATTATATTTTATCTTCATATTCCAAGAAATGTTACATGTAATTTTGTTAAATGTTGCTAAATATAATTCCTCATCTATGTCACCATGAAGAAATACAATTTTAACATCAAGTTGTTCTAGCTCGAGGCCATACACCACTACTAAACCCAAAATTACCCAAATGGTGGTCAACTTCACAATTGGTGAGAAAGTTCAATTAAAATATATTCCCTTTTGTTTTCCATACCTCTTCACCACCAATCTAGCCCAATAGAAGTTCTTTCCTCCCTCTTCATCCATCAATATGTAGGGTATGTGCACGATCATCATGGAAAAAATAGGCCCTTAAGTGGCGATAAAAATTCTAAAAATCAGAGTTACGCAACTTGAGGTAAAAATTTGAATAAGTTATCTATATTATTTTAAAAATATGTAAGAATAGAATCTGTAGAAAATTGAATTTAGTTTCTAAACTACTAGGTTTATTTTATTTTTTAAAATCTATTTGGTAAAAATTTAAAATTTCAATTCAGTAGTACTTCAATTTCAGGGAAAAAATAAGAAGTAGGTGTCTGTCTGACCACCCTAACCACAATAAAATGATAATATTTTTTTATAATATTTTAGATATAAGTAAAGGACTTATGTCTCGATGTGATGCATATTTTTTTGTAATTTTTTTCTAAGTAAATAATTAATTATGAATTTTTTCTTACAACTTTTGAAAAATATTAAAAATCGAATGTCTGACCACCTTAACTTGGTCAAAACTTCATGAATTTTTTATTTTTATTTTTTAATCCTATAGATTTTTTAATCCTATAGATTTTTTTCAATCAACCTATCAATCAGGACTTTAGTCATAATTCAAATAGTAGATAAATAATATTTATTTATTGAATTCAAAGTAAATCATAATTTATTTGGTGGAAATCTGAGAATCTTCTTTAAAAACCCTTTTCGTTTCATAAATTTTGGGTAGAAAAAAATTCGTCGGCCACATGGGCCATCATATCAATTACATATCGCCACTTTTTAGCCCATCATGATCCTACACATACCTTGTACACCCATTGATTACTCAAATCTCTTCAATTGGGTGGAAGGTGTGATTGGCCATCAACGAATTCATTTCCTCCTTTATGCAATCCCTCCTCTTCTCACAATTCATGTCTTTGTAGGCATCTTTGAAGGTAGGTGGCTCTGATTGATCAAAAATTAACAAATGATGTATATAATCATAAAACTTGGTTGGAGGATGATGCTCCCTAGTGGACCTCCATAGTTGAGGAGAAAATCCTTTTGATTGTCTATTTATTTTTCTTTGTATTTTAAAAATATTACTCCTTTTCATATTACTGGCATCACCAAAATTATTATTTTTAATTTTACCAACATGACTCCTTTGTATTTTGTATGACTCAAAGGGCATAGAAGGTATGTTAGAGGGTCCCATAATTGAATTCATATACTCCTACAATTTAGACACAATGGTTTGAGGTTACTTGGAGGTTTCATATTGCATATCAAAGTTTGGAGTGAGGCAACCATAATTAAATGCCTATGTGGGAGATTCCTCAAAACCCCTAGTTGTGACCTCGGTGTTGGGCACTATATTTGATAAGAAAAAAATATTGAGCAAGCCACGTGGGATAAAATTCTCTCATATCTTATACCAAATTTGTCACCAATTGCAAAGGATGGTGAGATTAGGGGGGTGGATGTGTTCGATGAATTTTGAGCAAGTTATGTTAAACTGATTAGGAATGGTTGTGATTCAAATTTCCAATTGTAACTTGTGCATGGATTTGTATATTTTAATTTGTACTCTATTCATAGCTTTACATTTTATGAGGCATACTTGGTGTGTTATACGCCACATTTGGATGTAAAAACTATGAATATTTGTGAATAATATCACTTAAAATTTGTGATGTCACCTATTGGCACAATTTCTTTCACTAGTAACCCTTGTTCTTACTATTCTAGCATGATTTTTCTTTGAATATCACATCTTGATTGTGGACCAACTCTTTATAAATCAGATCCCATAACCTAAAATCATACTGATCCTCCCCATAACCAACAAAAATACATTGTTTGGATTTTGGATCCAGTTTTGTTCTCCTCTCCTTGGAAATGTGAGAAAATGCTTTACATCCAAAGACTTGTAGATGACTATAGGAAATTATTCTTCCCAACAATTTCTCCTTTGTAACGTCAAAATCCAATTGAGATGAAGGGGGGCTTGATTGATCAAGTATATTGTTGTAAATTTACTACCTTTTCCCAAACCTTCCTTACAGATCATTTTCTAAGCTCCCTCCAAGATTGTTCGATTCAACCTCTTAACTACATCAATTTCTTGATGGGTGAATGAATTTTTTTTTATACATTAGACACCATTATCTGCACAATAGTCGTCAAACTCCAAAGAGAAAAATTCTCCACCATTATCCATTTTTAAACATTTGGTTTTACTTATGGAACTTGGTTTTCAACAATATCTTTGAAAACTTTAAATTTACTAAAGACTTATGATTTCTTATTTAGCATATAAACTAATACTTGTGAGTATAATCATCAAGAAAGGTGATAAAATCATTTTCCCCTCTAATAGAGGCTACCTTTGTAGGACCAAATATACTCAAGTGCATGAGCTCCAATGGTATTATATTTTTTGTCTTATCCAATTTTAGAAAAAAATTGATCCACCTTTTGTTTACCATAGATATAATTCTTACACAACTCTTAATGAATAGATTTTAAATCTAGAATTTGATCCCTTTTGAGAAAAATTTCAAGTCCCTTCTTGCTCATATGCTTGAGCCTCTTGTGCCAAAGCTCTACCTCACTTTCCACAACTACCATCACAACTCCCACTTTAGCATGGCTCTCTAGCACATATAAAGTGCCAATTTTCTGCCTTTTCTGGTCACTAAGCCTCATTTGGTCACCTTCAAAGTGTTTGAAGAAAAATTGATGTTGCATCATTGAGAATCAAGTTTTCCAATGAAAATCATTTTTCTCTAAAGCTTGGGAACATGTCTCACTTCCTGCAACAACCACTTATTTCATTTTCTTAATCTCAACATCATGTCACCTTTGCCAACAATATCGCATTGTTCATTGTCGCCAAGGTAGACTTTCTAAATTTTACCTTCTTAATAGTTTTTTAAAGCTTCTCAACATGAGGTTGAATGAAAAGAGGCAAGATAGTCCAATATCCATGAATAAACTATAGTTTCTCTTATTGGAAATACTAATGCACCATCATCTTTTTCATATGTGGTGTTAACTTCATTGTCCTCTGACTAATTTTGTACTTTCTTTTATGACCAGGATGTTGAATAAACCAAATACTGAGAGGGGGTTGAATTAATCTCCACTAACTCATATTGAACTATTATAAACCTTTTCCCAAAACCTTAGATCATACCGAATACCAGAGAGCATATGTGGACCGTAAATACCAGAATTACAGGATCAAATACCAAATGGGATAAACTAGTTTTGCACACCCGTACAAGGTATCAGACCAACATGGTGACATCAATGAAAACCTAAGACATATTTCCAATAATCTCTCCCTTTGTCATTTATGGCAACATAAAAAAATCCAATTCAAAAATTCATCTCTCCAATATTTCTCTCAAAAAAAACTTCATCTCCCCTTATCAATATCTCTCCTGAAAACTCCATATCTTTCCCCAAAACTCCATATCTCTCCCCCTTTGACATCAATGGAAAAGAGTGCCAAAAAAAATAGAAAAATGGCATGGTGACATTCAAATTTCCAAAAACTTCAAACTAGACTATTTTTATTTCAAATACCTTTTTGTACCTTTCTTTGATCACCGAAAGTAATTTCTTTCATTCGAAAATAGAAGAATCCATTCTTGTAGACACACTTTCCAACACAACCAACAGTGTGAAGGAGGAAGACCAATCTGAGGATGAACATTCTTTTTCACAGTATTTAGCATCAAAGAGTATTCCAGAAAGATGGTCTAGTCGTACCTCAACAATCTCCTTTAAAAGACAAAAAGTCTTAACAACATCATCCCTCTTTCCCTGCATAATAATAATTTCAGCTTGAAACTCACCAATTCTCAATCTTTGTTTCACATCTTTGTCCACAAAGATGTCAAAGTTCTTCCCAATACTATTTACTTCAGATTCTATTGCTTCAATTCTACTTCAAAAATTATCAATGATTGCAAGCCACTAGAGGCAATACTTGTAAATAGCAGTCATTTCTTTCATGCAATCCTTCATTTCCACAATCAAATCAACTAACCTATATTTTTCTTTAGTACATCTCTTTTCAATTAAAGCTTCTAGGTTGCATCCTTCCGGACCTTCAAGTAACATTCTTTCTTCAATCACTTCAACTAGATTCTTAGGTAGAGAATCAGAAACAACAAAAACATCAATATTATTGTGAAATAGATACTCAATAAGAGCATCATCAACTTTAAGCCTATCAACTAGAGAGGCTGTACTCCAAAATTCACTAAATTTCTTCATTTTTCCTTTAATTAACATAGACTTGATGTCATTAGATCAAAAGATTCAGATCCAGGTAGAGATTTTTCTTCTTCTTCCAACTCTTCGAGAATAACAACAATATCTTCAACAACATCTTTTCTTTTCCTCAATTCTGGAGGGGAATCACTAACAACAACTTCCAATTCTTTCATACCAGAGGATGAACCTTCCTCAAATCAACTAGGCATAACTTCACCAGAGCTCACTACATTCTACAATGATAAGAAAAAGTTATTCCATGCACTCTCTTTATCCTCAAGACTCTCCAAATGTCTACAAATTTGTTTTACAATGGAAATCCCAGATTCTGACACAACATCCTTCTTTCTCGGCAGGGATTTCATAAAATAAAGAATCAAACATGTAAGCAACGATCCAAAACAAAATGGGTAGCCTCCTTTTAGTGACAATTTAATGTTCTCGACTAAATTCTCAAGAATTAGCTTACATAAATCAAATTGTATGTTCTCCTTAACCATCTTATACGCAAAATATACTGCAATAGTTGAAGTAGAACTTTCTTTGTTCTTGAAAAAAAATTATATGAAATACCATATGCAACATACCTAACTGAAGAATCAACAATAGTATCAATCACCAGTTCACGGGGATCCTTCTCGACTCCCATCAATTTAATCATCTTTCGTCTAGGAAGTTCTCTAACACAGCATAGTCTTGTAACTACTTCAATCACATCCTTCGAGAGAAGATAAGATTTTTCCAATATAAATTTTGTCATCCTTGAATTTTCCCAAGAGAAACAAAATAGATTCTTTATTGGCAAACCAAGGAAATTCTCCCCATATGTCCAAACTGAGGGTTTGAAAGTTCTAAAATTCACTTAGCTCCAACCCTAATTCCAGTTTCTTGATCTTCTGATTATGGAATTCATCTAGCTCAAGTCCTTTCAACTTTAGAGGAGTATTCCTACTCGATCCTCTGATATAACTTTCCATTATAGCTCTTAAATAACAAAAATAATTATACTACCTTCTTATGTTGTCGTGAGATAAGGAGACTTTCAACACCTACTTTCAAATATTCACAATGTTCTCTTCGATGTTCTTTGACTCACTTCAAAAATGCTCTAAGAGAGTTCCAAGTCACTCTACAATTCCTTTGAACATAATGATGATAAAAAATGATTTAAGAAACTTCCTTTATATTTCATCGTTTCTACCTAACTCACATTAAATGCAAAGACTTGTCAAAATTTTCTTCCATTTCAACTGAGAAATCTTAATTCACTCCACAAAATAACATGCTTGCATCCTTTCTACTGGTTCCTTTTGCAACATCTTAGTCTTGAAAAAATTCATACCATATCCATGTCTCAAAACCTGGCATGCCATACTTCTGGGGGTTTAATTGATTTTTTTATAATGCTCCCCCTAAGACTAGGCTAGGTCTAATTCCTAGAGGAATCATCTACACCGAATGAAGGTATAGAGGCATCAGTAGTCTCTGATTCTTCTTTCTTCTTCCATATCTTGCTCATTTCCTTAACCTCTTCCTTGTCAATCTTTTCGATCACTTTATCATTCTTTATTGGAGCAAACTGCTTCCTCTTTTTACTTTTGCAATATTTCAAAATATGTCTCGGTTTCTTGCAATGATAACAAACATTGTTTCTCTATCCAATTTGATTTCCATTCATCCCTATTTTGCATTGATTGGCTTTATGTCAAAACATGTTACAGGTATAACAATAGCAATCAAAATATTGTTTCATCCTTCCTCTATCAAATTTGTTCATCATCACTCTACTAACCATCCTTACTTGTGATCTACATTGAGTAGCTTTATGTCCTATCTTCTTCCATGTATAACATTGTCTAGAGAAGGGACCACAAAATTGATTCAACCTACTCCTACACTTAGTTGCCTTATGTCCAAATTTATTACATGAAAAACATACACCATTGAAAGATTAGTACCTTTGTGCATTCGGTTGTCTGATAGGTGGTTTCCTTCTTGAATTTATTTTATGATTTATTTTATCTTGAGTCTTCTAATTATCCACTAGATTTGAATTCTGCATTTTTCCATCAACTTTATTTCCTAAACCACTTAAATTGTCCTTAGAGGGTTTTTGTACAACTATTAATTCATCATGCTTAGTGGAGCTTGTCTTAAAGTCAGCTTCACAAAGTTTTTCTTTCTCAAGATTGGCTTTCATATTCATCACTTCCTATTCAAGTCTAGAGTAAACATCATCCTTGCTTTGTATCACTGTCTTCAAAAATTCTTCAACTTTCACCTTTTTATCTATCTTAAACTTCAGTGTGATATTCTCATCATTTGCTAGCTTCAATTCTTCACTCACTTCTTTGTATCTTTCTTTAAATTTATTCAACTTCTCTTTCAATTTATAGACATAGTGATTAGGTTCATCAAGATTCTCCTTCAGATCTCTATTCTCAATTTCATCCTGGTCAAGATCTTCAAGGCCACTCCAAAGCTCTTCTTTATCCATTGTTCAATTTGCAAGATCTCCCACAAGCTATTAAACTTCTTCACAAGAACCAGAAAGATCTAATACCAATTGTTGAATAAACTAGATACTGAGAGGGGGGGTGAATCAGTATCTACTAACTCATCTTGAAAAATCACCATTATTTTATTTCATTATAGAAAAAAAAAGAGAAATAATACAACTTGACAGTCATAACACAAAAACACCAAATTTTTAATGGAAAACCCAATGAAGTAAAAACCATGGTGAGGATTAGCTCACAATATATAGTTATATCAAAAGGACTAGCTCATTGCCAGATACAAAAGCTCACTGCTTATAAAGGACTTGTTGTCCAAAAAGGAGGCTCACTGCCTAGAGAAAAGTATAAAAAAAAATTGGCTAACCGCCAAAGTTGGACTAATGAAGATACACCTCAAGTTTTCATTTAGTTCCCTATATGCTCAGAGTGTTCACTTGCAGACTAATCTCCAATTCATACACTTATACTTCTCTTTTTCACATTCACATCACACATCATAAAACCTTGCACGTCTCTCTCTCTTTTCTCTATATTCGGATCTTCTAAACATCTTGTATATATACCTATATGCAATAGTTAGGTTGGCATCAAAAGATAATTCAATTGTTTCAAAACACCACGAAGTTGACTAGGACCAAGGCTAGGTCTTCACATATAATTCACAATCCAATCAACTAGATATTAGGTTGGCGAAAACTTAATACCAAAATGCAAATACAAAAATTGATGCCAGCACATCCCCCAAACATATTAGAATGCATACATACACACTTGCAACCGTTATAAACCTTTTCGCAAAACCTTAAATCATACCAAATATTGGAGAGCATATGTGGAACAAAAATACCTGAATTACCAGATCAAATACCGGATGGGATAAACTGGTTCTACACACCGATACAGGGTACCGGACAAACATGGTGACATCAAAGACAACCTAAGACACATTTCCAACTAATGAATTCTTCTTGGTGTGTCCTTCTTTACCATATAACCAACAACCTACATTTCTTCCTCTAGAATTAGATCTCTTTTCATATTTTTATCTCTTCCTATTATTGTTTCTTGTTAGAGTAAAGGTTTTAACTTAATTATGCTGATTAATTTACCTTTATTCCCTTCTTAAGATTTCACGTTAGTTTGCATAATGTGACAATGTAATAATTATATTAATTATTAAATGTTTTCCTATTAAGGCTTCTATTAGGGTTTTTCCTATTAGGGTTTTATTAGGTTTTGCATGATCTCCTTTTTATAAGGATTGATCCCATTGTATTTCATATCAATTCATTCTCTCATTCTCTCTGATATATACATTTTCAGTTTTCAGAGAACCCTTGCTTGTTTGTCTCCATCTCTTCTTTTGTGATAGGTTATTTGCATGCAGGTGATCTTCGGGGTTTGTGGTGTTGTATTTTCTTAACTCCTACATGGTATCAGAGTTCCACACCTGCAGCTTCTTGTTCTTGTTTTGAAGATTTTCGGAGCTTCAAGTGTTTGGGGCTTGTTTTCTTGATCTAGGGCATACCTACAATATTGAAGCTTTTTCAGCTCAAACGGACTTCGCCATTGCGTCCGCAGTGGTCCAAAACCCCTACATTGACTGTTCATTCATCCATTTTGGACAAAGTCAAAATTTGAGGCAAATGTTTTTTGCAATACGGCCGTACGGCCGTCACCTACTTGGTAAATTTTATTTTTCGGAAAAAATTCCGCCTATTCTTTCGGAAAAATTTTCATCAATTTTTTTTATTTGCAAAAAAAATACACATTTTTCCATGCATTTTTTGTTTTGATTTTTTATTAAAAAATCAAAAAATCCAAAGTTTTTTTGAGCCTTTTTAAGGCTTGCTCGGGCCTCGAGCCGGGACCTGCGCAGGCCGGCAGAGTACCTGCGCAAACCTGCACAGTGTACCCACAGCTGCAAGGGGTATGGTGGGGGTGGGCCCATGTGCCTCCCCCACCCCATAATTTTTTTTTTTAAATTTCAATAAAAAAATCTTTTGTAATATTTTTATGATTTTTTTTAAATCAAATATTTTTTTTATTTTTTTTTTATATAAAAAACATTTTTTTTTCTATAATAGTCCAATCGCACTTTTATGGTGAAGGTCGTTTGGCCGTCAAATTTAACACAATGTTTTTGCTACGACGGCCGTATGACCGTCAAATTTAACCCAGCATTGGTTTTTTCCCTCTTTGGAGCTGATTTATTCCGGAGGCCGTAACTTGGGCATACGATATCATTTTTTGGCAAAGGAGATATCATCGAAAAGGTGGTTTTCTCATCTTTCTAGTGGTGTGGGTCTCATCACTTCTTTTTCCGTTGGTGCATTCTACAGCTAGTTGAAGACAAAGGGGCTTCTTTCAGTCTCAAGCTCATAACTTTTGATCAGTTTCTTTGTTTTTCGCAATCTCAGTGGCGTTGGAACCATATTTTAGAGCTCTTCAGTTTCATCCATGCTATTTTTCTAGATTTCACTCTAGGTATATTTTATTCAGTTATTTGTGTTTTCACACTTTGGTGGATTACCTAGATATATTTACTCTTGGAAACTTTTTGTTTGCATGGGATGCTTTGTTCTTGGATGTTCTTCATGTATTTCCAGTATCTTATCCTTTTTGGATATTTTGAGCATCATTTGTAAGCCATCTTTTATGTAAACGCACTGAGATAAAGTGCCACACTATTGTACATGTATTTTTGGGGATTTTTCACATAAGGTTGTGCCATATTTTATACTCGCACTGATATTATAAAGTGCCATGAGGGATTGTGTAGTTTTCCTTTATTTTTTCATCACATCTTTGTCCGGTGAGTGTCCCTCCACAACGACAGTGAATCCATCTTATTCCAGCCTCATGCATGTGTGCTTTGTTTTTTGCACACCACTTTTTCAGTTGCAAGTGCTTTCTTGTGCACTTTCAAATGTTGTATCTTCTTCATGCGCTACAGGGTGTTGCACACCATTTCAGTTGATCTACCAGGCTCCCAGTTCACCATTATGGAGGGTATTATACTGTTTGTGCTAATGTTTCCTTGGTTTCACCTTGGAAGGAATTTTCCATTCTCAATTGATCAGTGTTTCAGACTATTGGTTCTTGTACCATTTGTATCTTCATTCGAGGTGTTTGCCTTTGTTTTCCATCTGTTTCGAGTAGTGTCATTTGGGGCACTCATGTAGATTGTTGTCTTCTTGACAAACTATTAGTACTTATTTCATTTGTATCTTCATTCTAGGTGTTTGCCTTTGTTTGCCATCTGATTCGAGTAGTGTCGTTTGGGGCACTCATGTAGATTTTGTATCTTCGTTCCAGGTGTTTGCCTTTGTTTTCCATCTAATTCGAGTAGTGTCATATGGGGCACTCATACAGATTGTTGTCTTTTCGATCCTGATCATCTTATCTTCAGTGGAGGTTCTTCAACACCATAGCAGTCATCTTTCGACAGTTGTTTGCAGCTTCTTCTGCTTCAGTGATGTCTCTTCTTGGCTTTCTTCTTCTTTTTTTGGAGTAGAGCTTTTTCCCATGAGGTTTTCTCTATTTCTCCATTTTACAGAGACTTGGTTGTATTTGGGTACCTGATCTGGCCTAGTTGTCGGGACCCATGTTTGCCTTCTTGCATTGTAGTTACCTTTGCTTTTCTACATTTGTTTGTAGCTGCACTGTTGCTCATCTTAAGGGGGGGTGTTAGAGTAAAGGTCTTAACTTAATTATGTTGATTAAGTTACCTTTATTCCCTTCTTAAGATTTCATGTTAGTTTGCATAATGTGACATTTAATAATTATATTAATTATTAAATGTTATCCTATTAGGGCTTCTATTAGGGTTTTTCCTATTAGGGCTTTATCAGGGTTTTCATGATCTCCTTTTTATAAGGATTGATCCCATTGTATTTCATATCAATTCATTCTCTCATTCTCTCTGATATATACATTTTCAATTTCAGAGAACCCTTGCTTGTTTGTCTCCATCTCTTCTTTTGTGACAGGTTATTTGCATGCAGGTGATCTTCGAGGTTTGTGGTGTTGTATTTTCTCAACTCCTACATTTCTTCCTCTATCTTTATTTCTCCCTCTATTTCTAAAAATCAAGGCATCACCCAATGAGTTTCCTTGATTTTCTCTACTCACGTCTTCACTAAGAAGTGTGGCAGGAAAATCATTGAATTTTAGTACACTTCCTTACTTGTCGAACATAGAGTTGTTGATTGAAAGATCTCTTTAAATAATAAATTATTTTATCTGCATCTTCCACATTTCAAAATTATGTCCCAAGAATTTTTTAAATCTCCATTTATCTACTTCTTCCATATTTCTAGAAATTCTTCACAAATTCCCAATCAACTTCTTCACCAAACTATGATACCAATTGTTGAATAGAAGTGTAGATAAATAATTAATCATTACAAAATTAATTATTTAATAGAAACAATTAGAGAATAAACACAAGACCAAGATTTGGGTTGTTTTCCCATTTGGCTATATCCACGAGAAAGAAGGGGAAAACTTTTTTTATTAACAAAATATTTGTTACACATACAACATTAATAGTATTATAGCTATATAATACCATAAAATATTATATTACCCACATAAATATATCCATCTCCAAAGAAGTCAAAGAGATGTACAATTGGAGGGAAAATAAGAGAAATCCAAGAGGTTATCCATTGGACTTCACACATTAAACAAAGTCATTCACAAAATTCTAGTCAGTATGAATTAACCCAAATATTTGTGTTGTTTTTTTATGTTATCTACTTCTATTATTAAGTCCAATCTTATTGAAGAGCATATAAAATACTATTATTTGAATATATTCTTTTGTGAAGAGAGATTTGGAAGGATGAAAGAACAGCCAGTATATGAACTTGTTGATTTATATTTGTAGTTTTAGTAATACAACTTGTTTCCCCAGTTCATTGACTTGGAACTATAAATAGACATGTAATTGCAATGTTTCAGATACTTTGACATTTCTATATATCATTAAAACTATTTTTGGAAGAATTTTCATGAAGTTCTCATCCATGTATTATAAATAAAACTATTTTCATTCTATATATTAAACTCTTAACTCTAAATTTTAGGTTATTATTAAGTATCATTCATTTGAACATTTAAATTTAAATCTTGGTTAATTAGAAAATAAAAATTATTTACTATTTTTTTGTAAATGAGATGTAAACTTATTATTTGACTAATTGACTATTCAATTCAATGATGTTCAAATAAAGTGTTGACTTTGCATGACAATTCATTAGATCTATGTCTAGACTGGATTACTTAACATTGTGTCATAAATTTATACTTGTCAACTTTTTGAGGCCATGCAATTAAAGTTTAATATTACATATTTATTCAGACATGTATTATACATATGTTTACTAGTGAAAAAGTTTGGTTTTTAAAGATATATATAAGGAGATCTCTAGATGATGAGTCTATCGTTGTATCAACTAGGTTTGTTTTATAATTGTAGTTAGGAATTGTTGGAGCATAGTTTTCTAGTTTCCATCTCCTTGATTTAAAACAAGTTTCATCAATAGAAAAGGTTTAGGTTAGATTTTTTTATAAGCACAAGTTTCACTTTGAATAAGTGACCTCTTTCCAATCCTTAAATTCTATATAATATTTTTCTTTGAACCTGAACCACAATTTTTTGTAGAAGGTTGCTCTATTACACTTCTAGGGTTTTTCACCTAAAAGGACAAAGGTATTCCACAAAAACTTGGAGGTTCACTAAAGACTAAGGAGAATATGATTGATACATGTCTAAATGGAGTTCCCTAAATGTAAAGAACTGATCAAACAGATTGATTATTAATGCTAGACTAAGAAAATGCATTTTTTTTTAAAACGCATTGTGATATGCAAACATAAACTAAATGACCATAAATGGAAATGAAACAAAACAAAAAACCATAAAAATGAATGTGTGCACCTGTAAATGTGTTGTAGACTAGAATGGAGACTGAAAATGCTACTTATTCTAGAATTTTATCCTACCCAAGACACTTATGCATTCTGGATGACCTAGTCTCAAATCTAGAAAACTACATCAGAGCCCATTTCAACCAAATGGGTATATAAATCTATACAACTCTGAAAAACATGTGTATTGGGACTAAGTCAACATTTATGGTGACTTAGTCCACTTTAGCTTTTCTAAAAATTTGAAAGTGGAAATGGAAGCCCTCGGTCTACAATTTTTGTTCCTCCAGGTATTTGGATCTTAAACTCTGATTTCTAACACTGTAAGTGACTTTTTGTGGATATTTTGGGTTTGAAAAAAAGGAGAGATATTCAAAAACTTTGCAACCTATTCTTTAATAATTTCCAATCCTTCAAGATTCCTAAACCTACAAGCACACAAGGAAAGAGAGAAATGTTGGAGGTTAGCGCATGGGGGTTTGCCTTGGTCAAACCTATTTTAGGTAATTAAACCAAATGAAGAAATAATATGAAGCATGAACATGAAATGAAGGACTTAGAAAATTTCCATGGTGATAGATCTAGAATTTATGCAACAATGGATGAAGAATTTTCCCATGAATGCTTCTTGATGACTTAGAATGTCAAAACCCTAGCTTGCTTAAGAAGAATGATGAATAAAAAGAGGAGAGATTAAATTAGCACTTTTGGGTAGTGAAAATGAGTAGAAAACCTTGTATTTATACACAATTATGCCCTAATTCCAAAAAATACCACATCATAGGCCGACCTTAGGTCCTAGAAACTAAAAACCCACCAGAATTTTGAACTTGATGGGACTAAGTCACCCCAAATGGTGACTTGGTCCCACTTAGGAATTTTAAGTAGGTTTCAGGGATTAAATGATTTTTATCAGGTATATTCTCAAAAAGACACTTAAATAAGTCCTTTAAGTGTAAAATGGGGCCAATTAAAGCATAAGAAAGGTGTAGTTGTTGATGACAAGCCTAGAAAAGTGCCAGAGTTTGTTACAACTCTTTACAACATTTTTAAATAAGGCTTGGTAAGTGATAAAAAGAGGTTATTTAAGTGAAATATATTCGAAAGCTCCTAGAAAAGTGTGAAAGTGGGTTACAACACTTCACAACACTTTTACAAGACATCATAGAATTCTTATTGATTCACAAGGGTCCAAGACCCAATGTGAATGTGTTGGCCACATTAAAACATTAAATATAGGAAAAATTAGGGCAACATCCACATGAAAGACCCAAATGGGTGTAAAAATGTCCAAAGATACTTTATTTTGCAACACATTTAGCCCCCACTTTAGTGAGAGGATGAACTTGCTTCAAAATTACACTAAAGTAAACATTCAAGAGGGGTCCAATCATACCAATGCAAAAGGAAAAGGATGAAAACCATCAAAGGAGGTGGTCGATCACCCAGGATCCAAGATCCTAAGTCAAACCGGCATAAGTGCAAGAGGACACACACAATGTGAATGACTTACAACAAATAAAGATACACGATGATGCAATGGAAATAACTATAAGGAAGAGAAGAATGAAAGTGAAAAGGTGGATCGAGATTCGACCATCTGTCCAACATGTTGTGGATCAGATCTAGGTTATTTTTCCAAAAGTGCATACTCACTCTGAGGCAAAAAAACTTTTGACTAGAAATCCAAGAAGGTGAGAAAAATACACTCATGGCTAGTATGCACTCACACACATGCAAGTGGCTATGGGGAAATTCGTACCTCAAAATGGGCTTCCCGCTCAACCATACTAAAGTTATACCTCCTAATAGCTTTAATAAGGTACCACAAAAGAATATGATTTTTTAATCTCCATGAGGTAAGAAAAACTTCGTATTCTTGAAACTCATAGATATTGTAAGTGCAAGATAGTGTTGGAAATGTTCAAAGGGATTTTACTTATCTCATGTAAGGTCTCATCTTGGGGAACATTGTATCTAATTCCTCCAAGATAGGAAATCACAATCTAAAAAAGAAAATTGCACAATGAAATATGAGTGTTGATGTATGCCCCCACTTTAAAGTGGTTTCTAACACCATTACTATGAGAAATTTATTTAAATTAGAAGAAGACAAGAGAGATTATTTGAAAATCTCTATTCTAGGTTATATTTTTCATATAAGCTACGCCATGAATAAGGTAGCATGTCACATGCCAGCCAACTTAAGTCATGTCATCCACATCCCAAGCTTTCTCTTATATGTTCATGAAAGGTTAAAAACTAGAAAAAAGAGGCAACGATAGGTGACATACAAGGAAAAGGCTACCTAACCCCTTTCTCCCACTTAGTGTAGGACAAGGGTGGGCCAAAATGATTGGTAAGAGGCATGGTACAGTAAAAATCAGTATCAGTTAGAGGAATTAGGTGCCCCCACATAAGGAAGATCACCAAGCTCCTTAAGATGTTTGATCTTACTACTCAAAGCCTTATATTAATTAGTGGAATGACTGTGAACTCTATGATAGGTGCAAAATGAAGTCTTACATAATAAAATTTCTTTCGAGTTCTTAGAGGGAGAGATATCAAGTGATCTTGGAGGAGTCTCGATAAGATACCCTCTTGATCAAAGGTAGAAGGTGTTCCTCTATCTTCTGAAAAAGATGTGTCTTGCTTAATACAGGATGTCATACCTATGCAAGGCTCTATAGATTGTGAGATTTTGTACTCTCTTGTAGAGGAGTGTGTAAATTTAAAATCATTAGTGTTTTGTGACATGACATTTACATTAAGTGAATATTTCTTTGTTGGTTTCATTTCTTGCAAAGGAGAAATATTACTGGTATTTATCAATTCAGGATGCACTAGTGTTAAGGTTGGTTTAGAGGAATCTTGTGTGATGGTGTTGATGTTGAATGAAGGCTTGTTTATTTCTATCAAAGGATAATAACCAAGACCCTAAGTTGTTTTTTTCCTATTAGGCTCAATAGGGTTGTAAATACCTTGTTCTCTAGCACCACATCCTTTTCCACTATATCCAACTTGTTTCATAAGTTCATAACCTTTTCCATAAATCTTTTTCATTGCTTTTCAATCTGGTGGTTGTTGGTAATTAAGTTCATCAAAATTTTTTGTGTAGTTTGTTGGCTTTTGTTCTGAGCTAGTTAAGGGTATGTGCAGGATCATGATGGGCCAAAAAGTGGGGATATATAAGTGATATGATGACCCATGTGGCTGACAACTTTTTTTCTACCCAAAATTGATGAAACGAAAAGGGTTTTTAAAGGAGAATCTAAGCTTTCCACCAATATAAATTATGCTTTACTTTGAATTTAATAAATAATTATTATTATTTTCTAGTTCAATTACGACTAAAGTTTTGATTGATAGGCCGATTGAAAAACATCTATAACTTTCAAACAGTATCACATTTTTTGAATTTGAAACATGTGTCACATTCTATGCTTCACATACTATAGGATTAAAAAAAAATGAATTTAATTAAGTTTTGACCAAGTTAAGGTGGTTAGATATACGAGTTTTTATAATTTTTAAAATTTGTAATAAAAATATAATAATTAATTATTTACTTGGAAAAAGTTTAACAAAAAATATGCATCACATCGGGACATGAGTCCCCTACTTATATCTAAAATCATATAAAAAAATATTATCTTTTTATTGTGGTTAGGGTGGTCAGACAGAGACCTACTTCTTATTTTTCCCCTAAAATTTAAGTACTACTGCATTGAACTTTCAAATTTTCACCAAATAGATTTAAAAAAAAAAAAAACCTAGTAGTTTAGAAACTAAATTCAATTTGCTACAGATTCTATTCTTACATATTTTTGAAATAATATAGATAACTTATTCAAATTTTTACGTCAAGTTGCCTAACTCTGATTTTCAGAATTTTATTGCCACTTAAGGGTTTGTTTTTTCCATGATGATCCTACACATAACCTTAAGGTGGATGTTGTCAAAGGGTCTTCTGAGTTTTGTGTGGATAGTACCACTTTGTCTTTTTCCTTTTCGGAGTCTGTGTATGATCTTGTATTCTCCCATTAATGTAGGTTTGAAATCTAAGGAACCTCAATCATCATCTAATAGCTTCGTGACTTCTTTAATGTGTTTCTCTTTATCTTTTGGTTGCATGGGTTCAACTTGTGTGGTTGGTGTTAATATTGCTGAAGGATTCTCTTTTTTTTTCTCTAGTTGTAAGACACTATAAGGTTCAGGATCAACATCAAGTGTGTACACTTGGTTGTTGTAGATATAATTCATTTTATGATGAAGAGTAGAAGGCACCCCATTCATTGCATGAATCCATAATCTACCTAAGAGAAGATTATATGAAAGTTCATGAGGCATAACGTGGATCAATGTTTCCAATTTGGCCTTCCCAATTGTAAGAGGTAAAGTAAGCACACCGAGTAGTTGCTTTTTAAAATTGTCAAATCCCTTAATGGATAGAGAATCAGGTTGAATGTTTGATATCTCAATGGAAATCCTATCTAGAATACTTACACTACACACATTAAGGGTAGAGCCAATATCTACGCAATTTCTCTTGATCCCTTTTCTTTTATATTGAGATATTATTATGAAAGCCTCATTTTGTTTTACCACTTCCAAAGGAGGGAGCTCACTTTGGTGAAAAAAGATATCAACATTTATTCCTTGAATTATAGCTACTATGTCATTCAATTACATTGCAATAGAAGGGATGGGAAATTTTTGTAAGGCCATTTGAAGCATAGTGTGATAGCTAGGTGAATTATGAATTAAATCCCATAGGGATATATTGGTAGGAGCATTCTTAAGTTGTTTAATAGTATGATACTCCCTAATGTGTGAAATTAAGCAAGGATCGCGAGGCAATATGGGATTGGGAAAATGTAATGGTGTCGAGGTAGGTTGTGTTGGTTGCAGATTGTTTCTAGTGGGATACAAATGAGCAATGGGGTTATGACTCAATTGCTGCAAAACATTGTTCTTAGGTAGATAGACGATGAGTTCAGGTTTGTTTTGAGTTGGAGGTTTGTTTGAAGGGGGGTAAAGGATGAGTTAAGGTTGAATAATATTGATGTCCCTTAGTGAAGGATATTTTAATGTTTCCTCATCATCTTCTACTAAGGAAATTATATCATGATTGGTATTGTTATTCTTTTCTTTCATGATGGTATCCTCCCTAGGAGGAAATTTTTTAGGAGAACTACAAGGAAATTGTTCTTGACACGCATGGATTGGTTCTTCCAAATAACTTCATCGCAATTAAGGGAGTTATCAATCGTGGAATTGTCTGGTTTAGCAAGAGTGGGGATGTTAGAAGAAGGATCTATTTAATTGTCCTAGTTTTGGAAGGTCTCATTCACTTGTTCCATATTATCTACCCTAGTAGGAGATCTTGTAATATGTTCACCACTAGCTTCATCAAAAGTAGGGGAGACATTAAGAGAAAGACCACTATGATTTTCAAATAGATTGTCCCAAATGGTAGGAGCATTAGGCAAGGGAGGTTTAGGATTCTCATGACTTCTAATAGGTAGATCTTCTAACACCAACCTATCCTCTTTGCATCGAGGAGGGATATTAGAAGAAAAAATTTTATTGTTATGGTTAGGGATACTAGGTAAGGTGATGTTTATAAATGCTTTTATGATATCATCATCTTTCTTTCTAATGTCTTCCAAAGGTGGAAGAGGAGAGGGACAATCAAGAATATTAATGCTTGTATCTTCTTTCACCAAGATACCTTTGAAACCAATAGGAGAGGTATTGTGAAAAGAAAAGTATGATTGTTATGATTGTATACACTTGCATCCTATTTTATTCTGACATTCTTACAAATTTGTTAGGTACTAGGAGAGTATGCAACATGATTATCAAATGTTTTACTTTGTTGTCCTAGATTATATCCATGAAAAATAGAATCATACAAGCCACTTGATATTCTAGAAACATGGAACGCTTTAAGAGAACACATGCTAACATGAGAGAGTAAATAAAGTGTAATACAATGACTTTCAGTGAAATGTTTAAATGCAATTTGCGAATGTGACACAAGGTAAATTCTTGATTACATTATTCAACAACCAGAAAGATGAGATGTTGAAAATACAAATTTGAAACTAAGCAATGCATGAAATGAGCTAACTTAATCTAGATCTAAGGAAATAAATGTAACAAAAACACAACCACATGATATAGATAGGTAACAAACACAAACAAAATCTAAAAAATAGGGTTTTTAGTGCCATCAAAGGTAGTTTCAAGGGTGAAAGGGGACTAAGTTTCCCAAGGTTGCGAATTAGTCTTATTGGGAAATTTTTTCATAATTTATAGATGTTTTTTATTATTTTTTATATTTTTTGTGTTGTATGATGCAGACCTAAGATGCAAATGTAGAATTTTGATGGTTTTGAATGAAATGCAATGCAAAAATGCAGGCTATATGAGCTTTTCACAAATGCAAATTTTAAAACCCTAGAATAAAAATTAAACAATGAAAAATGAAATGATAATGTAAGCTATTCCTAGGTTGTAAATGCATTATATATCAAAAATATGATGTTCAATATGTAGGTTCACCAAAGGGAACCAAAATTTTTTTTAGAAGGTTGCTCTCTTACACTTCTAGGGTTTTTCATGTAAAAGGAGAAAGGTATTTCACAAAAACTTGGAGGTTCACTCAAGACTAAGGAAAATATGATTGAGATATGTCTAAATGGAATGCCCTAGATGTAAAGAAATGATAAAAGAGATTGACTATAATGCTAAACTAAGAAAATGCTTTTTTTTTTTTAAACACATTATGATATGCAAACAAAAACTAAATTACCTAGAAATACAAACAAAACAAAATAGAAAACTGTAAAACTAAATGTGTGTACCTAGAAATGTGTTGAATATTGGAATAGAGACAGAAAATGCTGCTAATTCTAGAATTTTAGCCTACTACAACACTTACGCCATTTTGGGCAACTAGTCCCAAATCTGGAAAACTGCACTGGAGCCCATTCTAGCCAAATGGGTATCTGAATCTATAGAAAAATCTAAAAACCATGTGCAATGGGACTAAGTCGCCATTTATGGTGACTTAGTCCACTTTGGATTTTCTAAAAATATAAAAGTGGAAACAAAAGCCCTCGATCTACGCTTTTTGTTCCTCCAGGTATCCGGATCTAAAACTCTGATTTTCAACATTGTGACTTTTTGTTGATATTTTGGCTTTGCAAATAAGGAGACGTCTTCAAAAAATTTGCAACCTATTCTTCAATAATTTCTAAGCCTTCAAGATGCCTAAACCAACAGACACACAAGGAAAGAGAGAAAAATGTTGGATGTCAGGGTATAGGGGTTTTCCTTGATCAAACCTCTTTTAGGTAATTAAACCAAATGAAGAAATAAGAGAAGCATGAGCATGAAATGAAGGAATTAGAAAATTTCCATGATGATAGATCTTGAATTTTTGCAACAATGGATGAAGAATCTACCCTAGAATGCTTCTTGATGACTTAGAATGCCAAAACCCTAGCTTTCTTGAGAAGAATGATGAATGAAGGGAGGAGAGATTAAATTAGGACTTCTAGGTGGTGAAAATGAGTAGAAAACCTTTTATTTATACACATTTATTCCCTAATTGCCCAAAATACCACATCATAGGCCGACTTAGGTCTTAGAAACTAAAAACCTGCCAGAATTTTGAACTTGTTTTGATTTTTGAGTCAAATGGGACTAGCTCACCCCAAGTAGTGACTTGGTCCCACTTAGGCATTTTAAGTGGCCATCGGGGATTAAATGATGTTTATCAAGTTTATTCTAAAAAGGAGACTTAAATAAGGCCTGTAAGTGTAAAATGGGGCCAATTAAAGCATAAGAAAGGTGTAGTTATTGATGACAAGCCTAGAAAAGTGTGAGAGTTTGTTACAAATCTTTACAAAAAATTTAAATAAGGCTTGGTAAGTAATAAAAAGAGGTTATTTAAGTGAAATATATTAGAAAGGTCCTAGAAAAGTGTTAAAGTAGGTTCCAAAACTTCACAACACTTTTACAAGACATCATAGAATTCATATTGATTCACAAGGGTCCAAGACATAATGTGAATGTGTTGACCACATTACAACATTAAATCTAGGAAAAACTAGGCCAACATCCACAAGAAAGACCCAAATGAGCATAAAAATGTGCAAAGATACATTTTTTTATGACACAAAATGAAATATATATGTGTATGTCTTTTGGCTAAGTGTATTCATTGGAGCCAAATCTTGTATTCCTAGTCTTGAGTCTTAACAAAATGCATGATTGATGTAGTTATTTTTCTATTAGTTTCTCACAATTTCATTTTATTGAAATTTGTTGATATTTATTTATTTATCCTCCTTAATATACAAGGACTAGGCCTTTTCAACATCCCTATTTTTCTTAATAAAACTTATGGTACAATATTTTTCAAATTTAGAGAAAGTGTTGTCTAAGAAAATATTCTCAATGAACTAGATGACTTCATATTTAACTAATAATTTCAAGAAATAATGAAAAACATATCTTGAGTTATGTTTGCTAAATTTATGTCATTATTAAATTGTTGATATAGAAATAATGACAATTAAAAGAGGGAAATATCAATTTGTTTGTGTGTGTCTATGTGTGTGTGTGCACGTGTGTGTGTGTGTGTATATATGTATATGTATGTATACATATATACTTATTGAACCATTGGGAATATGTGATTTGGAGGAGAAGGGACTCACAATACAAGAAAGGAATCCCTAATCCTAGATTTTTCCTTATAGGGGAATGGTTCATTCAAGGAAACCTAGAATCCCAAATTGGATTGACTATCAACACAAAGGTGAGCCAATTCTCGACAAGGGAGACCTAAGAAGATTCATTAGGCTTTGAAGGGTTCACCACCAAGAAAAATCTTGGAAAAGATAACTTAACATTCAACTCATAAAACCTAGTAATGCAAGCCAAATAATGAGTGCACATGAAAAATTAAGTACCAACACTTGAGTTAGGATGTATGTACCTGGGAAGTCTAGAAATGTGATAAGGATTCTGGAAATGCAAAAATGTTGTCAAAATATGTTACTTGGAGGAAAAATACGCCCTTACTATTATCTTACTCCCACTGTTCTTTTTCGAAGAAGATGTGGAATTTAAGATGTCAAAATAGAATCTTGAAGAATCTCTACAAAATACCACTTGGGGGACTAGACACCCTTACTTCTGACTTAGTCTTGATCTGAATTTCTACAACTTCAAAATGTGATCCTGAGGTTCAATGTTTTCACTTCCTTCTCTTTAGATCTTGAAACTTGAACCTTCAAGATCTAGCCTATAGGTGACTTTCTGTGAAGATGAAAACTTTGCAATGCACATTTGTAACTTTACAACTTTGTGTTTCAAATGATCTTCAACCTAAATTTTCAAAAATAGGCATGCAAGAGAGGAAAAACTTGTCAATTGTTAGTAAATGGGGGTTTTCCTTTGTCAAACCCCTTGTTGGTAATTAAACCTTGGAATGAAATGAAATAATGGAGGGAAATAATGAATGAATAAAGTGGTATTTTCAAACTCACAAAACATTTATGATGGAATCTACAAACATATGTCAAGTGGCTAGCTTGAATGTAGATCTTGAATCAAATGAATGCTTGATAGATATTGACATGATTTACTTGCTTGAATCAAAACCCTACATCACAAATGTTAGCTCAAAAATACACATGATGCTAGAATATCTTTGACATGATGCTTGAACTTTGATGATGGCTCTGAATGCTTGATGGAGTGCTCTTGAATGCTCTTGTAAACTCAATCGTTCTATTAGGAATGCTTTGACAAAAGGGTTAGGTGAAAATGAGTGAAAGAACCTTGTATTTATACTTATCCATGCTTAATATCCTGAAATTACACCACAACAAGATGACATATGTAATCGTTAATTAAACAAGGCTAAATCTTGCCAAGGTTTGAAATTAAATCTCAAAAAAGAACTTAAGGGGGACTAAGGTGACCTAGGTGGCATCTCAGTCCTGAGGCTTGAAACTTGGGTCATAGACTCCAAAAATGTGCCTTTCAAGGTGCCTTTAAAATCAGGCTCCCAAGAACTTTAGGGGATGAAGACGCCCTAGGTGGTGTCTTAGTCTTGGTCCAAAAATCAGGGACACAACCAGAATCATTAAATTATCATTTATCCTTTGATGTTTTTCGAGATTAACCATAAAATGAAATAATTCATTTGGCCTATGGATGCAAAATATGACCAACTAAGACATAAATAAAGATAAACAAAGCAAGTTGGGCCCAAACAAGTGTGAAAATGCAAGGGTATGCATTTTATTATACTACATTTATCCCCACTTTAGTGAGAGGATGAACTTGCTTCAAACTCATACTAAAGTAGCCAACCACACAGTCAAGAGGGGTTCAAATGTACAAATGCTAGTAAGATACGATGGAAATAAACAAGAGGGTGGCCAAGCCCTAAGGATCAAGATCCTATTACAAACCAACATAGGCACAAAGGAACACACTTGGAAATGATTGATGAAGCCATATTGAGATCATTGGCATACACTATCAAAGATAGAAAAAGGAAAAAGAAAAATACAATGGATCAAGCTTCGACTGGTTATCCAATGCACTACGGACTAGGTCTAGGCTATTTTTCCAAAAAGGTTTACAAGTGGAACGTGATGTCCACTATGCAAACAAAAATGCATGCTCAAAAGGTCTAGTGAAGCTAGTTGTCCACTAGGTGAGCCCCAAGGGATCAATATCAAAGTCATACCCAAATGACTATGATAAAGACAAAAAGAAAATGCATGCTCACAAGGGCTAGTGAAGCTAGTTTTCCACTAGGTGAGTCCTAGGAAACCATATCAAAGTGATACCTCCATGACCTTAATAAGGTACAAAGATGCAACACAATAAGAAAGAGGGATGTTTGAAGGGATTTTTCTTATTTCTTGTGAGGTATTAATCTTAGGGGACGTTATTCCTAATGTATCAAAGAGAGGACCAATCAAAGGATAAAAGATTCACAACTTAGGGAATGCAATGTGTCGCATCAGCACTAAGAGGAATGTAATATGCTAAGATAGATCAAGCTCTTCAAGGAAATTACTCCCAATGTCACCACAAAAAGAAAAACACATTAGATGAAGTGTGAAAATCACATTAAGGAACATGGAAAAATGAAATTGAAATCATGCCAAAACAATGCCAATGTATGTCCCCACTTTAAAGAAATTGCTAAAAAAAATGTTGTGAGCAATTACTTTAAAGTAGAAAAACATGAAAAATAAAATGAAGAGAGGGTTTTCCCCCATAAACACATAAGGGATATATGGATTTAGATTCAGTATCTATATTTCTTGCAATGATATTGGAGAGCTACGAACTGTCATCATTCCCCAAATACACATAGAATTGAAAGAATGACACAAAGAGAGCGAAAATGAAGAAAACAAATTTTGGTCAACATGGAAGAGACATAGGGTGTCTCGACACCTTGCATCATCCCCAAAAGGAAAGAACAATACAAAAATGAAAGGATAAATGAGAGGAAAAGAGAAATACCAATGAAAGGGTAAAAAATTAAGACATATAGAAGAATGAAGGTACAAATAGAGCAATGCACATAGAGAGGAAACATTAGACAATATGGGGGATCACATTACACACATGAAATCATAGAAAAAGAAAGAAAAAAAGGAAAGAAAAAGGACTAGTAAAATACATGTGATTCAACCATCTATCAAGTCATCCACATCCCAATCTTGTTCAGTATATGTGGAATGTGGACAACTAGTGGAAGGGAAAACATCAAATTTTCTAATAGGATAATCACCAGGTTCAACATGTGGTGAATCACTTAGTTTAGGAGGATCGTCATGGTTGTTATCATCTAAGATCATAGAAGAGGAAAAAAAAAATTCAACTCATTATGCACTTGCTCATCAATTTTAGTGGTTTCTTCATCATCATCCAAGTTAACCACAATAGGATAACGAATAATAATATCCATAGAAGGTATTGGTTCCTATTGTGTTGGAGAGATAGGATCTATTGATTCTAGTAATGGAGGAAGCTCATCGTTTATTGCTTCTATCAAATTTGGATTTTGATTTTCTATGTTCTCTTTGTTCATCTTTCAAGCAATAGCAAGACGTCTATGCCTACTCTCTCTAGCATGTCTATTTCCTTTATTATTCTTTTGAAGTTGTGTTTGTGTAGGAGTGGGTTTGTCAACCATAGGTTCCCTTTCTTATTGTGAGGAAAGAACAAAAGAAACCGTGGAAGATTGTTCAACCACTTTCTCTTTGGCTTTATCAATTTGCTTAGGAGGCAGATTAGGACTTTTTTGGTTCTATCTTGGTCTTTTGTAGGAAATACTCAAGGTAATTTTTATAGATGGGTCTTGGTTAGTTGGAAGGGTTTTAAGCTCAATATTATTTTCTTCAAGGAGCAAAGGAGGCAAATTTTCAAGGGATAACTTGGATATGAACTTTTCTTTAAAATTTTGGAAGGATAGGAAATGAAAGTCCTCATAGGCTCTTATAGGCTCCATGGGCTCATGACAAAATTATTCTAAGGAAAAATTTCCACTAGAAGATGGAGGTCTAAAGCCACTATGGCGCATAGAGAATATTTCATTATCAACTGGAAACTTTAAGCACTTATGAACAACAAATGGGACCACATTCATGGAGCGAAGCCATTTGTAGTCTAACTTCACACAAAATTGATCCAAATTATAGATGATAGGTAATGATACATTTAATTTCTTTCATCCTACTTATAAAGGGAGTGTGATTGAGCCCATTGTACCATGAGAAAAACCATCATGTGTTTTAATCCATGTTTTTGGTTTATCATATCTATCTTGAGTACGTTCATTGACATATAAGATTTCCTCTATGATCAAATTCTCTCCACAAATGGGATCAACTAGAATCCCAAGAGTGGGCTTGTCCCTGATTCTACCAGCTATGTAAAGAGGACCATCAAGTGCATTTTTTATTGTTTCTTTTGAAGAGAAGGTAATGTCAATAGGCATTCTCATTTTTTTGTTTACGAGGCTTGATTTCAATCCCTCCTATCATTGTACTAATAGGAATTTGGTCATTACTATCCATGGGATTTCCTTCATCATTATCCATAGGATTTTGTTCATTATTGTTCATGTTATCATTATTTGTGTCAACACTCATCACATCAAGCTTAGTTTGACTAGCCTTAAAAAATTAAATGTTGTGGTTAGGCATGGGATTGGTAAATATTTGCAATTTTTGGTTAGGAGGAGCTAAAAACTTATTACCATTGTCATTCACACCTCCAATTTGAATATCATTAGAATCAATGAGGTCTTGCACAAGATGTTTAAGATGCTTGCAATGTTTTCTATTGTGTCCTTTTTGTCGACGATAAGTAGGAATTGTGTCTAAAGCTCGTAGGTAATAGCTTGCTAGGTTTAAGAGGTCAAACGGTAGGTAAGGTAAGCATGTTCTTGTTTATTATTTCATTCATGATATTGTGAAGTGTGTCGAGTAAGGGGGAAAATGGTCTTTGTGGATCCCCAAAGATATAAGGATTACTCTTCTTTATAGCAGCTACTTGGGTATCAACCTCTTGGGTAGGTTGGGAGGTAGAATTTAGTTGAAGGAAAAAATTTATTTGTCTTTTGAAAGGATGGTAGGTGTTTTCATTTGAAGGTTCAGACTTTTTAAGACGAGTATAGGTCATTTTTCTTTCACGACTACCTACAAAATTTTGATAATCTCAAAAGGCAATTCTGATAATCTCAAAAGGCAGTGCACAAGTGCATGAAGGAAGGGAATTTCATCATGGTAATCTTGTCTTGTATCTGACTTTGTAAATTTTCTATGAACATATTTTGAAGGTGAGGATCAAGAATCTTCACACTAATTTGGGAATAAAGCGATTAGTAACGTGAAATGAATTAGTGACTTTTTCACCCTCTTTTTTTTACATCTCATCAAATCAGCTAATGTTATTTTAGGAACCATATGCACTTGGAAATGGTTAATAAAGGTTTCAACAAGTTCATTAAATGAATGAATTGATTTATTTGGTAATGTAGTAAATAATTCCAAGGAAACATCTTTCAAGGATCAGGGGAAAAGCTTATCCAAAAAAAATTCCTCAAGGATAAAGTCACTATATAGAGTAGTAAAGGCATTAACATGATTAGTAGGATCTCCCTTTCCTCCATATTTCTAAAATCTAAGGATCTCTATACCTTGTGGAAAGGAAGTTCTTAATATCTCCAAATATAGTGGGTTGCTTTTGACATAGTATGAAGGTGAACTATTTTTATTTTGATTAATGGTGGAAAATTGATGTTAAATGGATGAAAGGCTTTGTAAAAAGTGGCTAATTATAGGGTCATTGTTTGTGGTTTGGGATGAATATGAATATGGTGGTGATGTGTATGTCTTGGAAGGACAAGTGAATGGATAGCTTGTGGGAGGAGATATAAGGTTAGATGCCACATAGGTATAAGGAGCAGTAGAGGAAAATTTTGAGGTAGGAAAGAAATTACTAGTTAGTTGCATCATTGTGGTCACTTGAGGATTTGTATAGGTGGGAATGGAGGTTATGGTTGAAGGGGGAGGAATTCGAATTCCTCCTTGGTTTTGCACATTGTTTGAAGTTTGAGCACCATTGATGATGGAAGGAAGGTGTTTTCCAAAGGTTTGATATATATTACGCATAACTTTCATTCCTCCGTCACTTTCGATCATGTGGTGAATACTATCTATCATAGGTATAACAACGTTGGAAATGTTTTCAGTACTCACGCTATCTTGTAAATGGGCTAGGTCTTCATACATTTTCATTATGTTTTATTGAGGGATATGATCAATCATTGTTTGAACACTTAGCATAGCACTTGTTGGTAAGGAAGGCATAGAAAAAGAGCTATCAAAGGTATGGTCCATACCTAGTGAACTAGTACAAACACTATAAATAAGAGAGCTAGATAACCCAAGATCCACAATGAGTGTTTTATTGCAAGATGACATGAGTCTCGCACTTTTTCTAATCACAGTATTAGAAGCATGACACCAAATAGTATAAATCATACAAGGGATAAAAAAATTAAAGTGCAATGAATGCAATGTCATATGCTTACAATTATACTTGAAATGAAAGAAATTGAAATAACAATAATTTTGCAAACTATAACAGAAAACTAAAAGCAACAAATAGAAGCACAAAAAGCATATTCAAATCTTGAAAACTACAACTTAAAAGTACACAAGGACTAAGATTCCAGTAAGCGCATCTTTGTCCTGCTGATAAAATTTTCAAGCTCCAAAATTAGAATAGAAGGCAAACAATGCATACAGGGTTCTGATCCAAAAACCCACAAAGGGACTAAGATGCCAATGAGGGCGTTTTAGTCCCAATAGAGGTTTTTTATAGAAAAAAAACAAAATATAAGTTGTTAACCATGCTCCCAAGTTTCCTAATCAGGGACCTGATATTTAGAAACAAAAAACTATGCAAATAAATGCAAGAAAAAGTGACTAATGACAAGCAATTCAATGTAAAGTTGAATGCATTTTTAAAAAAATTTGAATGTAATAATAATATTCTTAAATGTAATTAAAATAATTGGCAATGCACTTTTTAGTTTTTTAATGAGATAAGATAATGCAAGAAAGAAAAATGCAATCTATATGCACTTTCACTAATGCAAATGAGAGAAACCCTAGATGCACTTTCACTAATGCAAGATGCAATACAAGAGTGAATGTAACGTAGATCTAGGACCTTAGTGAACTCGAAATCAGAAAAATGAATTTCCAGAATGGCGGGTTCACCAAAATGAACTATTGGACATTTGTGATTTGGAGGAGAAGGGACTCACAATACAAGAAATAAATACGTAATCCTAAATTTTTCCTTATAGGGGAATGGTTCATTCAATCAAACCTAGGATCCCAAATTGGATTGACTATGAAAAAAAAGTGAGCCAATTCTCAACAAGGGAGACCTAGGAATATTTCTTAGGCTTTGAAGGTTTCACCATCAAGCAAAAGCTTGGAAAAGACAACTTAACATTCAAATCACAAAACCTAGTAATGCAAGACAAATAATGAGTGCAAATGACAAAATTAAGTAACAAAAAGTTAGGATGTATGTACCTAAGAAGTCTAGAAATGTGATAAGGATTTTGGAAATGAAAAAATGTTGTCAACATATGCTAGGGATGACAAAGATGCCCTTACTGTTGTCTTAGTCCCACTACTATTTTTCCTGACAGATATGGAATCTTCGAATGTTGGAATAGGATGTCAAAAAATCTTTGTAAAATACCACTTGGAGGACTAATATGCCCTTACTACCAACTTAGTTTTGATTTGAATTTTTGCAACTTCAAAATGTGATCCCAAGGTTCAATGTCTGCACTTCCTTCTCTTCATATCTTAGATCAAGAAACTTGAAAATCTAGCTTGTAGGTGACCTTTCATTAAGATGACATCTTTGCAACTTTACAAATTTTCATTTCAAATTATCCTCAGCCTAAATCTACAAACACAAACATGCAAGAGAGGAAGAACTTGTTGATTGTTAGTAAATTGTAGCTTGCCTTGGTCAAACCCCATGTTGGTAATTAAACCTTAGAAAAAAATGTTCAATAATGGAGGGAAATGATGAATGAACAAAGTGCTATATTGCACCTCACCAAAATCTTTTCATGAAATGTGCAAACTTGTGTGAAGTGGATAGCTTGAATATAGATCTTGACTTAAGTTTCTTGCTTGAATCAAAACCCTACATCACAAATGTTAGCTCAAAACACACATGGTGCGAGAATATCTTTGAAATGATGCTTGAATCTTGATAATGGCTCCAAATGCTTGATAAATTGCTCTTGAATGCTCTTGTGAACTCAATTATTCTATTAGGAATGCTCTCACAAAAATCTTAGTGAAAATGAGTGAAAGAACCTTGTATTTATACTTATCCATGCTTAATATCCTGAAATTACACCACAACAAGCCAACATATGTAATCATTAATTAAAGGAGGCTAAATCTCACCAAGATTTGAAATTAAATCCCAAAAATAACTTAAGGGGGACTAAGATTCCCTAAGTGTCGTCTTAGTCCCAAGGCTTGAAACACAGGGCACAAACTCAAAAAAGGGGCCTTTAAAATCAAGGTCCCAAGACCTTTGAGGTACAAAGACACCCTAGGTGGCGTCTTAGTCCTGGTCCAAAAATCAAGGACACACAACCAAAATCATTAAATTATCATTTATCCTTTGATGTTTTTCCAATTAACCATAAAAAGATATAATTCATTAGGCTTGTGGATGAAAATAGGACCAATTAAGACATATATAAGGATAACAAAAGCAAGGCAAGCCCAAACAAGTGTGAAAATGCAAGGGTATGCATTTTCCTACACTACACATATATACATATGTATCTATATATCTATATACACACAAACATATGGATATATATATACATACATACGTACGTACGTACATAAAATACATACATACACACACACATACATGATCATATGTGATTACATCATCACTTTTCACTAGTCTATCATATCTTCTATGATTTGTAGTTTAGTTATCACTTGCTCCAAAAATTCAAGCTTCCATTGTGATATTTTATGATATGCCAACACAACATTGTTGGTGAACACCCTTTTGAGTTTATTGTGTGAAGATTAAATTTTTAATTGCATTATTTCTTAATTAGAGAACTAATGTTATTTTTCACCAGAGGTAAAAAATATTAAGGGCATCCAAGATGTAATATGCATAGTCTAGTATATATTGATGCAATTGCAAAATATTATATGTGATATTATGATATGTGAGAATCTCAAATGATACATTGTAGAAATGCATGATTACTTAGTTTGAATTATCTAATATGTGTTTATAAATATGACATCTAGTTGTTGTAATTCAAATGTTTGTATACTTAATTTCATGAGCAAGGATCATTTATCAGTGCGATTTGATTTAAGATTAACCAAATTTTATTTTGAAAATAGTATGGACATAGTCCATGTGCAATATGTGATCTTATGATATGTAAGATGGTCAAGTTATGTTATATATAAAATTCTTAATTACTTAATCAGATTGAATTATCTAAGATTTGTCTATAGATATGACCCCTACTTGTATAATTCAAATAATTTTGTACTTAATTTAATAATTATGGGATTTTATTTACATTGAATATAAATTAGGTTCAAATAATATGGACATAATCCATGTCCAATTTTACCAAAAAAGACAATTTACTACACCTAGAATTCCATCCAACATTAAAGACATAATATTATTGAAATGCTATACTTATAGAATAAATTTAAATTATTATATTGACAATCTAATAATAAATTCAAAATAAGTCTAATATTTTCTCCTCAATGTATATAAGATTGATTGACAAGCAATTTCGACAAATGCATAGAAGATATTACTAGAAATCATACCTTTGTGTGCAATGGGTATGTTGAAATGGTGTGGAAGGTCAATAAGGTAAAATTATGGCATTTATTTCATATATTTGTGCATTTTTCTAATCCATCTTGGACTCCATAAGTGATACCATTATGTCTAGGTTTAGTGATAGCTTGTCAATGTTTTTATACGAGACTTGATTTCTCATAAAAAAAAATCTTGTTCAAGCTTGTCTTTATTGCAACCTCTGTCAACAATTTCCAAGTGCACTTGATAGCTTCACATTTAAATCACTCACCAAATGGCCAATTTCTAAGCATATCAAAGAACATACAATGGTATGTATCCTTGAATGTCTAAGACTCAACTTTGTAGCGCTGTGTTATTCAAGAATTGAATCAAGCATAGTATCCACTTCCTTATCAATGTCATTAAATATTATTTTTGGTTCAATTTTTAAATTTTGATTCCATATTCTTCTTATGTTTTTCATCAAAAAAAATCTTGCAGTGGGTCTTCCAAATCACACCCATATCCACTAAGCTCATTCATTGTAGACCACTTTGTAAGAAAATTCTTGACTTTACTATCTTATTCTAGTTAAATTTATGACTTTTAGAGGAAGAATTCCTATCCTTCCTAGATTTAGTAATAAGCATAGTATGAATCACTATATTAGGAAACTAGTTCCCCTCATTACACATCCTTCGTAAATTCCTTGCACTATATCATTATGATTAGCCTAACACACCTTAAAGATAATTAGAATCATGAATAATGAGTTTTTCCTTTGACACCTTTATCTAGAAATCCTTATTTGAAATACAGAGGGTATATTATCAAATTCGATCTCATAATCTTCAATATTTTTTATAATGAAAAAATTATAAGGCTTGTCAATATCAACCCTATATCCCATCATAAAATATAGAAAATTATTAGGGGTCCAAATAGAATTTAACCACCTTGATGGGATGCATGTATGGAATACATGTGGTGAATATCCTTCTAATTTTGGATCGTTGTGCAAATGTAGCATAAGAAAGAGAAGTAGAAGTGTCATTTGCACATGGAGGTAGAATGGTGGTAAGATTTATGTGATTTAGCTTTACACCCACCAGTTGCATTTTCATGGAAGTTTGTAGAATTTTTTTAAAAAATTCATATTGTATAATTATGACAAGTCATGAGGTACCATTTGTTTGAGTCATTCTATCAAAAATTGAACTCCATAATTCTTTTTAAAATTCTATTTAACAACAACTTACTTCGCAAGTCCCCTACCTATAAAAAAAGGGTTCATGGCTACATCATTAAATATGATGCCACATTAGCATTCATTTTGTTGAGGTGCACTGGAAGGACCAATAAAAAAGGTTAGATTGATAGTTGTGCACTAAGTCATGTTTTATTAGTGCAATAATGTGAGATCACATGATTTGTTTCTTTTTATATCTAAGGAATACATTTCATTTAGTCATGGATACTCATCATCAATACTAACAAATTTAGAGTCGCAACTATTGCTGCAATATTATAAAAATATCAGACAATAAATCAAAAATATTGATATAACATTTATTAAAACATGGTCAAATACTAGATCCTTTCCCCTATACTATAACATATCTTCCTTTAAAATTAGAAAGGGTGAACACCTATTACTCATAGTAGACATCATGATCAAGGAATCCAAAAAGTAAGTGGCTTCATAAAAATTAATGTTTTGATGTGAATAGCTGCCAAAAAAGTTCTAGGTTTAAAACCTTGTTGTGCACTCTTATTTCCCATATTAAATTTGTGGTAAGCGAGCCGCTTACAAAGTGAAAGTTGTTAGCAAGAAATTTTTTGGGCAAAATACAGTGCCTACAACGAAAAAAAGGTCATTAATATTGACTGTCAATATTAAATAATAAATAACTGGCACACATTCCAACATCACATATTGAATACTACACTTGATGTATTTGGGGATATATTTGAGGCAAGGACTATCCAACCATCAAGTTGCACGATAAGCATTGATGGTCTAGTAGAGCTCATACCCCATGTCATACAATTACCGCAATTGCCACCTACAAATGGTAACAATATGTCAAATCATTAGAAGGTGTGCATTATTTGTTAGGGGAAAATAAATCCTGAAACCTTCCTCACCATATTATATTATTATATTATATCATAAATGAATATAGTATATTATTTATATTTATATTATGTATTGTTATGTGGAGCCCGATCAGACTTGATGTTTACATTTTGACACCTTCACTTGGTGTGTTTTCCCCCAAATTAATCAATGAGGAAATGCAAGGGGGGTATTGGGGGTTGTTGGGGGTAATGCCCTTGAAGTAATTTTTTCTCATTTTTAATAAGGAAAATTTGTTGTCTCTTTGTATTTGAAATATAGGTAAAAATATTTATGTAATTATCTAAAAATAAATAGTTTTATTGTTACATTTGACTACCAACAACCATGAGTTGAATAGTTGCAGCAAGAGTGTGCATGGAAGTTGGATAGTCATGTGGTAACTAATTTTGTATGTTGCGGTTCATGTAAAACATGAGGTGAAGTTACAGATTGTGATTTAGTTACAAATCATAAAATATAGGTTGTTGCATTATGCACGCGTAGCACTGTGCATGAAAATACAGAGCAAGGGAAATGATTAAATTCATTGATGCGCGTGACAATTATTGTTGTAATTCATTGTCAATATCATTTGCTAGATGTTAATTAATTAATGGACCATTATTTGTGGACATAGCCTAAGAATTGGGTGAATCACGTTAAAAACTTTATTGTCTGGCTTTTCTTGTATATTATTTTAGTCCTCTATTATTATATTTTTTGTGTTTAATTCCTAACAATATATTATATATAAATACATACTATGAATTAATTGAATATATTATATTATTAAATTTTTGGTTGGGATTGTATAATGTTAAATGATTAAAATAATTAAACTTTTATTTTTTGTTTAATATTATTAAATTTAATAAAAGTTAAATTATTTGATAAGTGGGAGGTATTTTCCATAGTGTGTCAAATTAAAATATTTCTATCAGGATTCAACTGTGTAGTTTGGAGTCAAACTCATTAACCCATGATTCATGAGTAGTGATTCACAAGAACCCATATCTCATGATAATGAATGGTCCACTTAGCACTCATTGCATCTAGGTGATGCTCACAGAGCTGAAGCACTGGCCCCCCTCCTCTCTTCTTTTTATCTTGTCTAGGTCTACAATTATCCATTTTCTTCTCCTCTTGCTCTCTTTCATCTTGATGATGGATCACAGAGTGTGATCTGAAATGTTGATGCTAAAAACTTGAGACACAATCGAATCCAGAAGCTATACAAATGTATGATATGGATTGTGGAAACTTATTATCATAAATTTTACTATGTACACAAAATTATAAAATTGATGTTAAAAATAATAAATTAAATTTTAATGACTATAAAAACAATTTTAATTTACACTTAATATATATAATATACAATACATAGTTTACATAATATTATTATATATTCATTTATTATATACTAATATATAATATAAACAATAATAGAATATTATTTATTACTATACATATATTGTATTATATTAGATTAATACATATAATATATAATAATATAATATATTTATTTATTATATAAAATATACTAATAAATAGTTTTAATCAAATTACATATATGAATAATAATAATAATAATATCAATTAATTTATTAATATCTATATATTGTGTTATATTACATTATATATTATTATTATATATTAAATTAGATTAATATATAATAACATAATATATTAGTTTATTATTTTTTATATATTAATATATAATTCTTAATCTAATTATATATAAATAATAATGCAATTTAATTTTTTTATATCTCTATAATATATAATAATATAGTTTATTCATTTACAATATATATAGTATATATATATTCTTAATCTAATTATATATAAATAAATATATAATAAAAATATAATATAATTTATTAATATTTATATATAATGTGTATTGAAGAGTATTATAATATTTGAGGTTGCCTACAAAACTATGGACGTCAAAGTTTTCTACGTGTCTGCGTTTATTTGTCACGTCTTTCTGCTCTCTATCACCACCTTTTAACTTGTTACATGTCTACAATACAACCCTACATCATATGTAATGTACAAATTGTAACAAAAGAGTTTTGCAACCCTTGCTCTATTTCCTTCTTCCTTTGTGAATTATTCAGTATGGTATATATTCTATGAATATTAACCCTCCAATCCTTTACTACACCTAAATCTCTTCTCCACGCTACTATAGATAAATCATATGTGCATGAATTCACTTGTTGGCTATGGTATTAATTCAGAAACCCGTAGTTTAGTTCTTATTTTCCTTTTCTTAAACTTATGTCAGGGTTTGATTTTCTTAATTTTGGGGGTTTTTTTTTCAGTTTAATTAGAGGTAGTTGTTACGAATCATCTAAGTGGTAGGTAAGGATACATTTGAGTCCATGAAGCTTTTTAGTGTTTAAACAAATTCATCTTACACTGTCTGTCTTACAAATGGGTTCTTTCCGCAAGATGTGATATTCATGTATAAAATATGATTTGCATTTCATGCTTTAAATATAAGAAATTTTAGTGAGATTTGTGATCTTAAAAAAGGCTTCCCCAATTAGCTTGAAACTCAACACTTAGTCTAAAGTAGAACATCCCTATGCCACCCACCAGTGCCTTCTTCTCCAATAACTCCAATATTTATACTATCTCCATCCATTATATCACTACTTTCTTTTCCAAATTTCAAAGATGCACTACATTTATCTTTTTCTTCTTGAAGTCATTGATGGGAAACTACAATGATTGGAGATTCAGATGACTGCATTACATCATTGTTTTCATTTTTAAAGTAGCCATTATACACATTGTCTATCACAACAACTTTCTTGTTTTTCCCCTTTTCATAAATGTCACTATCTTGCCGACAAAGAGAATAGGTGGGTTGTTGACTAATTTGCGATGGGGGGTAAGAAAAAAAAAAGTGAAGACCTTCATAAATGTTGGTGAATGTGTAGGGATCATCAACACATTGCTCCACCTACTTCTTCACTCTACACCTTGGATTTTTTCATCTATAGTAACTCTTGCACAGTAATACATCTTTTCTTCAGTTCCCACAAAGTCATCATGCTTATAAATGTTGTCTTGTAGGTTGGTATGTTAAAATATCATATAATTGCAATAGGAAAAGATAAAAACATTTTATGGGCTATTCTTAATCGACTTCTGACCATACATTATGTACTCTCAGAGCAGCAACGGCACTAATTCCATGGACGGCGGAAAAGGAAACTAGAAGACATCCATTTAGACCACTTGGGCACACAAAGAACCATAGAAAAATGAACGGACAAGATTTTGATCGTCTTGTATCCTTTAAGGAGCAGTTTCAACCATTGATCGTAGAAAGCAAATCGTCTATTTCATATATAGAATGCCTCCGGCGTAAAAATTCGAGGAAAGAGAGTGGATTTCTTTGCGTGTGGAGGAAGCGTTGCCCTGTACAAGTCCTAGCCGACTTTTCCACGTTCTACTTAGTACGATCACAGAGAAATAATACTAAATTCTACAGATACTATACAGTTAACGTTATCCCTATATGATACAATCTAGAATGAGTAAACATTTCTACGGATAATATACAGTTGACAGATTCCATATACGGAATCTCTTATTCCGTCAAAGGGCAAGAAATAGGTTATAAAATCTTGTTTCCAATGAGATGAGGAAATCTAATCGCTGGGTAATACTTTAATGTCTGATTTCCAGATAGTGGTGCAAATAGGTTACATAAAATCTTTATAGAAATTTCTGTTGGAATCTAAAGGTTATATGTAGACAATTTTATTAAATGTTATGGTCCAACACATGCTTAGTATTCGTGGGAATCTTGTTCCATATAAGACTTTTGTAATCGAACATCAATAAATAAAAGGGTTA